>JAEIFV010000128.1:0-535873 GCA_018904265.1 Lordiphosa collinella
CTCAAAAATCTTATTGAAAATTCAAAACTGCTTTTATATCTTCCGGAAAATGTATGGTCCATTGAAGTTAAATAAAAACAAGAAAGAAAGTTGGTCAAGCACGACTATAACATACTCTGTACCTGTGAAGTGCCGCCCATCACCGTTGTGACCGGTGCTGCCCATAATTGTTTGTTTTCCTTATAACTCAAATATCTTTCATCCGATCTTTAAAATTCCTAAAGCGGATCGATAAAGAATCCAGAATACTAAATATGTCCAAAAGCTTTGAACCTTCTATCTATAAAACGGTGGGAGATATGCCCTTTTTTCGATATTGCGGGGGCGGGAGGAGGCGTGGCCAAAATTGAAAATAAACCTGATCTCCGGCAAGAATAAAAACATATGTTCCATACATGTCAAACCTCTATTTCTCACCATCTCTGAGATCTGTTTGTTCATACGGACAGACGAACAGACAAACGGATGAGTTTTCAACTCTATTATATTTGACTCTGTTTGCTTTCTCCGTTCTCTTACTTATCAACGCCTATAAGCCCGGAAGCCCGGAGATAGAGGTTTGACATGTATGGGACATATGCTTCTTCTATCTGCAGGTAGATCAAGTTTATTTTCAATTTTGGCCAGCATTCGAGGAAAAATAATTGAATTACTTCGATCTTATGAGCTTCAACTGCAGTCTGCATTTTGTAACCCCGAGCTCTCGCATTTCTTGTGCCACAAAATTATTTCTTGCTGGAACTCAGTTTCGATGCATTTGCTCCCGTCGTTCTGATATATTTTTGCAGCTTCCTCAATTTCTAGAATCAAATCCTCTAGATTCAGAATTTTCAAAAATTGTCCTCTGAATCTTAATCTCTGAAAAGAAATATTGAAATCCAATAAAGGGTAGTAAGTTGTGGCACTGTAAAAAAGTTCAGAATGTCATTAAGATCCTGTAAGTAACTATGTCGTATATCAAAAGTTTACATTTTGAAAACATCACTATTTTACAGCCAAAAAGACACAAATCTATTAAAACTATTTTTTAGTGTAGTTTGGTATGCCGAACTCGAAAATCGACTTCAAAATTTTTGGAAAGTAAGGTAATGGTGAAGAAAATCTATAGATAAATACCGGAGCTGAAACCAATTGAGTGAAGGTACTAGAACATTTTTGTTCACTTCTAGTTTTCTTCTGTTCTTGATTATTTTTTCTGACCTGACTATACGCTCATTTCTTATATTGACAAAAGGCGTGTAACAACATTTTTTCGACCGTTTTCGTGTAAAAAATCCTTTTTTTTTGCTTATGCTTTTACTTGGCTTTCGTTCATTCGATGATTACCAATTCTTTGTTGGATCAATAAATAATGCTCTAGAAGGTACACTCCATCTCTCTAAAAAACCTTTGGCAGATAAACGATTTTTCCCATAGATTCTTAATTAGCATGACAAACTAAGTGGATATATACTACGTTCGGGTTCGGGCTTTTTGGGGTTCTCGAACCGGACCATAAACGGGGCACCGTATATTTTAGACTCTTCGAACCTGAACCTGAACCCGAACCAGTCCACCTTTTCGAAAAATTAGCTTCGGTTCACCATATTAGGTAATCTTCCCAACAGACCTGCAGGGAAATTTTGGAAATCTTAAGAGATTTTAGTATTAACGATTGCATTTCTAACTAAGAGTTAATGACCTTTTATGTATAGTGACACGATAAATTATGATACAGAAAGAAACCATTGGAATAAAATCTACTTGGCTTTGAACAGACGGTATAGATAACTAAATTCACATTTAAACGCTGGCAAACATTCAACATCATTCAAGATATGTGATGTTTTCTTGTTCCACTGACGGAGGAGCATTACGTTAATATTGCTGGCTGGTTGGATTGCTTTGCTTGCTATTGTGAGTCAAAGTTCGCCCCCACCTCGCACTCTAATGTTAAACCCTTTATGTTGCATACAGTTTTCGCAATATGATGGCAATTTAAGATTCTATAACAAACAGGCCTGTTTCCGTTTCCGGAGTGAAATGAAAAGTAAAACGATCGCAGTTCCGAATCGTTTTCATTTTGATGTTCCCGTTTCCGTGTTCGAATCGTTATCGTATTTTAATTCAGCCATTTGTCTTGGTCATCCGTCACAGATGATCTGACGAATGGACATTTATCTCTTATGAGGAAATTCTCAGAAAGAATGAGGTCAGAAGGTGCACAGTCACATTCCTCAGGGAACAGAGTTTAACACACGGTTTTCGACTAAGAATTCGCCATTAATTCATGAAATGCCGAGTCGCAGCCAACTTAACGTTGCGTTGGTGTTGCCAGATCTTTTGTTTTCTCATATGTGCGCTGGTCAGTTTGTGAATTTTCAAAAGCTGCATAAACAGGAACAAATTTGATTTTTCAAATTAAAGACATCGTGAATTTCACATCATAAACTTTTATTTGCTTATTTTATTTTGCAAATTGAAGAAATCTTGATTTTCATATCATAAACGTAATAATAGACAAGTTTTTGAAACTCATTTTTGAGGAGCTGGTTGGCTCTTTTTAACGACTCTGCCAGCCGGTTGTACCGCCAAAATAGACACGGCCCTCTTCACTACTAAAAACTCACTTATCGTTTCATAAAATTTAAATGACGAAATATGTTTTGATTGATTGAAATATGTATGTGACGACAATTTGTAATATTGACACCAACAGAGTAAAAAATGAAATTTCGATACTCATTGTTGTTGTTGTTTTGGTTGGGGCTTTGAAATTATTATTATTGTTATTGTTTACAGAAGCGCCAACTTCAAACTGTTGGAAAAAAACTGAGGCAATCAATGTGAACGTTGAATCGGTGGCCCTCTAATTTGGCTTTATCGGGCATTGTGATTTCACTTTCTAAGACCCTAGGCCCTACAAACCTTAAACGCAAAAGTAAACAACACTTAATTTCCGGACCTGGTCGAAGGTGTCACATGAAAGTGTTGGCGTTAATTGTTGACTTTAAATTGTTGCTAATTAACCAAGCTTTTTGTAGCTGGTGTTGCATAACGCAGAACACCAAATACTTCATTAAACCTGACCCCTAAGTCAATTATGGCCAGTCATTTGCCGACCCAATAGTCAACTCTTCAGATTAGTTGCGCTCAACTAAGCTCAAGTTGCGGTCATCAGGCCGAGGAGGAGTGGATACACTCATATTTACCGCTATGCCTAGTCCATTTTCATTTCCATTTCCATTTGGCATGCCAAGCACGTTTCACACACTTGAGTTGCAGAGTGCAAGAAAGAAAACCAACAGGTCGTTCACAAATGACCTGGCACATTAGAAAGCCAACTGCCAAATGCTCAACTTGTTCTCATCAAACTGAAGTGGTAACACACAACGAAATGCATTTCACTTTCTCAGAAATCAATAACTCGATCCCCTTCCTCTAAGCTGCACTTTACCTTAATTAAACAAACCTGGCCACAATTGGTTGATTAACCCAGACGTTAAAAATAATAGCCAAGTTCCCAGGCAATTTAATGGCTTCGTCTTTAGTTTACCTTTCTTTCCCGTAATTATAATTTTTTATGTCAAGTGCGTTAGTATTAGTGAGCTTGCAAAGTTTGCCCTTAAAATGACACAGGTGACAGTAAAGCCAGTGTAGGTGAGTTGTGTGTGTGTGTGAAAGCTTGACGGTAGCCAATGATCAAAATTTAACGATAGGTCAGCGAAAGGATTGTCTACTTTCCAAACTAACAACTTAATTTCACTTGGCATATTTAGCATATTCACATATTGTGGTGTCTTTTCTCACCCATTTCACTCTGACCATATCTTTCGCTTATCTGGCGTGCCAGTGCCACTGGCTTCCTCAAATAAATCGCACGGCATTTGCATGTTGAGAAACAATTTCTCAGGAGGAGGCCGCCTTTGATATATACCACATGGCGTTTGGTCATAATATTTTTGCGCAATTCGGTTGTCGTCAGGCAGCTTTTAAGTCAATTTATCGTTGGTTAAACAAAATGCATTAATTTTTCAGCGCTTTTTGATCATGTTCAATGAAAAGAAACAAGCCCAGCAGGCAGTTTTTCCCAAAAAAAAAATAAAAACTATTATTGATGGTATTCAACTAACAAGGAAAACTTCACAGCTTGTGGAAATTAATTTTCTCATTCGTATTGATTTACATTATGTGTTTATTTGCTTAACTGATTAATCTATGGAGATTTTCATTCGTAAAAGTTTTCCACTACCTTTGGGTGTTGGGTGAAAGTGTTTATCTACTTCAAATTGCATATCTTTGGGGATGCAAGGCGCTTGAGAGGTTCAGAGGCTATAAGAGGTCTTCTAAAGACGAAATTGTTTGTGTATTTCGCATTAGTTAGTGTGTGTTTTTGTATGAGTTGTCCATGTCTTTGAGCTTCACAAAAAACTTGGGAAACTCTATGCTAGATGATTTGGGAGTAAGAAAGAAGACAAAGCCCACAGAATGCCTAAGTCAGCAGCGATGAAAAAGTTCTATGAAAAAGCTTAAAGGTTGTAAATGATCGGATTAATAAAAACATATTTCCGGCAAAAGATTTGATGGATAGTTTTCCCTTCTAGAGACTTGAATCTGTCAAATCCAATGATCAGTGCTTGCTTACTTTTGTTTTTTCTAATTAAACAAAAGATTAAACAAACCCCAACACTATTTGCTTAGGCCTCACCCGCCAACTAAGTCCATTTAACCCATTCAGTGTCGCTGAAAACCAATTTGACTCAAAACGAAACACCTAAACCCACCCAAACAGGTGCTGATGCTGTCTGTGATTACAATACAAGAAATATGTTTTAATAGTGTAGACATTAACCAAAAGATTTGGCAATCTTAAATCTGATACTCGATCTGAGAAAAAAAAACCACTAAATGCAAAGTAGTTTTCTGTGCAGAAATCTAACAAACAAATGCACAAAATCTACGACTGCGAATGCTACAGACACTTTAGGCTTGGGCAACTTCAGCTATAATCGTAGCGATGGCAAATCCAAATCCAAATAATTGCGCTGAACAAAACTGCAGTGGCAATCGTTAAAAGTAGCGGGCGTTTTTTATAGTTTGGTAGGCGAATTGTTGGCTACTTTTAAATGAAGCTTGAAAATTTTTTTCATGATAATTTTACATAAAGCTTTTATCGATATAAGTTATTAAAATATGTTTTTGGCAAAAACAATCTATACACCTATATAAAAGTGAAAGTATGTTTGTATGTTTGTATGATTTCCACTACCTTTGGATTGTCCCTTATGGGCGTCTAAACCGCTGAACCAATCTTCACGAATTTTGCTATCATAAGTTCATAAGTCGATTTTTAGTGAGAAATTGTGTCAATAGGACAATGTCTTGTTCATGTCGCTGTGAAATGGTCCAAAAACCCCGAAATTAGCAATATGAAAACCTTATGAGTATTTATGGAAAGCTCTTAATACTTATATTACAATGCTAGGCGATTTGGTCAAAGGAGATAGCTATAGCTTACACGGTCTTTCTTTAAAATATATTGCGAAATTTTTAAGGAAAATTTTTCAATTTGTTTTGAATTATTGTGAAGACTTAATAGAGCAATTGTAGACGGGTAAATGGAGGTATGAATTAAACGATTAAAAAAATTTACGAAATTTTCGAAAATATATGATTTTAGATTACCATGAAGACGTGTACATATATAGAGGAAAAGTTCGAACGGTCCAAAATGTTTATACCGCTTGATTGAATATAACCGCTCTCTTTAGATCATAAGAAGCAGCGGTTAAGTCCTTTTGTCAGCAAATAATTAAATTAACAAATCAAAGTGTTGGGGAGCCCAGCTATTTGTATACCGATAAAATATATCGATAATTCCATCGGCACTGAACTCGCGGTTAGCTTTAACCAGTGCTCGAGCAGCGGTTAAGTCCGTTCCTCCGGTTGCGCCACACACAGCATGAGACACGCAAATTCGGTTAAACTGCATGTCAAGTTGACTAACCGCATATTGAGAAATCGGGGCTTAGAAAAACAAACTGCAAGGGTATACAAAACTTCGGCTGAGCCGAAGTTAGCTTTCCCCTATTTTTTTTTAAATGGAGTTTTTCATTGGTAGGAAAGAGCCTGGCCTAAATATTTTTAGTTCTTAAGATCACCAAATTTTGAATTCAATCGATAAAATGCATTTAAAATGTGTGAAAAGTATGGACAACTTTGAGAAGTCATTTGTGTGGAATGAGTATTAATTAGCAACTCAACTCTTGGTAAAGTTTTGGCGATTATTGGATAAGATATCTATTTACCTTGAAATTTGACTACAACCGTAATAACATTAAACTTTTGTCAAAATATATAATTTTTTTTGCAGATATTCAATTATTGGTCTACCCTGAACGTTCATTAATTCAGATTTGTAGTTTTCTTTGGCAACTGCAGTGTAATGTTGTTTATGCATAGATTTTTTTTTCTTAAATGACATTTAAACAATTATTTTTCAACACAAGCAACCGTTGTTAAAAATATCATTTAACTCTACTTGCCTTGCCACGGCCAGTTGATAGGCCCACACCCTAAGCAATTGGAGACCCAGTCAATGCCTGGCCGGCTGGTTGGTTGCTTTTGCTGGTGTCAACATGTCTGGGACGGCGAAAAATCTGCGACGCTGTTGTTGTTTTTGTTGTTCTCGCAAACACCCCGCGGCTAAACATGAGTGCAGCAGCCCAGCCGCACACAAAATCTGAATTTTATGAACCTGTTATGGTTATTGTTGTAGTCGAAAATCGAATTCTTGAATGAACCATTAATCTTTGTGTCCAGCTTGGAGACCAAAGCTTGGTCATTAAATGGCTGCAGTAATTGCAGTGCCAGTGCAGCTTCCAATCAGGGTTTGTCAAATTACAATTACATTTTTTTGCGCTTCGTTCCAGCTGGCATTATTACACCTGCACTGGAACCCCTGTTGAGGGTTTCGCCTTTGTCTTGAAGGGGGGGAGACTCAATTGGTTCGGCTTATTGCTTATTACTTATTACAGGCGCGGCTAAAGTTCAGCAAACATTTGACAATTTATAAGGTTTGGTGCGTTCTCACGTTTAGACATTACCATAGAAAATTAAGTTGGGTCAGTTGGTAGGGGAATGAGCTGGATTTACAATTAACTTTTGAGTTGGTTCAGCACTTGGAAAATAAATTAGAATTCTTAGTTTTAAGTTTTAAGTCTGGGCACCTAAATCCCTAAATTCAGAAAAAGTCAGAGCAGAAAACTGCATTTGACAATGTCAATGAGCAACTCATATATGTTCACTTACTCATGAACCATCCCACAAACTAAAGATTATTTTGTCGTTCAATGCCCCCCATCATCTTTATCCATTTGGCAAATGATGTCTCCTTCTCTCTCTCCTGCCATTCCAACAAATTGCCTTGTAGAAAAGTGAAAATGTTTTTTCAATTTGAAAATTTTCCCTGGCACATGGTGCAGCTATAATTTGTTAATTATTTTTTCCAACATAACTCGTGTGCCGGCTACAACTTAATCAAAGTGATGTGACCAATTAAAACGCCACCGCGGGATGCCGCCGGCCAACGATAAGAGTCGCTGGATGCGAACTAGTTTAAAGAAAGCCTTTCTATCCCGCCTTTCGAGCATGTGAGTGAGGGGAGTGCAGGAGACGTAACGGAATGGACCGAAACTGAGCCGCAGCTTAATTACCCAGTTGAGGCGGAACTTTGGCTGCGATACGATTGAGCGATACGTTAATCTACTGATCGATAGGCCATTCGTTTAGCGAACCCACAGGGAGATCAACTCTAATGAACGTCTTTATTTTGATCCCAGTAGGCAAAAACCTTGCAGCAGATGTTAGGCGATAAAACCGACGACTCTGGAGAGTTCGTCATCGAATTCAGACTCACGAACCAGACTGAAACAGGTAAACTGGTAGACACATACATAGATAACAAAACAAAAAAAAAACCTGTGGATGCTGTCTGGCTGAGAGGAGTCAGCCTGTGGGCAGACTGTCCGCTTGATAGCCAACATCCTCAACGGAAGTGGGCGAAGTGTGTCCATAATATGCTTTGCTCATCATTTGAGTGGAATGGACGACTTAGACTTACTTAATATCAGAAAAGAAGAATAATGCTGCATAATTTATTCAAAATGTGCAATTGTGTAACCTTTTTATGTGGCTTCCTCACTGAAGCACATTTTCAAACAAGAAAGAAAGTCGGTCAAGCCCGACTTTAAAATACTATGTACCTGTGAAGTGCTGCCCATCACCGTTGCGACCGGTGCCCCCAAAATTGTTTGTTTTCCTTATAGCTCGACAACCGTTCATCCGATCTTTTTCATTCCGATGCCGGATCGATAAATATTTCTGATTACTAAATATGTCCAGAAGGAACGAACCTTCTATCTATAAAACTGTGGGAGATATGACGTTTTTTCGAATTTGCGGGGGCGTGGCCAAACTTGATCTGCCTGCAAGTATAAGGAGCATATGTCCCATACATGTCAAACCTCTATCTCTTACCATCTCTGAGATTAGTTTGTTCTTACGGACAGACGGACAGACAGACAGACAGACAGACAGACGGACGAACAGACAGATATGGCTAGATCGACTCGGCTATCGATGCTGATCAAGAATATATATACTTTATAGGGTCAAACTTAATATACTCTGTGCACCTCTAGTGCAGAGTACAAAAAGTTATCGCCATCACTAAAAATGCAGATTGCTGTCCTCATTGTGTTGCTTCTGCATTTGCATTTTAAAAGCATATGTTCTTTGTTTACAATTATCCAAGCCTCTTTAGACCAATTGCAATTCCATTGAGAGTCTTAACTTTCTGCAATTCATTGAGTTATTATTGATTAGTGTATGAAAGTATAGATTCATTGCAGGTTCTAACCTTCTGAGATTTGGCGCGCCCTAATGCTGTGTTGGAAACTTCGTCAATTGACGAAAATGTACATTTTGTCAAAATGAGAAAATGCAGTTCTTAGTGAGGACAGGGCATTATACTCTGTAACACAGAGTCTGTACCAGAGGTATATTGCATTAGTACCTTGGAAGACAACTTACCAGTTTTATCCACCTATGAGAAACAAGTTTGCAGCACCTTAACCATTTTGAGACTAATTAAATTCTGTTAACTTACCAGTTTTATTCACTACTTTGAAACATGTTGGCAGCGCTTATTTGTAAAACAGTTCGTCAGTTCCTTGGGAATTTTCATAATAAAATTAAAAATAATTGACAGTACCTTGGGAACTAAGAGGTTATTGTATAAAAAGTTTGGCTCCTCTAAATATCACTTTAGCAAAAGGTAATGATAAAACCCTATATTAGTTTTTTATCAGCTTGACTGATTCTTATTAATTTTTTTATAATTTATACAAACTTTCCACTAATTTGAAACAAATTGGCAGCATTCAAAAGCATTTTCGGCTCATTCAGTTTTTATACCATTGCAAAGGGTATTATAAAATTGTCCGGATGTTTGTAACGCATTGTAACGCATCTGTCTGTCCCTATTTCCTCCGTCAGTTTAAAAGTTATCTTCACCAAACTTTGCATGAAGTCTTTTAGTACTTATACGTTGCACATTTGACGGAACCGGCCAGATCGGATGACTATAGCATATAGCTGTCATAGGAACGGTCGGTCAAAAAACTATTTTTAGTAAGAAAAACTTTTTTGTTTTTAATTGAAACGCCTCCAAACTTAATATTTCTTAGTTTACTATGCTTTTTCATGATTCCACCAAATTTGGTCGAAATCGGACATCTATACAGTATAGCTGTCATAGAAAAGTAAAATCAGAAAGGTAGTTTTAGTTAGAAAAACTTTTTTGTTTTCAATGGAAATGTCCTCAAAATTGTTTTATATGCTCCTACACGATTCTACAAAGTTTGGTCAAAATTGAATGACTATAGCATACAGCTGCCATAGGAACGATCCGTCGGAAAACTAGTTCTTGTGAGGAAAACGTCCCTTACGTTGGCATATATTTACTTTTTATACTTTTTCACAGTTCTACAAAGTTTTTTTCAAAATCGGATGACTATAGCAAATAGCTGCAGTATGAATAGTCGGTAGAAAAAGACCTACCATCGCCTCCAAATCGCCTCCAAATTTCTTAATTTACAGTTTCTTATGCTTTTCCAAGATTTCACTAAGTTTGGTCGAAATGGGACTCTTATTTAGTATAGCTCTCATAGAAAAGTAAGGTCCGAAAAGTAGTCTTATTTAGAAAAACAAACTGCAAGGGTATACAAAACTTCGGCGGAGCTGAAGTTAACTTTCCCCTATTTTTTAAACTGAAACGATTGAAACACATTTTCGTGACCAGCGCAATAATTTAAAGGAAATATTATTGATGCACTGGAAAAAGAACTAAATAAACTAAACTAAACAAGTTTGCAGTACTTGAGTTTCTTGAGAGTAGAACCACTTTTTTAGAATAAAGAATTAACTTTCGTTTTTTAAATAGGTTGTCAGTTCCATGCTTTTTTGGGACACTTTTTGGAGATTTTAAGTTGGTGTCCGATTTGGATAAAGTAAACTTCAATTCAAAATTTCTTTTAAAAGAATGGCAGATCCCGACATATTAACTGGATTTAAAGCTGCTTTTAAAAAAGGTACCAGAACTTAAAAGCATTTTGGAATGACTTCATGGCGCTTTTAATTTTTTAAACTAAATTGAATTGAATTTTAGCAAAAGTTTTAGCTATTTTTTAACAAGTTGGTAGCGCTCAATACCACTCATGCAGAATTTAGAGGAAACTTAATTGTTTTATACCATAACAATTTTGGTTCACTCTTTAAGCACTCCAAACTGCGTCAACTTAAGTTGCCAGACCCTAAATTCGCTTTGGAAAAAATTTAAAAACAGCGCTTTAAAATTTGGAAACTTAAATTGAATTTTTGCAAAAGTTTCGCCTGTCAAGTTGAGTTTATCAAAATCGGTTATCATTTCCATGCCCAGAGAGTAAAAAGGTGATTAAAATGTATCCAATGGATGATTTCCCGTATCCGTTTAGACTGGATATGTTTTTAATATCCTTAGCTTCGTTGGCTGATGAAGAGGATATTAAAGACATATTTTCAAAGGCATTCGAAACTGCTTTTAGATGAGTTGGCAGCGCCTTAAGACGCTTTAGGGGAAATTAATTCTAGTTAAAAATTTTTCAATGCCAGTTTCTGGTGCATTTTGAGACACAATAGCTGAACTTTAAGCTGCTTTTAAAAAAGTTAGCAGCTCTTGAAATAGTTTTGGGAAAAGTGCAAAATGCATTAATGAATATGGAATTGCAGTTTTGTAAATAAGCGTTTCCCTACATCATTTCAATTATTTTTACTAACTTTTCATTTAATTTCCCCAAGAGTCCTTTTCAAAAGTCTAATAAGTATGTATCCTGTCTCCACACAAACACACACGCTCTCGCTGCCTCCACTGCCTGTCAATTAATGGGTCGCTGTCTGGCGACCAAGCAATTTCATCTTATTATCCCACACTGTGAACGGGTTCTGTTGGCGTCAAATTGCCAATCACGTCCACTCCAGAGTCCAGGTCTCACAGCGCCTACCCGAAAAAGCCAACGCAGACAGAAAATGTATGGCAGTTCATTAAGATGAAACCCTCAATGTAGAGACAGAGAGACTAGACGATGATGACTAAGAATGAAATTGATTTCAGCGACGAGGATGAGGACAACCAACGCAAAATTTTAGCAGACAAGATAAGGCGTAGCCGGGATCGGTCAAAGAGGCCAAAGCCAGCTTAATATTCTTGTAGCTAAGATCTGAGTGATGATTATGTTGGTGCCTGTAGTCAGGTGGAGTTAGTTTTAGCTTAACTGATTGAGTTACTAAATAAAAAGACGTCGTAAAGATAAGATCTCGTTCAAGGTACTTCCCGATTTGATATCTAAAAATTCTTAATTGATCTACTGATTCTGCAGAATCTAAAAGCTATGGTCCATAGCTTCTACCAAATGGATTGTGTTCTTATCGCTCTTCTGATTCTGCAAATTCTTCTACGACTGATTTTGTCTAAATATGATAAAGTGCAATCCATTTATTGTAATTCAGAGTGCCGGAACTCCGATAAAATGTCAAAAACTGTGGTGTTTTAAGAAAAGTTTTATCTTTTAGTTTTCTCTTTGGAACTTCTGAAGAAACTTAGAGTACCATGACTCCGAAAAAATACCTAAGATAATGGTCCACGTTTCCACAAAATTGGCTTAGATTCTGTGTTCGGAGATGCATTGCCTCGTCAAAACAGTGATCTTTGTGGAGCTTAGATGTTTCCCTCTTAGTTAACGTCCTTTCCAACGGAATCGTTTTGCATTTCACCAAGTTATTGAAATTCATACTAATGATTTGATAAATTGTCAAATTTGGGATTTCGGTTCGGCACTTTTCGGTTCGGCTCAGGATCATTGGATCTCATGAACCTCACCACCAACCGAAGCTTAGAGATTGATGTCCTGAACCCGAACCAGATCTCCCCTTTTAGGAAAATAGTTTTCACAACAATTTCACCTTCAAAACAATCTTATAGAATTGCATCAGTGACCCATTGAAAATAGTTATACCAATAAACAAATCTTTAACAAATTTTTGTTCTGCCAAGACGGACCTTTACCAACTTTTTAGCACATGACTAGGGTGAATGAAGTGAATGCGCCAGTCCGTATCGTCATTTTGCCAGCCCAAACACTTTCCATGCCTGATCCACCAATCTCTTTGGCTTATTCACACACATATGACTAATCAATGTGCAACGCCTTTCACGTTCTCTCTGGGCCACATTGTCGAAGCTTGTCCAATGTTTTCTAGTATATGGAACTTTCATCATTGATAAACCGAACCCAACTCATGTATTGTCTCTCTCTCTGTTTCTCTCTTTGTCTTGGACAATTCATTCACTTGCAGCAGCATCGCCAGGAGTCGTCACAGTCACCGGAGTATCACCGTTATGCCAGCATAGGCAAATTGCCCCGAGCAACGGCCACATCGTTGTCGAATGGCAATGGATTTGTGGCCGGTAATACACACACCGTTACCGTTGATGTACACCAACACAATGTTGGTGGTGGTGCCGGTGCCGGTGGAGTCAAGCAGTTCATGACCAGCTTCAACAACAACAACAACATCGAACTGAATGCAGCAACGCCGGCCTTTGCCACACCACCGACGCGTAGGCGTTTCTTTAATCACAAGAATCTGCGCAGTGCCCTCACCGGACATCGACGCACAGCCTCCAATGGGGGTTGTCCCATTGACACAGCTTCGATATTATCGGGAGGTAAGTAGAAAAAGTCATTTCGGTGTTGGTTTAGGGTATCATTACATCATCATCATTGTCCAGATCATCATCATAATCATCAAGTCAAGGAGACAAATGCCTTGAATACCTCCACCTGCTCGGATTCGGCAGTGACCCGACGTCGTCGTAAGAATGTCAGTAATAATAATCTGAAAACCTCCGCGGAACATGGTGCCAATAGTGAGAATCGTTTGAATCGCTTAAGTCTGGCGGGTACCTCGGTCTATGCGGGTCATTTATCGTCTTTGGTTTTTGGCAAAATCAAATCCTTGTGGAGCGTTAATTCATCCAATTCCAGTGAAACGGGACTTAATCAATTAGCAGGCATGGATTCAAGAAAATTTCTCACTTTTGCATGTCATTTTAGTCGCATGAAGTTTTTTGTACTTGTTTCAAGATAGAGACAGATTTTACTTTAGGTTATTCGAGAAAATTTTGTACTAATCCTACTTAAGAGAGAAGACTTTATATTTCTTTTCCAGTACCTTCAAATACACATGAACAATTCGTACTAGCCTACCAAGAAACTGCAGCGAGTAAACCTGCAGATTTTTAGCCGGCTCTTCGTCTAGCTTTCGCATAACTTTAAACAGCGACACAAAACACCACAAAGGAGGCTGGTAGATCAAACAGCGGTTTCACGAGTAACCACATTGAATCTTCAAGGATCATGCCTAGGCTCTGCTGTTCAAATAGCAGCCTCTGCATGCCTGCGTTGCTTAGACTGTTTGGGAATTCCAAATCAGCAAGCGCGCAAAAGCGAAATACCGCGTAGAAACAGACAGAAGCCTTTGTGGGTGTGCTAGTTCCACCCTTTATGGTTACTTCAGGTGTACCGCATTTCATTTCATATTTCTCATTTCGCTAGTTCTCGCTGAAATACGATAAAATAATGGCATTGCTGGGATCTGGGGTTGCACCAACTTTATAAGTTGGAGGCAGAACAGCTGTTTTTTCATTTCAAAATATTCAAAATAACCCAGACGAAATGTGCAACATAAAAAATCATTCGTCCATTTCCACAGTGCTGAAACAATTCAAAATTATAATGTTTGATGAATGCACTGTCATTCAACGCTTACAATAAATCATTGCCACTTTGGCGCTAAGTTGAAAAAGTTAAGCTAAAAATAAACATGCGTGTCCAACTGTTACAAGATCCATCCGCTGACAAATGTGAAGCATTCTTCAACCAATTCTTTGATATCGGCGATCTTCAAAAACAGTTGTTTTGCAAAATACTCTCATTGACCGTGTATTTCCCGATGTACGCACACAATACATAAATCATGCGTGGCTGGCAGAAAAAGCCATTCTGGCAGCAAAGAATGTGGACGTCAAGGATTTAAACTTCAAGATACATGCAAATCGATCGATACAGTTGGCGATGGCAACGAAGCAGTAAAGTATCCAAATGAGTTTTTGAACTCTTTGAATTTACCATGCGTGTCACCACACCTTTTACGACTGATAGCTGGATCTCCGGTTATTTTACTTCGGAATATGAACCCACCTCGGCTGTGAAATGCCTCTTGATTGGTCATTGAAAACTTAATGAAAAACATTATCAAAGCCACCATTTTGAATGGCAAATTTCGATCCGAAAACGTTTAGAATGTTTCTTACAGATGAGCCAATTGAATTCAAACGCGTTCAATTTCCCATTAGATTGGCATTCGCAATGACAATCAATAAGTCGCAAAGCCAAACGATGTACGTTTGGGGTTTAGATTTATACATGGCAAACTATCGCGTGGTCAAGCCATCGAACTTATTTGTGTTGGCAAAAGACGCAAATCAAACAATAAATAGGTCCGTTTCGTTAATGAAATACATTGAATAGAGAAAAAGAATGTAAAACTGTATTATAATTGTGCCCAGAAGTTTGAAACGCATTAAAGGAATCATCTCCGACCACATAAAGTATATATATTCTTGATCAGTATGACGAGCTGAGTCGATTGAGCTTTGTCCGTCTGTCGTCTGTCTGTTTCTACGCGAACTACTCCCTCAGTTTTGAAGCTATCGAGCTGAAATATTGCACAGAGTCGTCTTTTAGCTGCACACTGCACATATGTCGGAACCGAGGATCGGATGAGTACTTCTTGTAGCTGCCATAGGAATTTTCAGTTTCAAGTGTATTAAAACTGAGCCACAGACGAAGTCTGTCAATCAACTTCTGAGAGAATATTTTATTCTACTTCTTTAAATATTTTTTACAATTATTATGTTTAATCTGGTCGGATTGGTCCGACCTTCTTAAATATTTTTTAAGACGCATGAGAAGGTTACTAGCTTTTATTAGTAAGTCATTAGTCTATCCAGTACCTGCCTTGTGTCGCATTCTGACGGTGCTTCTTAAGTGGACACAACTGAACGACAATTTCCAATGTGTCGCGCACTTTTTCGGTGTGAATTGATTCATGATTAAAATTTTACTGAAATGATAACCAGAAATCGTGTCAACTTAAGTCAATTGGATGATAAATGTCCAAGTTATTCAAATCCAATACGCTGGAATTTAACCGGCGTGCGATGCTACGACCCCTTTAGTATTTTAAACTCAAAACGCAGAGTCTAAGCTTTTTTATAATTGTTAAATTTTCATGATATTCTAAACTCATTATAAAGTTCGATCTTTATCATATAACCAACCAGGTGTCTTCATAATAATCTGAACTCATAGGAAAGCAAATTTCGCGACTTTTGAACCATTCAGTCTACACCTCCTATTTACCGGTCTACAGTTGTCGTCTACAAAATCTTCATCATAGTCCAAACTTAAAGAAACTTTACCAATTTTCGGGATTTTTTGCACACCTCCTATTTAACCGGATACAAATGCCTTTTATCAAAACTTCATAATAAGCTCATGTGAAAAATTGGTAAATTGCGCTCTTTCAGCAGATCTCTGGGAAGCCATGTGTAATGCAAGTTGCTGGCGTCGATTGCTCGTTTGCTTCGGCATTTCTCGAGATCTCAACCTGGCCAGTCGCTCAACTTATGCATCGCGCCGCGCTTGCGATTGTTCCGGAGTTTTACAAGCACGCTGGGATGAGATGTATTCAGCAAATTGTTAACGTCGATGGCTTGTCTGTTGTGACGTTTCGAAAGCTCTCCAGTCCGCTAAGCAGCTTTCCTGTAGCATTCTCCTAAATTTCGCTTGCGAAGAAGCTCTTGACTTCTCACAACACTCATCCCTCTTGCCTTTTTTGAAGGTTCGCGATAAATAAGACTTTCGTTTTCCAGGCATACAATGCAATACAATTCAAAACCATACAAACTTTTCAATTTATTATATTAGTAAGATCCCTCTAGTACGGCTGGGGTCAGTCACAGTATTTTCGCCAACCCAGCGATGCTCTTTGATGCGTCGTGACGACATCGATTGAGGCTTATGTCGCTTCTCGGCATGGCATTGCGTCGACCTAGCGTGCCTGAAGAGCCGTTAACGTATTGAGCGGGCATCATGAAATCGTCGACGGAACGTTGATACAGCTTTGGTCGGCCGTACTAGAGGGATGTTTTCAGTTGCCACTGGCAACTTCTCTACTCCATTGCCGACCCCTCCTCTGAATTAAAAAAATTTCACTCGTCCTCTTTTGTAAGTATCTGAAATCCCATTTGAAAATATTGTGCTAGTCCTAACAACCCACTATAGATAGAATTCACCTTGTCTCAATCCACACCGCGGTTTTGTGATTTGGACCAAATCTGGTCCAAACCCGTTGAAATCACAAAATTTTTGTGAAGTGGCTTGAGCAAGGCTATAATTTGTGTTATTTGAACATTTCGTATAAGTTTTAATTCGCATGTTTCAGTCTTACCAATGCAGTACCAATAAACCAGTTTGTACCTTCTTCAAATCGCATGTGGAGACTTCATATCTGCTAACACTTTTAACTAGTTACAGAAAAACTTTCCTAAAATACTGTTTTCTTCTCGTATCTTC
This sequence comes from Lordiphosa collinella, assembly GCA_018904265.1. Taxonomy (NCBI): domain Eukaryota; kingdom Metazoa; phylum Arthropoda; class Insecta; order Diptera; family Drosophilidae; genus Lordiphosa; species Lordiphosa collinella. The sequence continues at coordinate 17,277 of JAEIFV010000128.1, forward strand.
CTTTAGGTAGCGATGTGCTGGACCATCACTCCTCCCTACTCAATGAGAAGCAACAAAAGGATCAGCTACGTGCTCGACTGGGTTTGCTGCTCAATGACAACTCCAGCGGCAGTGATCCCTCTACTAGTACCACCAGTGGTACCACCACCAGTAGCTCCTCCCACAACATCAGTCCCGAACAAACTCTGGCCAGTAATGGTGGGTGCCTGCTCAGCGGCAGTCAGTTATCGGTGGCCCCCAACCTGGCCAAGGAGGATGTGTTGAGCTTGTCTAGCAAGTTTAAAATAGGTTGCTCCCTGCAGGACGAACAAGTTTATCCGGGAAAAGTACGCAAAGCAGCTGGAAGACGGTCCACAAGAGGTCAACAACAACAACAACAGCAGCAGCAACAACACCAGCAACACCAACAGACATCCGTTTTGGCAGCAGTCCAACTGGCCCTTAAGCCGCTGTTTTTTGAAGTGCCACTCCAAGAACCCGATCCTCCCTATGTGGGACGTCAGTGGTTGGTACAGCAGCTCTCAAACATACTGCTAGGCACTGAGACGCGAGTGGTACTGATCAATGGCCAACCGGGTACGGGTAAGACAGCCTTTTGCCTGCAGCTGGTGGAATACTCTTGTTTTGGGCGACGTCGTCACCTGAAGGAGGATTTGGACCCGGAGGGCATTTACAGCGCTTTGCAATTGGGCACACAAAATGAACGCATGCGTGGCCTGGCCTCTCACATGGTGGGCTATCATTTCTGTCAGGCGGATGCCAATCTAACCTGCCAGGTACCCGATTTTGTGCATTCCCTGGCCGCTCAACTCTGTCAGGCTCCGCAGTTGACGGCCTATCGGGACTATCTGCTATCCGAACAGCATTTACAGGACATACTCAGTGTGCGGGAGTGTATAGCCGATGCAGAGCGTGTGATGAGATTGGCCATACTGGAGCCACTGGCTCAGCTGCATCGTGCGGGCAAGATACCAGCCAAAGTGGCTGTTATACTGGTGGATGCATTGTGCGAGGCGGAGTACCATCGCCCGGATCATGGACATACCATAGCTAGTTTTCTGGCCCAAATGACGCCACATTTTCCCAACTGGCTGAAGCTGGTGGCAACGGTGCGAACTCAAATGCTCGAGCTGGTCAAGGCGCCCAGCTATACACAGCTGACGCTGGACAGTTGGGCCAGTAGCCAATCGCTGCAACAGGACATGCTGGACTATATCAGCAAGCGCATCTCCCACAGTCCCGAGATTCAGCACAACATAGCCGGAGCGGTCAGCAGTCAACCGGTGCAGACCCAGGCGAAATTTGTGTCGCATCTGCAGACCTTAAGTCGGGGCTCTATGCTGTATGCCAAGTTGATATTGGATCTCATTGCACGTGGTCAGCTGGTCATCAAATCCTCCAGCTACAAGGTGCTGCCTGTGTCACTGGCCCAAATCTTTTTGCTGCACTTCAATTTGCGTTTTCCCACCGCCCGCAGTTTCGAACAGGCGGCACCCATTTTGAATGTCTGCCTGGCAGCGCTGTATCCCCTAACGCTGGACGAGATCTACTACAGCATGGAGGCTTTGAGTCAGGGGCAGGAGCCACTCAGTTGGTCTGCCTTTATGCAACGTTTTAAGCTACTGGATGGATTTCTGATCAAACGTTTGGACAATACCTACATGTTTTTCCACAGTTCTCTAAGGGAATGGCTGATGCGACGGGATGAGGGTGAATCGGGGAAATTTTTGTGTGATGCCAGATTGGGACATGCGGCCATAGCCTTTCGTATGTCACGTTTACAGGCTCCGCTGCAGCCTCAACTCACATTGGAGCTGGGTCATCACATGCTTAAGGCTCATCTGTATGGCAGTAGCAGCAGTCAGGCCCTACTTTCGCCCAGGGATTTGCAGTCCTACTGGCTGGCCGGAGTGGCTGATAATATTTCAGCGGCCTTGGGTGCTTTGCGTAATGTGTATAGTCCCAATTTGAAGGTATCCCGCTTGGTTTTACTGGCGGGAGCCTCGCCAAACCATCGCACAGATTATATGGGTGGAGCTCCCATTTTGTGCATCGCCTCACATGAGGGTATTTTGCCCATGGTGAGTTTATTGCTGGAATTCGGTGCCGATGTGGGTCTGACCAATAGCCAGGGATGCACTCCCTTGATATTGGCTGCCATGCGTGGACATTGCGATGTGGTGCGTCCCTTGGTGGCAGCGGGCAGCAGTTTGGGACAATTGGATATCACACAACGTTGTGCCTTGGTGCATGCTGCTCGTATGGGTCACCTGAGTGTGGTCAAGTATTTGCTGGCCTGTGACTGGACACCGCGTCCTCAGAGTCAGGATGTAACACGTGGGGTGGCCTTGCAACAGGCTCTCATTGGTGCAGCCGCTCAGGCACATGTCAAGATACTGGAGGATCTGCTGGATCTTAATGAAATGGATTTGGATGTGAATGCTCTGGAGCCTAGTAGCGGGGAGTTGGCCTTAACAGCGGCCGCACGTCATGGTTGTGTGGATGTGGTGAACATATTGTTGTCTCGTGGTGCTCAGATTGATGCACGCAATCGTCAGGGTTACTCTGCCCTGTGGTTGGCCGTCAAGGAGGGACATTGGAGTGTGGTGGAGCAGCTGCTGCAGCGCGGTGCCTTGCTAGATGAGCCCTTGGGTCAAACACTCAAGACTCCACTGATGATAGCCGCCGAGGAGGGACACTTGGAGCTTCTAGAATTACTGCTAGGACGTGGTGCTGCCTATGAGGCACAAGATCATGAGGGATTTACCGCTTTGAGTTGGGCCTGCCTGCGTGGACATTTGGCCGCCGCCAAGTGCCTCATTGAGTATGGCTGTAATCGTCAGCATGAGGATCACAATGGTCGCACAGCCTTAGATTTGGCTGCCTATCAAGGAGCTGCCAGTTTGGTGCTGTATCTGCTGGAGCAGGGTGGCAATCTGGAACACATTGATGTGCATGGCATGCGTCCTTTGGATCGTGCCATAGCCTGTCGTAACATTCAAGCTGTTCAGGTGTTTTTGCGTAAGGGCGCCAAACTGGGACCCACCACCTGGAGCATGGCCATGGGTAAACCAGAAATATTGGTGGTGCTACTGAATAAGCTGCTTGAAGATGGGAATGTCCTATACCGGAAGAATCGTTTTCAGGATGCAGCGCATCGGTATCAGTATGCGTTGCGCAAGATTTCGGGTCTGGAGCAATTGCTGGAAAGGAATGCGGTCTTTGCGCAGTTGCGTACCAATCTATTGCTGAATCTTTCGCGTTGCAAGCGAAAATTGAATGTAAGTAGGCAAATCGCTAAGGGTTAAGTCTTCATTAATAACCATTTTGTGCTTTCTAGGAACTTGACGCCTCCATAGATTTGGCCTCTCAGGCCATACTCCAAAAACCAAACAGCTATGAGGGCTACTATGCTCGGGCCAAGGCGCGCATGGAATTGGGCGCACTGAACGAAGCTTTGGTTGATGCCAACGAGGCCATGCAACAGGCCGCACAAAGTGGTGTCCTCTGTGAGGTTGTGGAGGTATTGAAACGCATTCAAGCGGAGCTACTCACTCGCATCACCATTGCCAGCGAGGATCAGGCCGGAGCGTGTGCCGTTTATGAATCTCACCATGAGATCACCGATTTGTAAATGCCTTATGTGTCGTCGACCGACCGACCGATCGATCGATCGATGTATCCATTTCGAATTAATCACAACTTAGTTTTAAGTTTTGACGATATTTTAGTGCTAATTGTTTACTATTTATTGACTTTTGGAAGTTTTATTATTAAATCCTACAAAAATTCGTTTAATTTTTTTTTCGTAACTCTCTACGCATGTAAAAATTTGTCCATAAAAGTTTGCATTTCATATAAATTAGAACGAATTATTAAGATCAAATAAATATAGAAAATCAGTTTTAAAAACATAAATCAATTTCTTAAGGAACGGTTAGGGTTATTTCAATTGAGTGGGATGGTTTTTTCAATCTAGTCTGAAAAGGGTTCTATAGCACTTGCTTAATCGGTGTATGGGAGAATACCTAAAAGATTTTAGAGTGTCGATAAAGTGTACTTGGGAAAAGAGCACAAAAGTACTTTCTCAAGACATTTTTCTGCTATATAAACAGATTGATATATCTAGAGATGGATAGATCGGTACTACTTCTTTATATATCTAATCTGCACTTCGAGTACAGGTAAAAAGCTATAAACATGGAGGAACGAAGGGTTCCTAGGATTCTTTCTCTAAATCCAGCCTGATAGTCTTTCAAATGGAACTATACATTAAGTCATCCGATCTTGGTAGTCTTGAGGCAGAGCTGTAATTTAGTCATTACTTTCCGTATGGAATTACTTTTCATTAAAATAATCACTATTTTTTTATTGACTAGCCTTCTGCTACCATTTTTCGGCGCTTTACTAGTGTGTATTATGAGAGTATTAGATGTACTTGGCAGGGTCCATTTGGGCTTACCGAAAATGTAAAAGTGTTTCAATTAAGTGTTTAGTGAGTTAGAGTAAGGATTTTTGGTGGGAATAGTGTTCTACTAGAGTCGCCGTGAGATGAGGTCCTTGTATAAGACTCTCTTCCACCTTCTCATTTTAAGAATTTCTTGGATTCTGCGTCTTCTTACACCGAAAAAACATTCGGGAAATTTTTAAGCCTAAAAAGAATGACTTGATCCCGGCAACGGGATTAAAATTTCAAGTACGGGATTAAAAGTTCAAGTTCAAGTATATATCGATCCAAATCGGGATTGCTTGTTCTTGAGACATTTACTTCGAGTTTTTCTGCTACGCACACAACCGCATATCTTGATTGTGTGAGTTTGGGCACCACTGCTGTAAAGGGAGATAATTGAGTAATTGTTCTTGAAATGTTGAAATATTCATGTATGTGTAGGTGAAAACTATGATTTTTTACTAACTTTGGTATAGAGTATCGAGTATAGAGTTTCGAGTATAGAGTATCGAGTATTGAGTATCGAGTATAGAGTAACTAAAGATTTAATAATACCAATAAGATAATGAACGTATTTCTGTCCTGGGAGGTATAATTAAAAAATATGTTCATTCGAAATATGTACATTGGGGTGCTTTTATAAGGGCAAAATTAAAATTTAGTAACGGCGCCCACTAGAAAGGTTCCTTTTGTAGTATAGACAAAAAATTCAGAGAAAGTTTGCTGTAAAAATTACGTTTACGCCCCGAATTCTACATCGAATTTCCCACAATGATATCTGTGCAACATGGATCGGGTTGTCACTTTTGAAAGTCCGACAAGGTATTCGATTTTGTTAAACGAAATTTCCCAATTTTGTCATGAGGTCGACAGTCGACTGCGTTAAGATGCCGACTTTCGTGGTAAGTAATTGAGTACGCGTGGTCTCGGGTTCAATTCCCAGAAAATGAACGTAAATGATGCCAGAGAGTCCCAGCGACAAATCCCCCAACAATATAACAGGCCGCAGTTTTCTCTCCCTTAATTCAATGAGGCTTTTCCGAAAGCTTGTACCAAAGTCATGGAGTAGGTGCGGGCTAGCATCGAAATGCTTTTTATTGGTCATATCCCAATACATGAGTTGCTTTAATCAGCCACATGTTAGTCCTCCACGAAGTTCTCAAATTAATTTTTGTCTTAGTTTTCAGTTTTCTCCAAGTACATTTTTATACCCTTGCAGAGGGTATTATAAAATTATATAAAGTATATATATTCTTGATCAGCATGACGAGCTGAGTTGATTTAGCCTTGTCCGTCCGTCCGTCCGTCCGTCCGTCTGTCTGTTTCTATGCTATCTCCTCCGTCAGTCTTAAAGCTATCCTCTCCAAACTTTGCACGAAGTCTTGTGGTACAAATAGGCTGCACATTTGTCGGAACCGGCCGGATCGGATGACTATAGCATATAGCTGCCATAGGAACGATCGGTCGAAAAAACTAGTTCTAGTGAGAAAAACTTTTTGTTTATAATGAAAACGTCTTTTTTATGGGCATATTTTTATTTTATATACTTTAACACATTTCTACAAAGTTTTATCAAAATCGGATATCTATAGCATATAGCTGCAGTTTGAATGATCGGTCGAAAAAGAAGATCTTGTGAGAAAAACTTTTTAGATTTAAATGGGATCGCCTCTAAATTTCGTAATTAACATTATTCTTTTATGCTTTTCCATGATTTCATCAAGTTTGGTCGAAATCAGACATCTATTGTATATAGTATAGATCCCATAGAAAGTAAGGTCCAAAAAGTAGTCTTAGTTAGAAAAACTTTTTTGTTTTCAATGGAAGCTGCAAGGGTATACAAAACTTCGGCCGAGCCGAAGATAACTTTCCCCTATTTTTTTAACTGTGTGCTCGATTCTTGAAGGTGAAACATGTCTCAAATCAAAGTCTTAAGAGTAAGATTATCCATCCAACATTTTTAGTATAAATCATTTTTCAGGTATCGTCCCTTATGCTTTGCAAACTTTGGTTTGAATCAGAGTATCCTTTAAAAAGAACGAGAACATTTTGTCTGAAATTAACGTCAACTACAAAAATATATGAAGTTGAAAGGCAACACTGCGTATGAGTGATATACAAAACTTTGGAGCCCCGACGCGTCCATTTTCTCTTTCTCTCGGTAAATACATATTCTCCATAAACTAGCGAGAAAGGGGGCGCCAGTATGACCTTAAAAGTTTCCATAGAAAAAAAAGCGCCCTAATGTACATATATGTGTCAGTGGAGCAGAGCCATAAAACGTACATCGTCAGCACCAGTTGAAAGAATTTTATCGTTCTCAATTGTCAAAAACGCATACCATTTCTTTTTCACGCTTGAAAAATTAGTTGTTTAAAAACCATGAATGTGATAATGGGGCTTACTTATATACAGTAAGTTATTTGTTCCAAAGTAATTGTAAAAGTAATTACATTTTGTATTATTGTATTACAAGTACGATTATTAAAAACATTGATTTCATGAATTTTTTAATGGTAGTCGAAATGGTAATTGTAGTTTACAGCTCTGGTTTGAGGTATTATCTACCTGCATTAGAGACATACAGATGGAAGGACAAAGCTCTGTCGACTCAGCTCGTCATCCTGCCCAAGAATATAGATATTAAAACTGCACTTTACAAGTGTATAATAAAAATGTAATTATCTCGTTCTTATGCTGATTAGTTTTTTCTATTTTCGTTTATATTTAAGCATTATAAAAACTTATAAAGAAGTACAAATCTATATACAATTTTTCCTTATAATATTCGAGTGGTAAAATAATCATAAATAGTTGCAGTTAAATTAAAAAGGAATGTTACCATTGAAGATGAGTTAAGGGATAATAAATATCGTATTCTAGGACAGACATGTAAGTATGTAATATTGGAAGTGTGGGAAGTTAGCTTTATAATATTTATTTGAGTTAGGCCCGATTTCTAATCTTCTACATAGCAGCTACATAAGCTCTCAATTGACTCTATTGGTTGTTAGTTTAAGTAACAAATAGCTCCATTTAAAAGCTGAGAAATCGGACCTTAATCTTGCTTAATCCTGGTATATATAAATTGTGTAAATTCAGAGTTATTTTTATATAATAGATATGATATTTAGGTCACTAGCAAGTTGCGAAATAACGTGTTAAATATGTAAACAGTTGTGTTTTGAAATTAATTCTAGGGAAACATATCATAAAACTAATTTGTTATAATAGGAATGAACATGGGACATTTTGGAAGGTGACAGATAAAAACTTTGTTTCAAAACTTAAGAATTATGAACGATTTTTTTAATGAACTTAATAATAATTATAAATAAGAATTGAGTGCCGATTTCTCACAGATAAACTGAATATTGAGTAAGTTTAGCACCTAAACAGCAGTTTAGCTTTCCGCCCTAATTAGTAAACACATCTTAACTTAAGTTTAAGTACCGTTCCTATTCAATTTACTTAGCTCTGTGGGATGGCTCAAGTCTAAATCTGCTGCCTGGCTTTGCAAAATTTGTGACTCGACCAGCGGGGCAGTGACCTGCAAATGTAGCTCATAGTCGGGTGCTGCAAATAAAGGATTGAAGTTATAGAGCTAGGCTAACATATAACAAGAGGACTGGGAATGAAGGAAACATGAATGAATGACTCAACAAGGAAATGCGTAGGCTGTAAGAAATATATGAAGATGAAGACGATCAGAAAACTTATTTCAAATGAACTCACTTTGTTCCAAAATGCATTCCAAATCATCGGGACAGTCTATGGTGGGGAAATCAATATTTGTAGACTCTTTCAGTATGACACCAATATCCTTATGGGCACTCATCAAAAACAAAGGCACATTTGCCTTGGTCAGCTCCTTGTACAGTGAGCCCATGCCCCGAGCGGCGGTAAAATCGAAGTCTGCACATCAAAAACAAAACATTAATCAAAAGAATTTAAGTAAGTAAACACTTACCATGTACATGGGCACAGTCCAGTACCACAGGCGCTGTACCATGAGTGGACAGAGCCTTCGAAACGCCCGTACGCACCCACTCAATGGCCGGAAAATATAAAGAACTATGCTTGGGTCTTATTAACAGATAGTTAATCCCATTGATAGTCTGCAGTTTGGATACACTCAATACGGGACGAGCTGCCCTATAGACCAGAAAAGCCACATCGGCTCCCACACCCAAAAGCAGCCCAATCTCCACTCCGACAGCCAGACTTAGCACAAATGTAATGGCTCCTGGCAGCAGCTCCCGACGACTGCAACGCCAAAGTGGACGTATGACCTCGAATTCAATCATAAATATCACCGCTGAAATTATGACAGCACTAAGCGCCGCCTTGGGTATATATTGAAAGTAAGGTGCCAGCAATCCCAAGGCCAGTAGCACTAGTATGCTGGTATAGCAGCCACCAATTGGTGTTCTCACACCACTGGCATGATTGACAGCGCTACGCGAAAACGAGCCCGTCACCGGCATGGAACTGCAGAAGGCACCGCAAATGTTACTCATCGAGAGGGCCAACAACTCCCGGGTGGGACTTAGGCCGGCGCCGCCAAAGGCCTTGGAGATGGCCACATTACCGAGCACTGCTATAATGGGTAATATCAGCATAGAGGGTCCCAGTTCCGAGAGCTGTCAAAAAAGGAGAGTTTAATTTGGGATCTACTTGACTAAAAGTTTAGTTACCATTTGCTCAAAGTTCTGCGACACCTGGGTGCCATTCTTGCCTAGAATAGTGGTCTCAAATTTAGGCAGCGCCACGCTGGGCAAGCCACTCTTGACCTTGCCTGTAAGTATATAGGGACAGGAGTCTAGCTCACATGTATTGTAGGCCAAGACACTGGCCACCAGCACCACCAAAGCATTCCTTCCAGTGGCTATGACCCAAATGCTGCCATTAATCAGTTGTTGGGCACGAAGATTGCGAACACGATTGGTCAGTTTGACATTCTTAAGTTTCTGCAAATCCAAATTAAAAAGTTATTTAGTTTTGGTAAGGAGTTTTAGCTACTCACGCGCAGCAACAGCAGCACCGTTATGGAAACCAGGCCAAGCGTAAAATCCCCACGTCTCACTTGATGCAGATTTCCAAACACCGAGCGCATGGTGTCTATAAAACCCGAGCCAGATCCACCTCTTAGGCCCAGCAAACCCTTCAGCTGCGAAGTGCCAATAATTACGGCCGTGGCCGAAGTGAATCCCACTGTCACCGGCAACGAGATGAGATCCACTAATGCGCCCAGCTTTAGCACAGCCATGGCCAGCTCCACCACGCCCGAAATCAGACACAATAGAATGGCATAGGCAGGCCCGGAACCCAAACCGAGTCCTGTATGTCGACTGGTCATTAAAGCCAGCAGTGCAGTCGGTCCTATGGTCACCTGTCGACAGCTGCCCAGAAGCGCGTACACAATGCCACCCACAAATGCCGAGTAAAGGCCATATTGTGGATCCAAGCCTGCCAATGTGGCATAGGCCAAGCCCTGGGGTAATACTGTAAGGCCCACAGTGATGCCAGCTATGAGATCAGCCACCGCATCTTGAGCTGTGTAACCATGTAGCCACTTAAGGCCAGGCAGCAAACGATAGCCCAAGTCTTTTAGTGGCATTCTAAGCGACCTGCAATGGGAGAAATTGTATAATTTTGATCAATTTATGTTTATAGCTCAAAGAATTTCTGAGACTTGGCTCCAAACCACTTTTGAACCGATTCACTTTAGTTGGGAAACGGCAATAGACCGGTTAATAATGAACTCCATATTATAAAACTTAAAGCCAAATTTAATGCAAACCGGTTCTGAACCGAACCGCCAATTCCAGCTATCAGCTGATAGCAAACTGAACCGGCGTCCTTTTTAAAATGCTTAAAGAACCACACAGAAATATGGTGCGGTTTACTTCAATGACGAATTTTATGGCGTAAAGCACTTACCTTCAAACAAAGATACGGGAATTTTAATCAATTTTTTAAGATACGATTTATCCATCTCTTGTTAAATAAAGTTTTTTAGATCTTTTACTCTTTAAGAATAATTTGTCAACGATTTTAAATCATGTGATCCCGTACATCTCCCGCAATTGCTCACCGGCCTTTTAATATACCTGTCGACAGACTACATTTCTTAATAGAAGTTGCTAATTGATTTGTGTGAGTATCCCATTTCTTCTACGGGACAATAATCCTTAAATTCTGACGTGCTTCTTCACCTTAATTTAACTATGGCTGGCGATTATTTACATGTATTATATATTTAGAGTTTGTAAGGAGCACGTTAAGTGTTCCTTTCGTTTGATTTAGCAAATGGACAATTTTGTTGCTCTTCATGCCGTGGTGGCCGACTATCCAATCTAATAATGAAATCTCCTTGTACGAAGAACCAATATATATGCATTTCGGACAATTATAAAGCGTGATTATTATACTATTTGCTTTTTCAGAGTAAATTTTTGGCTTCCTCTTGCGTGATTCGTAACATGTGGCAACGCCAAAATGGCACAGTAAGGTTTGCGAACAGCGCTTGCAAATCAATAAATTTTAATATTAATACTCTGTGAGAAATAGTCTTCTTAATCGGCCCGCCGAATAGGTTATTTAAGCTATTGAGACCAAAAATTGCACCAGTTTCACTTTATTGGACATAAGTCCACTATCCCATGTGCGGAGAGTGCGTACCGAGGAAAATTTTACTATATATATTGGAACGCGAAACCATGGTGGTGTCTACAGGGACAATTCAGCCACAATTGCATTCTTGGATGACAACATTACAGATGACATTGCCGAAATGCAGGAAAAAGTAAGCCAATATTGGAGTTTACAGAGAAGTAGCTCCATTGGGACTGGTAATCCTTCAATGTGTTACATTGGAAATCCGAGATGGACAGACAAGAAATAGGCACTTGGGAATATAGAACTAGAAACGGCCAAAGGGTTCAAATATCTTGGAGTGACTTTATCTTTAGACATGTCATTAAAAAAGCATTTTAACTTAAAACTAAGATAATCACAAAAAGCACTGAACAGAATATGGAAAGCCTTAATGAAGAAACAATATATAAGTACAAAGTACAAAATGTAAGCGATTTTGTTTTTGCTGCGCTAGTCTGGCGAGGGTAAACATACAAAGAAGTCGAACAATTCTTAAAGTTCTTCTGAAAAAGATATTTTACCTCCCAAAAAATACAATGTTCCATCAATCCAAGCGCATTTCAAACACATATGAACCAAATTATGTCATTATTAGCAGTCAGGTACTCGAAAACTGTAGCTTCTGCACTTATAGCGTCGTCATCGCAGTGCTTTCAAAAATGGACATAACTAGCTTCGGAACACGAAATAAATCTAGACCTAACCGACCCTAATAACAGGAAAGAGAGAACGTGTAATGCAAATGTTAGAAGAGACCGCGAGAGCACCCCTCGAGAGATGTATAAGATTCTCAGCTACATATCTCACATTGGAAGAGCTTATCACAATCTTAAACGGGCAATCTTGGAGTGTGTTGGCAAAAAAACCTGCTGGATGCTTACAAATACAGGGCACGAACTCTGCACGATGCATTTTAAAAAATAGGGGAAAGTTAACTTTTAATACCCATGCAGCCTCCATTGGAAACAAAAAAGGTTTTTCTAACCAAGACTACTTTTCGGACCTTACTTTTTTAGGGGAGCTATTCTATATAGATGACAGATTTCAACCAATCTTAGTGGAATCATGAAAAAGCATAGCAAACTAACAATTACAAAATGTGGAGGCGATTCCATTTAAAACAGAAGTTTTTTCTCTCTAGAACTTCTTTTTCGACCGATCATTTGTACTGCAGCTATATGCTATAGTCATCCGATTTTGACAAAACTTTGTATAATTGTGTGAAAGCATAACAAATAAAAAAATGCCGAGTTTTGGGTCATTTTGCATGGAAAACAAACAAGTTTTTCTAACTAAGACTACTTTTCGGACCTCACTTTTCTATAACAGCTACACTATATAGATGTCCGATTTCGATCAAACTTAGTGGAATCATGGAAAAGCATAGCAAACTAAGAAATACGAAGTATGGAGGCGTTTCCATTAGAAACAAATAGGTTTTTTTTTCACTAAATATAGTTTTTTGACAGAGCGTTCTTATGACAGCTATATGCTATAGTCATCTGATCCGGCCGGTTCCGACAAATGCAGCGTATTTGTACTAAAAGACTTCGTGCAAAGTTTGGTGAAGCTAGCTTTCAAACTGACGGAGGAGATAGCATAAAAACAGACAGACGGACAGGGCTAAGTCATCTCAGCTCGTCATGCTGATCAAAAATATATATACTTTATGTAATTAGAGATGCTTCCTTTAATGTGTCACAAACATCCGGACAATTTTATAATACCCTCTGCAAGGGTATAGAAATATACATTATCATTGTTTGATTAATTAGTGAAGCACGGAACTCCATCCTGAGTAGAGAAAGAACTACTAATAAGTCGTGCTGAATGGGGAAGGTAGGTTGTGTAACTCCCAAAGAAGGTAGCTGTAGCTTCTTAAACTCGTTAGGCTAACGGCAAAAATGCCATGCCTAATGTTTTTTAAATAGAGAACTTCTACTTCAGCCTTGATCTCAATTCTACTTACTTAATTACTTACTAACGGAATTTAGAACACAAATTTTTCACTTTTCTTACCTGCCTGAAAATAGTAGGTTTTAGGAAAATAAATTATTTAAAAATAATTAATTAATTAATGGGATTAAAGGTTGAAGTCCGCAAAAGATCGTTTGAGTTACGTTAGCCTGAATAAAAACAAGAAAATAAAATTCATTCAAATCAAACTTAAGCAAAACAACTTTTAAAGTTAAAGACAAGTTTTGGGTGAATAGAAAGATGTTTAATAGATCATTTGCACTGATAAAATGTAGCAAGATAATTGTCGCAATATGTTGGACAGAGGGGGTGATGAACCTATAGTAAAACTGATAGCAGATTTGGAATCAGGTGGATCCAAGTTCAATGGGAATGTTTAGTTGCGTTTGTGGTAATTTTTTCGTGTTGCCTTGTGTAATCGAATATCTTATCAAAAACTATTAAGTTTTTTAATTTGAAACCCAGATATGGACAATTGAAAATCACATTTCTCAAGTCGATTTTCCAATTTGTATTTGTTGTGTTAACTTGAGCAGCAAGTTGTTTATTCTTTCAATGACAAACATCAAGCGATAAGCACATTTTGTCAAGGTAATATACTAAATATTTTGTGTGTCAGAAGGTATTTCCCTCTTTCTTAATGAAAAGCCTTCACATTGCATATTTTGTTGCTTTCCCAACTCACATAAATATTTGCACAAATGTTTCTTTTGTTATTTTTCTTCACACAAACACGTTTTTTTTTCAACAATTTTATTCTAAATGATACATGTGAGCGCGTCGATAGCTACCCCAAGACTGAGCTAAGCAAAACTCTTTAACAAAACGTCGATCGCGTGCCACAGATTGCTGATCACACGACCGTTTCAATTAGCTCCAATAAATGAGAGAGTCGGCGGAAATGTAGAATCGTTTCGTACAAAACGTGATCAAATTGTGGGCACAACAAAAGAAATAAGAACTAAATAACTATGCGAATGGAAGAGAGAATGTAAATTGAACTGGAATGATTCGCTTTGTTTGTGCAAATTGTTGATTTACAATTGAGCATCCACAAATATTGCAGTTGGCAAACTGCAATAGCTTCACACTTGCATAATGTATAGATATAGCTAGATAGTTTGACAAATTAAATATCCATGATGATGCACATTATCATCAGAACTGTCAGCAGATGTGATCCAATAGATATACATACATATTGTTCATAGACTAAGAGTTTGTCAGCTCTTAGCGAGATCCTACAGAACTCTTATTTTAATTAAGATGCTTGTTCCTGGCATTTGCCAACTTAAAAAATGGTTTCCGCCAGCTTTACCACACATGTTACATGTTGTGTCCATTCCCTCAAAATTGAGTTTTTGAGATCATTAGTGCTCTCTTACTTTGAGTTTTCTTTATAGACGCGCCTTGCAAAAAGGCGACAAATACTTTCGAGCATAATATTCACAGAATAGTCCTGTAAGAACGCCTTTTTTGCCGAACTGCACATAAAGAACTTTTTTTATGCTCCCCACAGCTTGTCTGACTTTCCACCAATGATTTTCCTTGAGAAATAAAGGGACTCCTTTCTTAGATCGAGCCAGTAAAGCCAAAATCAATCTAGTCCATCGAGACCAGAAAAATAACCATTAAAAATATCAAGGATGTAAGCCGGTTCTGAAATGAACCGAACAAAACCGTAAGCGAACCGCTAATTCTATCAGTTAGAATTAGAGGTTCGGTTATGGTTTGGTTACTGACGAGTTTTTTTCTCTGATGGGTTTTATAATTTGGGAATTTTACTCATGACCCTAAGATTAGTCTTTATAGTTGACGGACATGTTAGCTGCCAACCATTTTTAAACCATCCAGTACATCTCCTGCAACTGTCCACCGACCTCTTAATATGCCTGTCATCAATAGACAATCCTTCTTTATAAGTTGCTAATCGATTTGTGTGCGTATCCCATTTCCTTTACGGAACGGTAATTTTATTTTTCTGTCGTGCTTCTTTAACTCAATCCAACATTAGCCAGGAGCACGGCTTTCAAAGGGAAATCATTATGGACTATTCAAATGTTCTCTAGGAATTAATTTCGAGTTTGTTGAAAACTCACAATTTCACTTTAGAAATCATATTATTGCAAATATCGGAGTATAAGTTCAAGGAACAGACACTTCAGGCGTGCTGTGTATTTAAAAAGATGTATGGAAAGAAAGTTTTTTTCTATGTCCAAGTGTTCAGAATTAGCTAGACCAAATAGAGTTGATATAATATTTTTATTAAGCAGAACTAATACTTTACAATGTTTTCGAACTTAGCGGACCCAACTTTATGTTACATCTTGTAGTATCGGTCACCTAGAAAGTCCTTTAAAAGTCCAAAAAATAATTTTTCGAACAGTTTAAAGGACATTTATGAATCTTAAAGGTTATTGCTCTATATCAAGATCCTCGAAACGAAGATTTAGCTCCATTACTTGGCAGAAGGCTATTGCTCTAAATCAAGATCCTCGAAACGAAGATTTTGCTCCATTACTTGGTGAAGATATAAAAAAGCATATTTTACCAATATATCGAGATTTGTTCAAAGATATTTTGCTTGAGCGATGCCTTGGTGGTCATACGCAGAACGCGAACGAAAGTTTTAACGCGACCAAAACACTTGCATTGTGGTCTAAAAGTAGTCGAAATCTCAGCTTACATTGCTGCCGGGATATTTAATGAAGGTTATACTTCAGTATTAAAAATAATGAACCTTCTGAATCTAACTATTGGCACTTATGCTAAGGTATTTGCGCATAATACAGACGAGGAGCGAATAACCCGACAGAATCGTAAAAGTCTTTCAGAGACCAAAGATGCTCGTACAGCTCGCAGGCAACATCAAATGGAAGAAAATCAGCTTTTCGAGGAGGCAGAAGGACTGTTATGTGGACTTGGAAATGCAGATTAATCGGTAAGTAATTAATAACTCATTAAAACTGATCATTTTTCTGTACTTCAACTTTAAACGCGATTATCTCGAAACTACATTTTTAAGAACTGCTCGTGTTGTAGCACAAAAAATTATTGACCGATTTAGCTGAACTTTTTTGAAGCCTTTTTTTAAATTAATTTCGAAAGGATGAACCTAAAATTTCATATATTTCACGTTCATAAAATACTTTTTTGCGGTCAAAAATGTAAAAAAAAATAGCCCCAAATTATGACATTTTTTTAAAGGCTTATTTTTATATTGAATTTTATATTTTTTTTATTTTATAGGTTCATCCTTTCCTTTTATATGTCCTAAAAAAATAAACTTTGATTTTTCTGTTTCAGATGAACGGTTAATGAGTGACAACTGGAGCAGTTAGCGACCTCGCGTCGGAGACTGCCTATAAGAACTCGTACTGAGCCGCCATTTTTTATTGAAAAACTTAAAAAAAAAATGTTTGTAAGCTTAAAAAATTTAATTAAGTAGTGTTAAAATTTAAAAACAATCAAATTATTTTATCAGTGTTAAAAATAATATTAGAAAATGACCGATTTCGAGGCGTTTACATGGACTTCTCCCCTTAAAACTGATAAATACAGCCATACTCCCATTTTCGCATTCGCAAAAGTTTGGCGATTTCAAACCGGTATTTAGTACAAATTTGCACTCCAAATCGCAAAACTTTTGCCAATGCGAAAATAGGAGTATGGCTTATAAAGTACTTTGCATTACCCAAGCTTCTGGGTAAAAAGATCATATACTTTCCAAGTGAGTATTGAGCCATTTCCATTCTTCTAATTTGATAACCAAGGAACGCAAGACTGTCCAATCCATCCACATTCAAACATTATCGATGATGCAGTAAACGGAAATGTGTAAGCCAATTGAATTTAAGTGGTTATAATCAGAGTTCTGGAATTATTCAATATTTAAAAGGGTTTAACCTACAGCGTTCCGTTTGTTAACCCTTCTTTGGGAGTTGGTGAAATCGGCCCCACAATAATTGTTGTTGATTGTGGACGTGGACAACAACAACAACAACTCTTCGTGTCAATGGCCAGACAACGGATTGATTGTTTATCCCCAAACGTGTAAATACATAAATAAAGAAAACTAGTTTTGTCTTTCAAGTTGAAGGTAAACAAGGTGAAAAGACCGAAAAACAGGGAAAAAGAGACTTGTTTATTTATAAAATGAGCTACACGCACACAAATACATAAATATGTAACTGCAAATTTCTGCACAACCGCGCACAGCAAACTATAAAGGCACACATTTAAAGAAATACCAACCCTCGCCAGATCTACAAAAATAGCTTTTATGTTTCATTTTACTTAGATTAATTCGCGATTTCTTACTTTTTAGTTGCCGGCTAACTATTCCGCTCGTTGTGCTTTCCAATACTGCCAATCAGCTGTTGCTAGCAGTATTGCCCATTTAGCCATTTTCCCGCCAGTTATACTATCGATATACCTGCTCTGGTTCTCTGGCCTTCACCAACACTGATATACATTCAGCGACGAGTCAAACTAAAAAATATTTTAATATATATTCATTTATTCTACATTTATACACATATATACTTATGTACAACAACTCAAAATTCTAAAAAAAAATTAACAGAATTCGATTGTGCAGCCGCTATCTTGTCTCTTGTCGCTGCCATTAACTCGTTGCGCAACACTGTCCAACAATCAAGCGTTTACCCACACTGGCGGCTACATTTACCTTTTTAATGGTTTTTACGCGACTTATAAACAATTTTCATTCAACAACATTGGTTTAAAGCCAGGGCCAGTGCTAATTGGCATACAAAGCGCTAACCGAGGAGAAGCAGCGCATTAAGGGCCAAGCAGGAAGAACATATACTTTCCCCCCTCATTTAATTTCACAAGCGACGCCGGGACGGACGCTTGATCATATTGAACGGAGCTAGCTAACATTTTTGTAATATGAAATGGGTAAGTGCCAGGCAAGGGCAGCGGGAAAATTTTTATAGATTTTCCATTTGCCATTTCTGCGAGCTGTAAGGTTCCCCCTCCCCACTTTTCCAAAAATCCTCGTTCCCCCACCCTCTTCCCCTATGCATGGCCTTGACATGTATTGCAACGGTGCATGTGCATTGAGCAATTTACAGAATTGAGATAGAGAGAAAGAGCGCATTCGCTCTATTCTAACTGCTTTTTTGAGTTTTTGATTGTCATCCAAGCAAAATGGGGATGCACATGTCAGCCCCAGTCTATGTAGGACAAGTCCTCGACCTTAGACAACCCCTTTAATTACAGAAATCAATTCAGCTGATGGTTGCAAAAAGCAGAAAAGAGAAGACCACCAACAATATACATATAACTGTAGGGCGCAGCAACAACAAGGGACATTTAAATTCGCTGAGAGCAGAATAACGGGTGCCCCTTGTTGAGCTATATGACTAAAAATTTGTAAACAGAATTTCAAAAACCATAAAAATTGTTGAATGAATACATCAGCCGATGGTCAACTTTTTCTTACGGATCATTAAGAAGGAGAACCTAGTCTCTTCCAAATCCCCCACGTGTTACTTAGATCTTAAACAGATCCTGCAAAAGATGAAGTCCTCCCGAACCCACGTCTATTTCACATTTTCAATGCAATCCCGCCCGATCTTGCTTAAAATTTGTAATTTAGTGTAGCTTCGACCTCATCCCGTCTTGATCCCGCCCCTAATAGTATCACGTTCTGTTCCCACACTGAATTTCGGGTTTCCCGAAGAGATTTCGTCCAGTCCCAGTGTTTTAAAGGTTTAATAATAGATTTTTTATAAGGATTAAGTCTTTGCCTGCGTGTCCGCTTGCGGTTCCCATATACGATTTGCGTTGGAAACATCCGACTCTCTAAGTTGTTATACAATTCCCCTCGGCGCATATCTTTGGAACCCGTTCATGATTCCAGTGGCCATCAGTTGGTATTCTTTAGGCTGGCTGTGGGGGTTTCTATGCTTACTACTCCCCCAGATTAAAAGCAGTATAGACGCATTCACTGTTCCATATTGGCTGAAAATTTGATGAACTCTGTCGAATCGTTTTCAAACGATAACTCCTAAACTACTGCACACATCGAACTGAAATTTGCACTATTCCCTAGATTGATAATTCAAATTGTGGAATTTTGTCCCAGCTGATCCCGCATTTTAAACTTCGTTGTCCAAGTTTTACAATTTCCTAACCTTTTAGTCGAGGCTTAGACTTGCTCTTTCCTCCCTTTGTACTCTCCCCACTGACAGTCGCTTTCCATCCCAGCTTAACTACAATTTCATCGATTCTTTCTGTAAGCCTTCAAAAGTCAAGTCAAGTTATTCCACATTCTCTTGCAGCAGCCCTTATTGCTCTGAGCTCATAGAGAATCCAAAAAAAAACCTAAAGTATCTAATTCTAAAAATTTATACATAATATCAAAAAGAGAACTTGTGTGTGTTGCTTAAGGCTTCAGGCTTAGGGCAGTGGGAAGAGCTGGCTGAAGCGGCACCAGCTCCGCAGCGGCAGCAACAACAGGCGACGTCCGGCGACGATGTAAGTAGCGCCCCGTGTTTAACTCTCCCACAAATCAAAAATTAAATAATCAGCCATTTTCCAACAAAAAAATTCCAAAATCAACTTTTTTTTATTAAACTTCGTTTTTTGTTTAAAATTTTCGTTTCCTTTCTGTAGCAGCAGCAAAATTCTGTAGCACCTTCTAACTGCAAATTGGCCCAAATATTTTCAACTTGTGTTTAGTTTTGCCTCAAGTGTTTTTTAACCAATTGGTCCGGCTATTGTGTAATTAGTTTATGTTGCTAACACTGCCAAATACACAAACACACACACACATCACATCACATTACCTACAGAAACGAGAGAGAACTGTATTCAACAATCAATATTCCATTCAAAAAGCAAAATACTTAAAAAAGACTCTACTGAGCCATATTTTGGTAGCTCTGTACTCTGTTGAAAAATCCATAATGAGATATTGCAAAACCTAGAAGTACCTAGAAGTAGAAATAGCTTTCGAAAATCGACCAGTTTTAACCGAAAATCGACCAGTTTAACTGGTGGTTCAAAGTGATTTCTCTGAAATTATTAAACTTGAACTTTTGTGAGTGGGATTGTAAAAAGGATACGATACTGCTTAAAAGTATTTTAAATTTTTGTTGGAATGGGAAAAAAGTCATGTCGGATTTTTTCAATAGATTGCGTTAGTTTCAATTTTAGATGCGTTATAAAGCCTTAGCCGATCATCTAAAATAAAGCGTCAGCTGATGACATTTGTAGAAGTCAAAGTAACCCTTTTGGGTATATTTGACTATTTTACTGCGAAACGGAAAGCACGAGAACTAAAGTAAGGAGAGAGATGTAAATAGATACATAAGCACTTTTAAAATTGAGCGAATCTATTGGACTTTCAGCCACCAGGGCATCCACTAGAAGAAAAGGTCTTAAAGCATTCTAAAAACAAGAAGGAACAAATCTCTTTACAAACTTTTAATATCGAAATAGAAATCAAAAATTCGTTAAATTAGGAAGTAACTAAAACAATTTAAGCTTATCAGGCCTGTTCTTAATTCCGCTACGTTTTGAAAAAAAAAAAAAAAACAAAATTCTTTTTCTTTTTGGTTTTGGTTCCCAAATTCGAATGAAATTGCTTAAGCTATGTACTCAGACAAACTAAATCTACACCTTGCTAAAAATACAACTTTTTACTTTGGAGTCCCAGCTAAGGGCACTGTGTGACTGCTCAACGCCAAAATACCCTTCAATAGTAAAATACCACCAAATGTCAAACGGTTTAATGCACTGTGTTTGTTTACCATGTGTGATTTTATTACATTTCAATTGATTTAAATAATAAAAGTGCAAATGCAGTAGTTTTTGATGATATTTGGAGAGCAGGAGTCATGGGCAAACTTTTGGTTGTGTTTAATTTTGTTTTTGTTGCATGCTGCAGCCATTTAGCAAGGGTAACTTGCTAAATAATTGCAAACCATTTTTTTTGCTTCTACCTAGCTAAAGCTATCAGCTTTTAGCCAGTCAAGGTTGCGGCTTAAACTAAGAGACCAACTAAAAGTTTTAGCAAGCGTTTAGCTAACGTTTTTTTAAATGAATTGGACCCCAGCTAAATCGATTTGACTTGTCTGTGTACATAGCTTTACGTTTCACTTTTGGCAAGCCACGGGCCAAACGAAATCGGTACAAGAGAATCGAGCAAATCGATCGAAAATGGAACATGCGGAAGTGAGAGAGGCAGACTTTTCGGTTTAACTTTTCGGTGGTTCGGCTGGTGTTGCTAATTTCTCGAGAAATTGGCAGTTAAAGACTTAAGACCCTCTTCTGGTCTAGAAAATTTTTTCAATTTCAACCTCAATTGCTGGAAAAAACAATTTTCTACTATTATTTTTGTTCACTGGACTGCAAAAAAAAATTGTCCAAAATCGATATATCATTTTTAAATGGGCACTTCTTTTATAAATTCAATTTTTGTTCATGATTCTGCTTCGGGCCATATATACTTAAAAGTTTCCTGTTTTCCATTTTGCTTTCTGATAATGAGGACTTCCGCACTTCGTCTCACAAATGCCGAAATATCTAAAAAAAAAAAGCTAGTCATAATAGAAAAATTGATACCATTTTCACTATAAAAATAGCAAGATCTAGCAACTTAATAGCTTGAAATGGCAGCACTGAAAAGAAATTCTGCCTGTTTGATGTCGTAGACATTGAGCTGCTGCCACGAAGTGAAACCATCAATTCGCGTGTATTCTGCAGTCAGCTTTACGAATTGGGGGAAACAAAAAAATCATAAAGAAGAATCCCGGTCTAGCTAATCGCAAAGGTGTTCTTTTCCACCATGAACGCTCGACGAAATCTTTGGCCACTCCTCAAACATAAACTGAACTAACTTTTGTAGCAGGCAAGAAGTACCCTATATATTATATTAATAAGCAATAACGAATGTCATAACTAATTGTAGTAAAGAATACCCCGTATGTTATATTAATAAGCGTTAAAGAATGCCATAAACGATTTTAAGGAATGGTCACATTAATGTAAAGACTATATAGATACCTAAGCTAAGCGAGAAACATGTAAAATAAAGAACAGTTTATAAGCGAGAGTTGCTCATTCAATAACAACTTATAGAGAGCGATCCGGCTGAGCGCTTGCTCATTAAGAGTCAGCAGATGAGCAAAAAAATGAACGGCTCACCTCAAACAGTCTTTTTTTTTCTTTGTTTGTAAGTCACAAGCCCAAACAGACATCTCACTCACGCATACACACATACAAACGCAAATAATTTATTCGCTCGCGAATTAGCAGAGCAAATAGGAAACAAAACCATTGGTTATTCGTTGAGAACCGATGTGAACGGCTCATTACTGACTCTTTGCTCAAAGGTTTCGTAAATAACAGTTATTTTTGGGCAACGAAAAACAGTCAATTGTTATTTGCGACCTCTGATGGTAAGACATTCGATGCTGATTCAGCTTTCGATAAGGATATGAGTTCTATGAGTGAGTAAGTGTGCAGCTAACTAATGGAAGGGCAAAAATGGTCGATCAAAACGGCCAATACTACATAATCGTGTAATGTTTATTCTACAAATATATCAAAATCACAATTGAGCGTAGTTAATAAACCCACAATGACTTTCTTTCTAACCCAATATACGAAAATACTTGGTCTCTACTATAAGTAGACACCGCTTACCGTACCGAAAGAGTCCAAACTTCCAAACGTCTTTTGGTGATATAGGGTGGAAATACTTTCCCGGCTTTTTTTAACTTTTGGTCAGGTTAAGCCACCGACTCGTTACACACTTAGATCGTTAGTGATCTGGAAAATATTCAATCATTAAGTGCGGAAGTTCCTTAAGCTTCTGGGAAATTTATCTTTTTTACTGTTGCTTCTAGTTCGTAATTCAACTTTGGTTTTTTTTCCTTCGGAGTCTGTCTTAGATATTCCACATAATGCAGACAGCTGTTTCAAGCTAAGTAACAGGAGGCACTTTGAAACATGCAAAGCTTAAATTCTGAAGCGAACTAAATCTTAGGATCGGTTGGATCCTAAAACCATGTTGTAAAACTAGGCGGTGATACAATATTTCTGTAAACCACTAATCCGAACTAGCTATGATTATCAGCGATTTTGCACAAATGAAAATCTTTATAAGTCGTCAATAAATACTGACAATAGCTTCATTAACATTTGTACTTTCTTTTATCTTTCTATTAAAAGAGGGTGGCGCCACCCAACTAAACGCTTTTATATAATTTACTCTAACTAGGCTCAGACACACAAAAGTGTTGTAGATAGCAATTTCTTACATTGATTAGGTGGGTACAGCTAAACTAGCTCCTCGATTTTCTTAAAGAATTTTTGCAAAATTGATTGAACAGACTACTAAATCTCCGATAAACACACACACACACACGCCCACACAGACAAACATTCACCTACAATTTATCTTAAATTAAGCTGCTTAATTGCAATTCCCAACTAATTCGATTCAATCCCTCACCCCCAGACAATGCCCTCAGCCATCAGTGGCGCGGCTCATGGCCAAGTGCATATACCCAGCAACGAGGAATGCGGTATAAGAGACGTTTGGAAGCATAATCTAGAAGAGGAATTCCGTACCATTCGCAAAGTGGTGCAAAAGTATCATTATGTGGCCATGGATACAGAATTTCCGGGTGTGGTGGCCCGACCCGTTGGCGAGTTTCGATCCACAGCGGATTATCACTATCAATTGCTGCGTTGCAATGTGGATCTACTGAGGATCATACAGTTGGGTTTGACCTTTATGGATGATGAGGGCAAGACGCCACCCGGTTACTCCACATGGCAGTTTAATTTCAAGTTTAATTTGAGGTAAGACATTGAATTTAATAAAGCTTTTTTGTAATAAAACTGATTTGAAATGTTCCTAGCGAGGACATGTACGCCCAGGACTCAATTGATTTACTACAAAATTCGGGAATTCAGTTTAAGAAACACGAGGAGGACGGCATTGATCCCATTGAGTTTGCCGAACTGCTTATGAGCTCGGGCATTGTGCTGGTGGATAACATCAAATGGCTTTGCTTTCACTCTGGCTACGATTTCGGATATCTGCTGAAGCTGCTCACCGATCAGAATTTACCCGCCGATGAGGGTGACTTCTTCGAGCTGCTGCATATCTATTTCCCCAACATCTTTGACATCAAATATCTGATGAAGTCGTGCAAAAATCTAAAAGGTGGCCTGCAGGAGGTGGCTGATCAGCTGGAGCTGCGACGTGTGGGCCCCCAGCATCAGGCCGGTTCTGATGCCCTGCTTACGGGCATGGCGTTCTTCAAAATGCGTGAGGTACAGCACACAAATGAATTCCATTTTGTCATTGAAGACCCCGTTGTTATCTTTCCCTATCTGTTTGAGAACACCATGAGCTTGAAGCCATCTGTCAGCATGACCAATTTGCTGAGCACCCCCATTCCGCCGGCTCCCGGTAGTTGCGTGGAGTGCGCTTGCACTTGTGATTGCAGTGGCGGCAGCAGTTGCCCGAGCACCTGGAGCGATGCCACTATAGCAACAACAACAAGCAGCGAGGGTAGCCGTCATGGCATTCCTCTGGGTGCAATGACACCACCCATTACACCCAATCCAAATGCCTCGACCTTAAGCTTCTTCTTAAGCGTCTTTTCTCCTTTATCGGGCACTCCGCCCGGCCACGACTCGCTGGCCAATGACAGCAGTTCTAGCTCGGAGTGGCCTAGACTCTAATTCGGTTGCTTGCTGTTGTTTCTACCTTGCTCTTCTCATCCACTTACATACTTAGCTACTTATCTGTACATTATTAGTTTTTAGTTTCTTTATATGCACCGCATGCAGTGCCTTTATCTAACCCTATCATCATCATCGATGCGAATTGAAAAGTTCCTTAGTTTAACCATGTGAAACATGTCTCTTAATTTTTATAGTTTGTGAAAAACTAAAACAAAAAAAAAATGAAAAGAAATTTACTGGATTCGAAATGGAAAATTAAATGAATTGAAATTAATTTTATTTTTCATTTTTGTTCATAACTTCTGGTTACGGGTCAACGCTTTTGGTCATCAATTTTTTTTTTTTCATCCATGCTTTATTTTTACTTTGGGATTTGGTTGAAAATTTTAATTTTCCTAACTCATTTTCGTTTGCTTTTAAAATGGAAGTTATACGTATCTAATCACAATATAAAACTTAACCACTAAATTAGGAACATATGTCCTTGTGAAGGAAACACAAAATAACTAATTGAATAACCAGGAATCCTAAAATGTGTTGAAAGGAACCGAAGTACTCATAATCTTAATATATAACGGCTCGGTTAATTTGATCTATGTATTTAATGTTAAAACAAGAGGCGGAAATAATTCGTTTCGTTTTAGACAGTTTAAGTAAGAATTTAAAGTTATTTAATTATTTTAAATAATTTTCCATTTGAGGTTAAAAGTTAATCCAATTTGTAAGAAACACTAGTTAAATGGTCATCAATAAGCCAAATCGCTATAAGCAATGAACCTAAACTATGACACAGGTTTCATTTAGGCCCCTCTTCAAGGGACAATTCGTCCCGAACTATTTCTTTTTGTGCTCTTTCCTTATATCTCTCAATTTTTCTCTTCTCGCTGGACCCGCAAATTCCATGAACTTCCATCAACTTTCTTCAGCAAAGAATTGTAAATGTTTCAGTCCAGAACTTTAGAAACACTAATAATTAATTGGGAGTTTAGGGGACTTTTGGTTTAATATGTTGAAAAAAAACGAATACCTTCGACTTTTTCTTTCGTTTTTTCGCTCATGATTTTCCAGTGCTAGAATTTTCAAAACAACGTAGATAAAACAACTTGTAGATGCCAAGATGATAATCAAATCTACAGGTAAACAAAATCAAAATTTTTAAATTTTGTAGTCAACCATCTCAAAAAACACTCTGAAGTCCAATAAAAAATTAAATGATCTAAATTTGCCTAAAACTCCGATAAATATCGACCTAGGATCTTGAAATTGGGGAAGTAACGAATCATTTTAGGGCTTAAGAAAGGATTTCATCCCAATAAAAATATTTTTGGCCATTTCGAATATTTTTTAAATTGTCGAATTACTGTAGACAATTCCCCATTCGAGATCAGCGTTTTCCCAAAACTCTTGCTCGACTTAATCTAATTTTCGCACAAGAGAAAGGGACCTACAGTTTGACACCAAATCCGAACGGCATAGTTTGAAAAGCTCTTTCATGGCTACAAGAAAAACCTTTTTCATTAGATGTACCGAGGCGTGATCGAACCCACAACCTCTATCACTGCAGGCACACACACTACCCGCTGCACCACACCCGCTGGTGCGAAAAAATTTGACCAAAAACCAACATCATTCAAGTTATTCCCTTAAAAATGGAAAACTTAGTAAAAACAAGAAAAAAAAGTCGGTCAAGCCCGACTATAATATACTCAGTACCTGTGAAGTGCTGCCCATCACCGTTGCTACCGGTGCTGCCCATAATTGATTGTTTTCCTTATAACTCGTTCATCCGATCTTTACGATCGATAAATAATCCTGAATTGCGGAAAAGGGAGGGGGCGTGGCCAAAATGGAAAATAAACTTGATCTGACTGCAAGTATAAGAAGTTTTTGCCCCTTTCATGTCAAACCTCTATCTCATACCATCTCTCCTGAGTTTGTTCATACGGACAGGTAGACAGACAGACGGACATGGCTATATCGACTCGGCTGTTGATGCCGATCAAGAATATATATAGTTTATAGGGTCGAAAGGTGCTTCCTTCTGGCTGTTACATACTTGTGCACAAAATTAATATACTCTGTGTACCTCTGGAACAGAATATAAAAACTATTAACGAGAAAGTAAAGCTAGCTACGTCTGTGCCTTAGTTATAATACACTTGAAACAGATCATTCCTATGGCAGCTACAAGAAGTAGCCATACGATCCGCGAGGTTCCGACATATTATCAGTGTGCAACTATAAGGTGACTGTGCAAAATTTCAGCACGATAACTTCTAAGCTGAGGGGGGACTAGTTTGCGTAGAAACAGACTGACGGACTCAGCTCGTCATGCTAATCAAGAATATATATACTTTATGTGGTCGGAGATGATTCCTTCTATCCGTCTGTTTCTATGCTATCTCCTCCGTCAGTTTTAAAGCAATTTTGACCAATCTTTGCAAGTAAACAATTTTTTATTATTGTAAAATGCTAATTCTGGGATAAGTCCAAATCATTTTATTCCTTTGTAATATAAAGAAACAATATTCAACATAAAAGTTTCAGTCTGACATTTAAAGTAAAATTATCGATTTTCACATTTCGAATTATTTTACAGATAGTACAACTTTGGAAATCTCATACAATTCTGGGAGCTTTGTGGAAGATTTCTGACCACCACTTTAGAATGTTTTCATGGTTACGAATATGTTTATGTGCAAGAAAAATGTTAATGAAATCCAGTAGCTTATTTGTCTTGCTACTTCGTCGGCGCTTTCAATATTTCAGCATAGATATTTGTTAAAAGCGTAATACAAGACTTTCCTAAACGAGCGATTTCGCTAGAGTGGACGTATTTTCGATATTTCCAATTTGTAATTTGGATACACCAAATAGAATAAAAATCAGCCCAAACTAGATTTTCGACTTAAAGTTTAGCTATGGCCACCTCAGCTGTTTCTAATATTCGTACTATTTCGCGAACTGAGTCCCACACTTTCCGATAGGAAGAATGTCGTTATCTGCGTCCGCAAAATTGAAGAAGTGTTGAAGATGTCTTCTACCAGACTTTTTCGCCTTCTTAAAAAGTGACAAGAAAATTTTACATCGTGTAAAGGATTCTTCGTCGCGTTAAAAACAACTGACCAAAATTACGACGGGCTCTGCAAAGGTAAAAAAAACCGAAACAGTACCGGTACCAACGTTTCGGTTTCGTTCCGGTTCTATAGGTTCCAATAATAACGGTAAACGGTATTCGATTCTCAAAAAATATGTTGTCGGTTTTGGTTCCGGTACGGGATTAATCCCTGAGCTCTCTATCTAAGTATAAAACTGTGGGAGATAAGAAGTTTGTTCCGAATTGCGGAGACGGCAGGGGGCGTGGCTATAATAAAAAAAAGAACTTGATCTGTCTGCAGGTATATCAAGTTTTTGTCCAACAAACAGACAGTCGGACTTTGCTATATCGACTCATCTTTTGATGCTTATCAAAAATATAGAATATAAATCTTTATGGGTTCGGAGATGATTCCTCCTGCCTGTTACATACGTTTGAACGACTTTAGTATACTCTTTTACTTTACGAGAGTAACGCAGATACCAGCTTAATAACCATTGGACCATTGAATCGAACCAATAAACCGAAGTTCTACAAAAAATTTTACTTTAATTTTGAGGTGTTTATTATTTATTATTGTGTCCAATTGAAAAGACATAGCAAAGTGGGCTTTAGGCTTAAATTTGAGGTTAAAGCATTCCTAAGAACGAAGAAGCAATGCCGTAATCATTTATTCCAAACTTTTTGCACGTTTGAAACATTTACTATTCAAGTTCATGTTAGACGACGCGTAGAGATTTCTGTAGTCGATTCGTTATCCAATTCTTAGACTTCAAATTGCGTATATTTATACCAGAGTCAAAAGGGCAAACAATTGACAAACTAGCTGATCCAATTTCTAACATGGCTCGAATGTCTTTAACCTACTATAATATACGAGTTCAAAATTTGATATATCTAGAAAGTACAAACAAAACAGAACAGTTAAAATACTTCTTGCATTGATGGCTGTTAGTCAAAACAAGTATTTTACTTCATTTTACTTAGCTCACGTCTAGTCCTACTTACAATTTTGGATTTTGATCACCGAAACATATTAAAGTCGTTTTATTTCTTTTGTAATTTTTAAGATCTTTGTTGGCACATATTTTTGTTGTGCACTGCATTTTGTGCAATATCAAGCTCTGCAAGTGCTTTCCGCATACCTTTAAGAAAAAAAACCCACCAAACAGAAAAACCGAAAATGCGAAGCAAATAACAACATTAAATCGAATAACAAAAGTGGTTAACCAAGAAAACACAAAAGAACAAATAACAATAAACTTCTCAACAACAACACGTAGCATCGGTAAACGGTATGTAATTTAACCATTTCTCTTTGTTTTACTCTTAGGCTTCATGTGATACGTTTTTGTAGATTTGTTGTGCACTAACACTTTATGTCCTGCTTAACTACTAAATCACTAAAAACTGTCCCGCCATGTAGCAATATACTTGAGTGGCCCTAATACATACTAAATTGCTTTTACCCTACTCTCTTCTGCAGATGTTCTTTGAAGATAATATCGATCATGCCAAATATTCGGGACATTTATACGGCCTGGGTACCTCGTTCATTGTGAACGGCACCAACTTCCACGAGAGTAATGGGGAAACGAATAGTGCCTCATGATTCATCCTGATGAGTAATGTTGTGGTGCCAGATAAGAAATTCGAACAAGATGGAGGAGGAATGGGAGGAGCTACAACATCGGCAGCAGCAGCCTCGGCTCAACCCAGCAAGATCATCGGCAGCACATCGCTTACCACAGCAACTCTAACGCAATAATCAACAATTACATAAAATCAATCAGATTGATTGCAAGTTTTTCAAGAAAATTTCTACACCGTTTTGTATGTAACAACCGCGCCCTCCTCCAATTACTGCAAACTATTCTAGATGTTTCTTTTTTAATTAAAATCCGCAAAAACAGAAACGTAATTGTACAACCCACAAAAAAAACAAAAATCAATTTAAATTTCTGCATGTCTTAAATGTGTTACACGAATACAAAAACAAATTATAAAACTAAGATTAATATTGTAAGCCATTTGGCATTATAGCATATTGTGTATTTGTATAAAAAAAAAACGAAAACAAAACAAAAACAATATATTTAAAAAATTTTTAAATTAGTGTAAACAAAGAGAGTGTATTATTTAGATGTGGAAATCTTGAACCTAAACGGAAACGGAAAGCGAAACGTGCTTGAAAGCACCGAATATTATTAGACATTGCGGAGGTGGACCGACTCCAGAGTACTTTTATTAAACGTATATTCAGACTACCATGAAATGCTCCACCTATGCCATCAATGTGTATGTCCTATCTCTGCGCAATTTTTTGTTATATCAGAAAAGTTTTTAGCATGCCAAGTTTCAGATTGCCGAGAATCTTTGCCAACCAGCTACTTCAAGGCAAAGCTCAGTGCTTCAACAGCTGGTAGACTTCAGGAAACAAGTTCAAACTCTCATAACATTTTGATGGAGAGGATTGCAAACGAAAGTTGAACTGGTTATAAAAGCAAAACACTTTGAGAAACTTCTACCGAAAAGTCAACCATCTCAAAACTATCTGAACATTCCTAGACTTTTTGACTTAAATACAGCGGTCCAGTCGCTCAATGATTTCTCAATCACATCATGGCTTCATGCATAGGCATTCAGTTTCTACAAACTAGCTCGGCATCTATTGTGAATATGGGTTTTATTAAGAAATGGCAAACTGATGTTATTTTCACAGACTTCAGACCTCCTCCTACTTAAACTGTGTTTGCTTAAGTTTCCTCCAAACCTTCTTTGGAGGCGAATTTGAAACGTTTCCAACGAGTCCGTTTCTATCCAACTCTATCAGAATCCGTATTTCTCTGAACATCGGCTTAAGGAAATTAAACGTACAGAGCACATAGCGAGTGCGCATAACAAAAGCTTAGCGGAGCGGAGAATTTGGTTACTTTGCTCCGCTCCGCTTTCTGAGTGCGGAGGGCCTCAAGGCACTCATCTGGGACCTTTGCTTTTCAATCTTTGCTTCACTCGTATGCTGACTAAAAACTCTTTCTTACAACGACCCGGTGTCTCCTCTCCTTCTGAAATATGACTTAAACTGTCTTCAAATATGGTGTTCTGTAAACTGCCTCCCACTAAACGTTGAAAAGTGTAAAGGTCAGACTTTCCATCGTATGCAGCCGTACCTATACGACTATACGATCGAGGACGAACCAATGAACCGCATTAACGTGCGTCGAACGTGCCATACGCTGCCAAGCTCGTCGCTAGATACCGCATTGTTCCCTGCATAAAGATGGATAGAAGATCCAGATCCTATTCTTTCATATAACAAAGTTTAATAATTTTAGATTTTTGTTTAACAAATTCTATTATTTTTTTAAACTCCTCCGCAACAATTATGTTCCTGTACGTTAAAGCTGCTGCAATGTAAGTGGAGAGCAACGTCCAATTTGCTCCGTTTAAAACGTCCAAGATCACCTCTTTCCCAATGGCAGTTCCTCTGAAGTATAATTGCCTGTTGGTGGTCTTGAAGTGGATGTCGGCTGTATATACGTGAAGAGGCGAGAGTCCGGTTTCCAAGTATATCATTGAGTTTGGTGTGTACTGTGGCAGGCGGAACAGTCTTTTGATAAAATATCTTAGAAGGTCTTCTTCTTCGTCGATGTGATAACTCCTCCACAATTGAGCGCCATAGGTCATAATGGATCTCAGTATTTTGTGCTAGTAGTAGGCACATCCTTCTTGCCAAGCAACGTCCTCCAGGTACAATTGATAGCTACTGCCTACTAGAATCTGCCAGTTTGTTTTTTAAATAAAGATTAAATCTGGCGTTGTGGTTGAAGTAAACTCCTAAATATTTGTAGCTTTTAACTACTTTTAGCTCTTCTCCATTTAACTGCCATGTTTCATCTCTTGCTAGCCCTCTCCAGTGTTTTTTAAACACTAGGACTTGAGACTTCTCCATATATATAGTCAGGTTCCAGATCCTACAGTAATTATGCAGCGCATCAATTGTTTTTTGCAAATTTCTAGGTGAATCAGATAATACAACTATATCATAAGCATACAGTAAGGCCTTTATTTCGCACCCGCCTATCGAGATTCCTTTTGGGAGACAATCAGTGAGATCGTTTAGGAATAAGGCGAAGAAAAAAGGACTAAGCAGACATCCCTGCTTTACTCACGTTTCGGTGGTTACCATGCGATAAGCTAGTGCCATCCCATACTGCCTGTTCGGTGTCTTTTTGGAGGCTTTCCAAGATTTTAATAATTTTTGATGACATTCCTAGGTTTTACAGCAGCTCTTAAGTCTACAAAGAAAGCGTACAGCTTTCTGCCACTAGAAAGGTACCTCTCAGCAATGCTGGAGAGACAGTAGACGTTGTCAATGGTTGAGTACCCCTTCCGGAACCCAGCCTGAAACTCTGACAGAAGGTCACCTTCACTTATCCAAGACCTTAGCCTTTTCAGCAGGATTGCAGAGATAGCAGTATAGTGCTTTGTTATACCTAATAAACCTTGCTATCCCTTAGCGTCTTACCAGAAATTTCTCTCCGATCTACCTACCGCCTTGCCAAACAAATTATGCTGATTAAGCACCTTTTCGTAACTTATGTCGTAATTATAATTCGTTCTATCATTTGTTCTCCATGCACTCTTCTTTGTTAGACGTTAGAAATATTTTTTTGTATTCTCTGTACCAGAGGTACACAGTGTATATATACCACCTGGTTTTAAGGGGATGCAAACACCAGGAAACAAGAAAACAAATCTAACTAACGATATGATATTACTTAAGGTATAATACAAATAGTTCCCCCTCTAAAGAATTAAGAAACAAGCATTTGAACATACATACAAATTTATTTTTAAATAGGTTTTTGTATTTGAATACAATGAATAACTTTCTAAGTTAAATACATATCGGTTGATGGATGAGTATTTCTATACACAAAGATGCATATCATCTAAGTACTTTGACTATTTTACATTGATCCCAGTTCGGATGCCCAGAGTCAGGGAGATAATTTCTTTTTCTGGTTGTCGCTCACTAAATTCACGCTTCATTATTTTCCTGGATAGAAGATCATCATCATCAGCATTTATGAGTGGATCTATTTCGGCCTCGTCCAGTTCACGTTTGCTTCTCCTTGGCGACTCATCATCGTCATCCAGTTCAAAGACATTGTTGTCCGTGAATGCCAATTGATTGATTTCATTAAAGAATATGCTCTTTGCATCGCGAATGGTTCTATCGTATCCAGGCTCACTTAGAGGAGGCAAATATGTGGCAGGAATGCGGCTGGTGCCTTTGTAGCCGCTATCGGGACAACGGGGATCAATAGATCCGGGGTAGCAGTAAACTGGAGTTGTAGCCGGTGGGTTTGTTGTAGTGACCAAGCTGGGGGATGGGCAACGGGGATCAGTTGATCCTGGGTAGCAATTAGGCTTAACCGTTGGTGGCAAGTAAGTGGCAGGTTGACAGTCAGGATCTGTCGAGCCAGGATAGCACCGAGGCTTAGGAGTAGTTTTAGGCTTTTGTGGACAGCGAGGATCAGTCGATTCAGGAGAACAGTTCAAAGGCCTTGACGTAGTTATCGGAGTCCTACTTGTTGGTGGAGAATAAGTGGCAGGTCGACACTCAGGATCCGTTGAGCCGGGATAGCACCTTGGCTTGGGAGTAGTTCTGGGCTCCTGTGGACAGCGAGGGTCCGTGGACCCTGGATAGCAGTTGGGCTTGGGGGTTGTTTTAGGTTCCTGTGGACAACGAGGATCAGTTGATCCAGGATAGCAGTTGGGCTTGGACGTAGTTATCGGAATCCTAGTTGTTGGTGGCAAGTAGGTGGCAGGTTGACAATCAGGATCCAACGAACCTTGATAGCATCTTGGTTTGGAAGTCGTCCTAGGCTCCTGAGGGCAGCGGGGATCAGTTGATCCTGGATAGCAGTTGGGCTTGGGAGTTGTCTTTGGCTCCTGAGGACAGCGGGGATCAGTTGATCCTGGATAGCAATTGGGCTTGGGGGTTGTCTTAGGCTCCTGAGGACAACGAGGATCAGTTGATCCTGGATAGCAGTTGGGCTTGGGGGTTGTCTTAGGCTCCTGAGGACAGCGAGGATCAGTTGATCCAGGATAGCAATTGGGCTTGGGGGTTGTCTTAGGTTCTTGTGGACACCGAGGATCAGTGGACCCTGGATAGCATTTTGGCCTTGATGTAGTTATAGGTGTCCGTGTAGACGGCGGAAGGTAGGTAGCAGGTTGGCATTTTGGATCATCTGAGCCTTCATAACATCCTGGCCTTTGAGTTGTTGGCACTTTCGGACATCTTGGATCTGGGGAACCGGGGAAGCAATTTAGGCATTCTGGATCTGAAGAACCTGGTCGACAAGCAGATATGGGAGTCTGAGTTGTTTTTATTATTAGTTGACAATCAGGATCTGTTGAGCCAGAATAGCATCTCGGCTTGGCTGTAGTCTTAGGCTCCTTTGGACAGCGTGGATCAGTTGATCCCGGATAGCAGTTAGGCTTGGGAGTAGTCTTAGGCTTCTGTGGACAGCGTGAATCCGTAGATCCTGGATAGCAGTTGGGCTTAGACGTAGTTATTGGAGTTCTAGTGGTTGGCGGGTTGGCACTCAGGATCTGTTGAGCCGGAATAGCAGCTTGGAGTTCTGTAGCATCTGGCTCGGCAGGGGTTCTTGGCTGCTGGGGGCAACGTGGATCAGTAGATCCCGGGTAACATCTTGGTTTAGACGTTGTTATCGGAGCTCTCGTTGTTGGTGGAAGTAAGTGGCTGGCTGACACTCAAGATCTGACGATCCTGGATAACATCTTGGCTTGGGGGTAGTTATCTGGTCCTGAGGACAGAGAGGATCAGTCGACCCTGGATAACATCTTGGTTGAGCTGTTGTGACTGGTCTCCTGGTAGTGGGGGGTAAGTAGGTGGCAGGTTGGCACTCAGGAGCTGTGGATCCTGGATAGCATCTGGGCGCGGCAGTAGTTCTTGGCTGCTGGGGACAACGTGGATCAGTAGATCCCGGGTAACATCTTGGTTTAGACGTTGTTATCGGAGCTCTCGTTGTTGGTGGAGAGTCAGTGGCTGGCTGACACTCAGGATCTGTCGATCCTGGATAACATCTTGGCTTGGGAGTAGTTATCTCGTCCTGAGGACAGCGAGGATCAGTCGACCCTGGATAACATCTTGGTTGAGCTGTTGTGATTGGTCTCCTGGTAGTGGGGGGTAAGTAGGTGGCAGGTTGGCACTCAGGAGCTGTGGATCCTGGATAGCATCTGGGCGCGGCAGTAGTTCTTGGCTGCTGGGGGCAACGTGGATCAGTAGATCCCGGGTAACATCTTGGTTTAGACGTTGTTATCGGAGCTCTCGTTGTTGGTGGAGAGTAAGTGGCTGGCTGACACTCAGGATCTGTCGATCCTGGATAACATCTTGGCTTGGGAGTAGTTATCTCGTCCTGAGGACAGCGAGGATCAGTCGACCCTGGATAACATCTTGGTTGAGCTGTTGTGATTGGTCTCCTGGTAGTGGGGGGTAAGTAGGTGGCAGGTTGGCACTCAGGAGCTGTGGATCCTGGATAGCATCTGGGCTTGGCAGTAGTTCTTGGCTGCTGGGGGCAACGAGGATCAGTAGATCCCGGGTAACATCTTGGTTTAGACGTTGTTATCGGAGCTCTCGTTGTTGGTGGAGAGTAAGTGGCTGGCTGACACTCAGGATCTGACGATCCTGGATAACATCTTGGTCGTGGAGTAACTCTGGGTTCTTGTGGACAGCGAGGGTCAGTTGATCCGGGGTAACACCTTGACTTTGTAGTAGTTATGGGTACACGACTGGTCGTGTAAGTGAGATCGGTATCCCTGCAGTTTACATTGTTCGAGCCTGGAGTACATGAGCTTGAAGTCACGTCTCCACAACTATAGTCTCGTTCACAACTTCCGCTGCACAGTTCAATATCACACTTTAGATATACCTGAGAACGATCTGGGAACTTGAAGGCTTTGAGTGTATTATAAAATGTTGAGGTATGACCACCTCCCGCTGCCGTTTCCAGCTTATGCCATTCCCCGAAAATCTTAGGCTTCAAAGAGCATCCCCTTTTATCAGAGAGTTGTAACCTTTTGGTATTGCGTCCTTCAAATTCCATATTATCGGAAGCATAGCACTGCAGAATGTTGGCATCCCAAATCTGAGTGTCGTGTTTCACATTAATAGTAAAGGTTATATCCGTACCCAGTTTTAGGGTATAGTTAATGGGCTTTAGATTCGGCGGAATGCCCGTACCAATTTCCATCCAGCACTCAACTGGTCCGCTGGGCGTCTCCACAGCGACTACCTCCAACATGTCGACTACAAATGGCTTAAAGTACACGGTCTTCTCCTGCTCATCCCCACGACTGCAGGATATTTTCCGTGCTATATCCCAGCTTTCTTGCACATCTTTATCGTTTTGTATAATAAGAATATTATCAACAGATGAACACAGAGAGCAGGAGGGTTTACTGCCGCACCCATCGAAGGGTACATTAAAGATGAATTTTCGTTCGTTGCCATTGGCGTTGACATAGCTACAGAAGAAAGCAACAAGGATGAGATAATAAAAATGGTATTTCAGGTGTATAAAACAACGCACCTGCATTTGGGATCATTGTAATATCCCTGACTATAGATGACTCCGTTGAAAACTTCCGAGAATTCCACCTCAACTAACATACCATTAGCTTGATCACATTTCACATCGATTTTCTCAATATTTTTCGCTGTCAAAGAAGTGTCGCGTATGAGGCGTGCCGACAGGGAGTCATCGAATTCAGCTATACCATTTAGTGAATCATCACTTTCATCGTTGAGATCTACTACTCCGGCCGCTATGACCTATAGAAAAGGAAGAAGTTTGATATAAATGTAAGGATACGTGAAGAGATAAATGACATACCAGAAGCTGCGTCAAAACTAAAATATGGCCGATGTTGACCATCTTGCTCGTAAACGGAACCAATCAATAAGCTGGAAGCAAATAGAAAAAAGTTTCATATTAAAGATTTGGTACATAAATGGATCTTAGCCGCGTAAATTTCGAAAGGTCGCCAAACAAAACTTGGATTAGGTACATAAATATATACCTAGGTAATAGGGTGATCCTACTGGCTCTTAGGAAATATTCCAATACAACAAAATGGGAACTAATGCAATTACTTCATCTAAAAGGGTGATGGGCCGTAGGAAACATTCTCCCATTGAATGGCCAATACTACTAAACGGTGCTACGAGAAAGTCGAATGGAACAAATAATATTATCCATCATACCATTTTTTCGACAGTTATTGTTATTTCTATTCCACATTAAGTCAAATTTTCCGAAGAAACAAACATAACAAGCTCTCTTGTCTTGTTCTTTAAGTTAATAGGAAATAATTTGCTACCTTATACTCCACATTTTAGTCTCTAGGCACATACAGAATTATTTGGTTCATATCGCTCCTTATCAAGCCTCTAGTGATCTCTGAGTTAGCTAAGAATTCTCTAGTGCTTTAGTTCTCAGTCTATCTAAAGCTAAATAGAAGCCGATTATTTGATTCGATTCAGTCAATTTCACGGAAAATGGAGAGACCATTTATAAGCGACCTAACAGGCAAGGTTCAAACCAATACCTAAGGTTGGCTGATCTAAGGAATTATTTCGTGAACTGAACTTCGTGATGGTATCGAACCCCCGGACCGACCCATCAGCAGAATTTTAGAGATTTTGAGCTTTGGTTTAAAATTCCAGATTTGTGTGCTGTTCCAAAATTTTCCTCAGTATACAATTGTTTGAGGGGTCCCAAAATTGTTCAGCAATTTCATAAGTTTAATCCATGCAGATCTCATGGCGAGAGCACATTGACAGGAAAACGCATCAGCTCAACATCCAGCTATGACAAATGAACTGGCTGTTCGGAAGACACTCAAAACCAGAAACAGACTCCTGTTATACAAAGCCATCCTTAAGCCAGTATGGACTTATTGCATCCAGTTGTGGGGAACGGCATCTACATCAAATATAAAGACCATAAGGACAGCGGCTGATGTTCCCTACCAGAGACCTGCAACAAGCCTCTAATGTTCGATCACACTCGTGCGTTTACTTGGCTTGGTTGGACTCGTCGCCTTGGTTCGACACACTCAAAATGATCGCAAGCACATTGAGTCAGATCGTGTCAGCTCTTTGCTTTGTACGAGTAATAATATGAACAAGCTTTTCATAACACGAGTCAAAATAAGCCTATTGCCAGCAATGGCCAAGCCTTTTTGATCTACACTCGTGCTTACTCGCACTCGCCTCAAAATTTACTCGCACGTACTCTGCTGGTTGACGGCGAGCTTCGACAAGCCTCTTATGCAATTGTTGTTGTCTTTTGAAAACGTCAAACAACCACATGCCACAAGAAGGAAAGAGAAAGCGTATGCATAATACAAATGCAAAAAATAGGCCATCATGCTATCTCTTTTGCTCTCACAAATTGTTGTTTTTTGTGTGCTTGTGACGATTGTGTACAAGCGTTGATCGTAGCAGATCGCAGCAGATCTTTGAATTCGGCAACAAGTACTCTCGGTGTTTCGCGGCCGAAGCTAGGAGTAATCGCGAGTATTTGTACCGAAAGAACTTTTCTCATGTCGGCTCGCATCAGAACATCGATTTTGTAACAAGGGGCTTTGCGTCGACTCGCGGCCGAAGAGCTGAGTCAACTTGAGTATGAGTAAGGGCAATACTCGAGTCTGACAGGCCTTGAGCGCTGAGCGATTGTACTCGTGGCGGCTCGTTGCAGTTCTCTGTTCCCTACCTAACTACTGGCGAAGAGCTGCACTGGTAGCTGAATATTCCGTGGGTGACTGAGGAGAATACTAGATTCAGCCAAAAACACAGCCAAAGGCTAGCTAACAGTCGTACCAATAGCCGTCTGAAGCGTTTCCACCCACTCGAACTTCCATTCCTAGAACCAGGCTTACCTCATACTAAAACCATCCTTTCATCACACTAGATCCTTTCATCACCATATTCATACTCATTTTCAACATCATTTCATTTCACCTAGCTATATTCCCTCATAGTCTACACAACTAATCTTCAACAAATGTAAATCATATTCAAGTCTCAAGGAAAATAATCAAATTTAGTAATTGTCCCCGTAGGGACAGATTTTATGATTTGCTCACTAAAACATTTATTTTTTGATGCGATATTTACATATGCTAGGGAACAGAGAATCAGCAATTCCAGCTCCATATACTGGTCCTTCCTCCTGCTCTAAAAAAGCGTTCATTAGCAGCTCTACGCCCCTCTTTCGATGATGAGGCCATTTCGACATCCGATCGAAATGCATCGCGTTTTATAGCATATTTATGTGATTGTGGGCCAATTGTGACACCCATTAGGGTCATTACTTTAAGGATATAAATGAAGCCTTCGTTGAAAATGCCTGTAGCAAGAAAATTAGCAATTTCAACGGTGTGTGCACCGCAGTGAATGTGCTAAGGAGCAAAGGTCCACAATAAGGAATTAAAAGACTCATTGTTATTTTGAGTTTCTCCTCCGCTGCATCTAGGCAGCAAGTCGTCGGCCGATAAAGCCTCATAAATGGGTTTTATAGCCTCCAGAACATTGTGGAATGCTGATTTCCTCAGAACGATCTTATCTTATTGCTTCGCCGATAAGAGCGGGAAGTGGTGTTTCGATTTCCTTTTCAATCCATAGTTAACCACACAAACAACGATCAAAAATTAACTGTCTATTGGGCATAGGCAATCTCTCAGCGGCAGCGCTGTTGTCACACAGCAAGTATATACTCGTCGTGCCGGAGCTTTGCTGTTTGGCGAATAACGGTTAAAACAAAGAAGAAGCAAAAATAAAAGCCGAACGTTGGGTGCAGCTGCGCTCCGAAGCAATACGACAAACTTCTAATGACTGCAGGCAAATGAAGTATTTTGTGAACGCGTCACTTAGGCAAAACATTCTCTCACTAAAATGGCTAAACTTCCGAAAGTATTTCGAATTTTGAAAAATCCTTTTGGGATAATATTTTTTGAACATCTAAGCTAAAAAATGAAATAAAAAAAAATTTTGAAAAAAAAAATTTTCTAGACCACAAGAGGGCCTT
This sequence comes from Lordiphosa collinella, assembly GCA_018904265.1. Taxonomy (NCBI): domain Eukaryota; kingdom Metazoa; phylum Arthropoda; class Insecta; order Diptera; family Drosophilidae; genus Lordiphosa; species Lordiphosa collinella. The sequence continues at coordinate 57,325 of JAEIFV010000128.1, forward strand.
AAATTGTTTTTGATTGTACGGTGACCCTTCTTCAGTTAATCTTGTTCAATGACTTTTGTTTAGGGACACTTGCTCAGTGACTCTTGCTTAGTGACTCTTGTTCAGTGACTCTTCCCACCACCACACACCACGTGTCAGTACTCAGTTTATTGAATGAGTCTTTATTTAACTGACTCTATGATCAGTGACACTTTTTTTGTTCAATCGTACACAAACTTTCTAACTAGACTTTTTTAGTGTCTCTTTTACAGTGACACTTTTTCAATTGTTCTTTTGTTGATCAATGGCACTTTTTCAGTGACTCTTGTTCAATGACGCTTGTTACTGTCTCTTGTTCAGTGACTCTTGTTCAATGACTCTTGCTCAGAGTCGTTTATTGCTCATCATTCATGGTAACACACAATTGGTAACTAAAGTCTTAGCCTTTAAAGATGACGCCATCATCATCATTTATTTTTGGTCTTTTGAGTGTCAATTATCACTAAGTACAAATAATTTTTTTTTATTAAACTCCCATTGATTTAATGCTTGCTTTAACCTAGACAAAAGGGGGACAATAACAGCATAAAATGTATTAAAAAAAAGTAACCAATCATTCGGGGCGGTTGTCTAAAGCCAACATACTAAAAAAAAGAAAAACAAATTGGTCTTTGGACAAAAATCAACAACAGCCATCAAAATTGCAGAAGCCAATGCCAGACAAAAGGCACCGAAATGAGGCCCCTTTAATAAAAGTTGAGGTAAACAAATAGCCAGGCACTGACACTCGTAACTATTTGTTTCTCCTCTTTCTATGCTTTTTGTGTTGAATTTATGGATTTTGAAATCGTCAGTTTTTTTTTTTTTGTTTTTTTTGAAAAGGTTAGTTGTATTATTTAAAATTGAAACCCGTTTTAGTGCTTGAGCCAAGCGAATGCATCTGTCCATATACCACCTTAGTAAGTACTACCATTGAGCCGTAATTTACGAGCAATTATTCATTAAACAAATGGGCAAGGTATTGTACAAGAAATCTTCAAAAAAAAACCGAAAAAGGCAATGAAATCACTGGGCTCGTTATCATACAATTCGCTATATCAGTTAACCGCACATCTAATTGCAATAGGGCTGAGCATGCTTATAAGTGGGATGGGCCTCTAAACCACGAAAATTTCGAGCTCATAAATGGGAAATCCTAAATTAGACACAAAAGTATGTAGCCTCTCTTTTTACATGTGATAAGGAAAAAGGATTAGCTTAGTTGATAACGTAAAGATGGTTCTTTTGCTCAAAGAAGAATTATTGCGTTTTAGGATGTGGCATAAGTAGTCGATGTTCTTAAAGCCGCGTAATTGCAAGCTCGAACCTATCTTTCCGCTTACTGCCAGCGTTTTAGATCACTTATAGGAATCGATTGGGAAAATAACCCATTTCGAGAACTCATTGATACTTCGGCATTTAATCAAAATGGTTGTTTTAACTTAAGCCTAACGAATGACTGATCTTTACTATCTCAGCTATTCGATATAGTCATTCGATTGCAATCAATCAAAGAATAAACACATATCCCTGTAGTTCAGCTGCACCGGTGCGGCACTAACGAACCCCCTAGCTCTTCGTACTGAGCACTCGCCACCAGACCAACCTCCAGCCAAGTATTGGCCTAACGATTTTTGTATGGGAATGTCCGGAAAACCTACCGATCGGTACGACCCAGCATTACCAGTCGTTAGTGTGGTAATGGGTGCACACTATAGTTCAAGTACTAGATTAGCGCTCTTATGCATTACCTGTCGTTAACGACGCGACTGACGCTCAGTGATGCATCAGGTCGTTAGGCCTGGTAGTGCCTTGACACCAGCTGAACTACAGGGATATTAAGAAAGATTTCCCATCAGACCCAATAGTCTGACCCATCATATTTATCCAATCCTTATAAATCCGAAAAATATACATAGCTAGTAGTGGTATTCCTGAAAGCGATTTAGACTTGATTTAGATTTCGTTTAAGCAAATCTAAATCAGTTGACGGAACAACCCTTTTTGCGCACTGATTTGACTTAGATTTCCGTAAAGCTGGTTGACCATTGGCGCGAAAGCAAAACATGCTTAAAAAGTGTGAAAAGATTATTAACAGATAATGTAGTTCAAGTATGTACACAATTTTACAAAGGTTAATTCAAGTAATCTTAATTTTGTTTACGGGGAATTGATGTTATCTATGCAATTTGGCAGATCTCAATTGGAAGAGGCAGGATAAAATTGTGGAAGAATTTGTAGCGTTACAACATTCTAGGAGAGAATTCTTTCTCAATCAAGCCAAGCTCTAAAAATGGAGTCTTTTGACTCCGCCACCTTAGGACACTGGCTTTTCTTCACTTCAAAGAGATTCGTATGCATTCTAAAATGCAAAAACTTCCAACTTTCTCTATGTTTTCAACACAGCATAATTCAAACAAGCATCATGCGCGCAAACGGTCACACCAAAACGAAATCAAAAAACCAAAACGGTCAGTGTCACATTAGCACAACAAATTCTAGAGCACAGACACACCACGCAATAAACCCAGCATAAATCAGCCTCAAAGTTGATTATTTGAATTCAATTAGTATGGCCATCAATTCCAGACTTACTCTGGTCCCACTGCACAATTTGTATGGAGCAGCTGTGAACAGCTGATCGACGAAATCTAAATCAAATCTTAATCACTTGCAGGAATACCACTAGTATATAATAAGTAGTATAAGAGAGCTAAGCCCGCTTAGTAGATTGAATCGACTTGTCATCCCTATTAAAAATCTATATAGGTACCTATTCGGAGTTGTTTCCTTCTGTGTCTTTCGGCGAAATTAATATTTCCTTTCAAACTCATACAAATTGGGTAACAACTTTTGCTTTCGTCTGAATCACTGACTGTGGGAGCTCTACAGGAACATTGACCCAGTTAAGCTTATGCAAATATGATGACATCATGATACCCATATAAATGGAGAAGCCGCTGTTAAAATAATTAAAGCGAAGGCAATTGGTTGCCGCCTTAGATGGAAGGACCAGGTACAGAAAGATATAAAAAGCGTTAAAAGTACAAGGAAGGTCAATGTAGATTCGATTAACTTTTATAAGGAGAAGATGAATCTTCGAAAGCTTTGAGTTTCCTTAACAAGTGTGGGGACTCAGATGTAAATAAAATATAACCTTTTCGATTTATTAACGTAATGTTGCACTGAGCAGTCAGTGATATCAGCAACTATTTCACAAAAATAATGGTCAGCGTCACGCTTTTAAGGTAAGAGCAACTTAAGGGTGGCTTTGAAAACCTGTGGTTTTGAATACCTGTAGAAAATTATACTATTCTCTTAAAATTTGTACACTTATCGCATGTGAAAAGAGTAAACTAGAATAACGATTTGACTTCGTATGAAAGAGTAGATACGAAATGCTCCCTCAGGCAGGACGGAAAATGTTACAAAAAATCCTTGAGAAGTCTAGAGATCAATGTACGAGTATATTTACGAAACTCAAGCATTTTTAAATAATTTCTTACAAAAAATTAATCTTTTAAGTTTTGGATCAAAAAAAAATCAAGATACTTGGAGACTTTTCCATTTTGCGCCCCGTTCTAAGTGGATGGACTCGATCTATTTAGAAACTATTTTCCTCTTAAGGCCCCGACGGACTGACAACGTAAGTAATGCAGCATACGCCACCACATATTGCGTCAACATGGATCGTATGCCTAGTGTGACCAGAACTAACAAAAAAATTACGCCGCTGCATCGCGTTGTCAGGTTCATGGCATTTTTAAATTAGCTGGTGGAGGGTCACACTGCTCAATCAGGTGTGTTTTGTTTTGATGACAAGTGATCTACACTTATGCTTCTGCCATGATAGCAATAGCTCTCCCGCAAAGCCTTTAACCCAGTTCGGCAATCAGCAACTGTCACATATTGGTAGAAATTTGAATCAATTTATTCAAAGTGTTCACGTATGTTACAGATCTTCTTTTTGAAGAAGCTTGGCCACTTCACTCCAAGCCTTGAGTCCGAATGTTTGGGGTGGGAAAAATCCCAAGTGGCATCCCGGTCTCACCGCCAAAATCAGCGCAGCCTTGTCTTCATACAAAAAACATTTCCATTCGGCACTTTTGCTTTAATTTTTCTGCCATTGTTTTATTTTAGTTAAGTCCAGCTGATCGATGGCATACATGTAGAGTAACAGCGCGTAACATCTGGTGGCAACAATATTGCCCCAGCAGAGCAACGCAAAATAAGTCCCACAGCCTATTAACATTGAGTCCACGTATGAGATGTTAAGCTCTGTTTAGCGCTGTTAAGCGCTAAAGTACGATTTGACTCCAACGGGGGTAAACGTAAAGTGCCAGGAAATCGTTACGCCTGCTTTTTCTTCTCTCAATTTTTGTATGAAACTTCTCGTTACGTCGTCGGTCCGTCTGGGCCTTAAAAGTAAAGTGCAAGGAAATCGTTACGCCTGCTTCTTCTTCTCTCAATTTTTGTATGAAACTTCTCGTTACGTCGTCAGTCCGTCTGGGCCTTAGGGGGGTATTGCTTGGCAAACATTTTTTTTCAAACATTTTTTTTCGATTTTTTTTTCTTGCATATTTTTATATCTTGGATATTTGAGAATATTGTCCTAAAAGGATTTTTTGAAATTCGAAATACTTTAGAAGATATAGCCCTTTTAATGACCCTAAGTGACCCGATTTGCCTAGCAACTGCAAACTTTATCTCGAAACGACGTTTTTCGAGCTGGCGGCACTGATTGAGCCCGTAGTTCTAAACCGATTTTGATGAAACAAAGTGCAATCGACGCAAAATTCTCACCATTATGGCCTCTATTTCAATCATAATTTTAAAAAATTGTTAACTATTTTTTTTACACTAAACAAAAAAAAAAATTGCCCAAAATCGATTTTTCATTTTTCAATGGCCGCCGTTTTGTAAAAAAAAATCGCAAAACTATGATTGAAATAGGGGCCCGAATTACATCTTTACTGTATCTAACGCCGTTTACTTTTTCATTTCAGATGATCCGAAGTGGAGTTATCCGTGCCGCCAGCAGCATACCTTTTTTTCGACGTCCAACTTTGAAGGCCGGCAACTTTTTGAACAGCCCTCGTACAAAGGAAAATAACATTTTTTTATTTAATTCAATATGTTCTTAATTCAATAAACAAAAAAAAATAACTATTTTCGTTTTCAAATAAGATTTTTTTTAAAAAAAAAGTCCAAAAACTGCCTTCCAAGCAGCATTACCCCCTTTAAGGCGGCCGTAACTTAAGTTCAAACCTCCGGACCGAATCTTCTTTAGAATTAAGATCAAAAATGAAGGTCTACTTAAGTATCGATGAAGCATAAGTGATAAGGGTTTACCATAAATAAGTAGGGCTTTCAAGACGTACCATAGTATCATCTGGAAAAATTGGCCTGACGCTCAACATCAAAGTTAATAGAGCAGTTAAGTTTTTAGCTTAAGCAAAATGGTAAAATGGCTTGACACAGCCCCAAAAGGCCAAAGCCGACCCCCTCTCAATCTCTCTTTGGCTTAAGTAAAAAAAAACGGAAATATGGGTCAAGTTTCGAATTAATTTCAAATTTAGCTAACATAATTAATCTACTTACATCGTTGTCAATTCCCCCCAAAAACAAGTTTCTGCTTAATCTGCCTACAACCATTTTCCCACCTAATGATCCAAACTCTGTTCAACTAATCTTTTCCATTTTGATTTTGGTCTTGAGCATTTTGATGGATTCTCAATTGATTTAGACAAATTGATCTGTCTGTAATTAGAAGATTTGGTAGTAACAGCTTTTTTATGGCTTCAGCCAGACGACTACACGGTCATGGCTATAAAAATCAAAACTCCAAAATGTCAGAGATCAAACATGCGCGCATACAAAGTGCCTGACGATAAAAATAAATTCAAAGCCCATAATTATTTTACACATTAGACGGGGCATCTAAGCTGGAAGTGTCTACAGCAGCATCATCATTATCATCTTTACTTTCGCAGAGCTTAAGCAGCTCGGTTTATGTTTACAACTAACTCCACCTCAATACATTTTTAAAATGTATAAAAAAAAAATTTTGCAAATGCCCCGGCTTGTCCGGTTGGGATTATTAACCAACAGACACCGAACCACACCACGCCACACCACATTGTTTACTTAATTTGATTGCTGCTTTTCTTTTCATGGCTTCGCTTAATTCCGAACCACAACCTTGAAATCTTTGGATTCCCCAATTTGTGTGTGTGTGTTTTAATTTATGCATATTTTTTTAGTAGGTAAGAAATATTAAATGTTAATTACGATTTAAGCTCATTTATTTGTTATTTGTAGATTTTTGTCTTTGCCAAATGGCAAACGCGCTGATTTATCGGCTAAACACATTTTATCTGTTGACGCGGAGTCTAAATTTATGTCCAACAATTCTGCGCTAATTAAAAGAATAATTGTTTTTTTGCTTTAGGTCAGGTTTTTAACGAAAGTTATTGATGGTTAGATCACAAAATAAAAGATTTTGTTAAGTGATTAAGAAGTTGTTTGGCTAAAGAATTTATCTCATTTACGATACATGTGTACGAAAACGTACCTAATTTACGACAGTTATTTGTTTGAGCGGATCTTAGTTAATTTATGATCTAAACGCTTAGAAATGTTTACAAATGAAGACAGTTTTATCGCATAGGTTAAATGAATATTTATTTTTGTGTGCAGATTATAAAAGCATTTATTTAGTGATATTTATAGAAACGTTAAATTAATAACTTTAAATGATTGCTTACAGATCATTTAGTGGAATCTTTTGACAAAAGCGAATAGATAGACTGGTTGACTTTGGTCAACTGCTCTTGGAGTACCAAACAGGTCAAGACTATCGGATTTGACCCATCGAAAGTATTCATAAAATCATGACAGGAACATTGGGGAACCCTAGCTTAAGGTACAAAATAAATGACATAGAACAGAACCCTGCAGAACCAGCCTCACTAATCGTATGCCCTCTGTTTGGAAAAGGGTTCAGTTCAGAAAAATTACTTAAAACCAGAGACACAAACCGGTTCTGAATCGAGCCGAGCCGAGACGGAAGACGAACCTACGTTCCTTCGAAAATGCTGAAACGAACGATTTCCAAAGACAAGTTAAGATTTTGTAGGATTAAGCTTCGTTGATAGACCCTCTTAAAGGAAGAGCGTTGAGGTACCCTCTCACACAGAGAAAACAATCATCTACATCTCATTAGTTACAGGGCGCGTGTAGAGTCCTAAACGAAACGTAGTTTGCCTTGCTACATCTCGCAAGCAAAGGGCCTTTTTCTAATGTTTTTGCAAATCCAGGTGAACGGGGCAAATTCACCAAATCCACCTGGATTTGCCAAAACAGGAACATGAGAAATCGCTCCTAAATGTAAAAAACCTTCAGTTAGAAAAACTGCAAGCTACATGTAGAAAAACTAAGTGCTGCGTGCGCAAAAGCAAAATGTACTTGACATGAGAAAATCAGCTTATATTTAAATAACTTCTAAATTTTTCCGTAAATCCACCTGAGTACCACACGAAGTCTTTACGTTTTCTACATTAACATTTAGATATTGAAAAATCAGCACAGAATTCTTATATATTTAATTTAAAAAACTGCTCTTCATTGTGACGTATAGGTTTTCTAAATATAGGTTAAGAACTACAAATGCTAAATGCTTAGTACAGTGAATAACTTCCTGATGATCACATTCGCTTATCGACGCTTGTCGCTTCCCTTCTATTAATGTGATTTGCGGCAATTACGCAAGAGAGCGCTTTATAGTCGTAGATGCAGGCTTATGTGTTTAAGTTTCCGATGTTCGAGTCCCAGACATGGTTAAAAAAACGAGTCATATAGAAAACTACATGTCGCATGTAGAAAGTGTAGAGTATAAACGCTACATATACGTAATGGGTGGAAAATCACGGCCAAAACGTGTAGAAAACCTACATTTTCATGGAGATTTCAAATATTTTGTTTTCTCTGTGTAGCGATGCTGGACTGAAGTAGCTTTTAAACATGACTTGACAACCATTTTACCTGTCACTCTGCCAGAATACATTCCTTTCTTGCTGACCGTTTGTCGCTGTATTGTGCATTGTTTCTGTTGCCCCCAACGAAGTCATTTGAATGTATGAATTAAATCTACGAATGGACTTCAGAACAGGTTGACTCTGGCCTTTCAATAGTTCTGGTGGCCTCTCAATTTCCGATAGTTGCACTTTTCCTGATGCGCAACACATCCCGGCAGACTCATTTTTTAATTTAAGCGCATGACAATTGGTACATTCTTTGTCCATAGCACCAATCGGGACTTTCAGATGAGCGTAATATTCGATATCTGGCTAAAACTCGAATGCGAGACGAAGGAACGAAGCAGAAAAAAGGCACGGCCTCTTGTGATTGAGAAGAACGCAGTTGAATGAACGGTACTATTTTTTAAATTACGCGGTTTTATACCATTTCTTCAACTTAGAACCTTCCCGGGACCTCGTCCAACCATGCCCAAAAGTTTCAGCGCAATCGGAAATTTTGCAAATTCCGCGGTTTTTGGTCTATTTTGCGCCCGTTTCTTAAAAATAGAATCCTTTCAGGGCTAGCGTACGACCAATTCCAAAATTTCATTACAATCGGATGAACGGCATAATTTTGCATATTTCGTGGTTTTTGGACCAATTTTGAATCAAACTCTCTCTTGGAGTTTGTTATGAAATACAAAAAAAAATTATCTGCAGGGGGTCACCCAAATTACCTAGCGGTATAAAATATATGTTAAAACCTATTCTACACCTGCCAGAAATAAGCAAAAAAAATATCATTAAAATCGGTCAAGCCGTTTCGGAGGAGTTTGCTAACAAAACTTGTGACACGAGATTTTTATATATATAGATTTTTTATAAGTAATGAGTTTAGCTGAATCGAGGTCGAAAAAGTTGCACTTGGTCACAACTGTAAACAGTTTATGCATTGATACACCATAAAGAACTGGTTGCCTATACAGAACTGTTTGAGAAACTTTCCAGTTTCCTCAGCAGTAGGCATGCTCTGTTGTTTTGTAAATGAAATTAACAAAAGTTTTATTTAACATTCGCTTGTTTGAATGCAAATTCATGTTCAACGGGCAGTTGTAAACTCGCTAGAAAACTTTAAGCTTTCTCTCTTAGAAACTTCAGCCTTAAAGCTTAAGCTTATACACCAAAATGATAGCTGAAAGATGATTTTCTAAGTTTTTTGCCTTCCTGGTTTTTGCAGTTCCCAACTGCTTAAAGCAATGATGGCATGGAGAGGCAGAGAAAGACGAAACTAAATAAAATTACTATCTCTTTAACAGATATAACGCTGTGCAGGGGTTTTTATAGCCGGTTTGCTGAAATCCATCAAAAAATGATTTACATGTTTCATCCCATTAAGGTGCGAGTCAGAGATCTGCAAGAGTGCCCGTTTTCTTAACTCGAGTAAACATGTTGTAAATGCGTCTTGGGTATGATTTTCCACTCAAAATATGAAGTCAGTTCATATACTCACTCATATCGTACTAATATTTCAGTGACTGGTCTCAGTTTTAAGCGGGTGACAAATTTACTTGTTCCTGCTTTGAGCGACACCGCACGATGCTTTTGTCTTTGAGTGGTTGCATTGCTTGTGGTATAAGAATAATAAACATGTGTAAGTCTTTTCCACGAACGACGGTCCAAGACCCTTATTTTAAAATTCTAAAATATTTTCATAAAAAACATAGGTTAAATGATCGCTCAAATTTAAAGGGTATGCAAACTCTTCATACCTTTTTTCAGTGGGCGTAGGCAAAATTGCGAAAACAATACACACAGAATTCCGTTCTGCTGACACCGACGTCAAAGCAGGGATGAATTTGACGAGAAGTGGAGGAAACGAACAGAAGCCGAAGACATATCAGAGAGCAGACACACAAGGTCACCAGTAAAAAAATTCCACAAGAGGCAAGCATGAGCGATAGATACAAAATGAGTTGCTTGAATTGTTGGTGGATAATTTCACACTCAAATTTTACGGTTCCCTGTTTGTATGAGTATTTCCTATACGCTACGCGAGTGGCGCGAGTGTTTTCGGCACTTAAGTGCGAGACGCAAATATGCCGCGAGTAGAAATACTACTGTATACATTTTGTTGGAGTAGTCGGGATATCCGAGTGCGAAAATATCAAGTACTTATGCAGTGCACTTGCAGTTGCGGTGCACTCGTGCAGATCTCTGGTGCGAGTCACAAGCTAAGGTTCGATAAGTTGAAAATGCTTAACCTTATACTTAACGATGAGCTCGATTTTTCGGATTTCCCAATGGAAGGTTAACACTTTGAGACAGGGAAGGCCGCAGAATGCTTATGGCGGGCAGACATCAATTCAAATTAAGAAAATCATTTGTCGAACTAAATCAAAGATAATAAAGAGTTAAAGAAAAACAGCTGTGCAACCAAAAGGTATCTAAGTATTAAGAATATATGGTGAAGCTGCCTAAGTAAAAGTACAAGCAACTTTAGGTACATAATTCAAAGTACCTAAACTAAGGGGACTTTGATTAAGCTATAATATTTGTCAAGTCTCATTTGAGGCATCTTAATAAATGCACGTAATCTTAGTTACATTTACACAATTCATTTCAAGCTCAACTAACATTCCCCAGCTAATAATGAATTACTAATCTTCATCTATGTAATCCACCCACACTTTACTTTGCGCAAATCATCAGCTTTCTTTCTTTGTGTCTTCTTCTTTGGCGTGTAACTGATGTCCAAACACTTGACCACACCGAATATTTTGATGTTTCAAATTAACAATAAACAAAAAATTAATAAAAAGTAACTTCAGGCATTGATGACTCTTTGCCGTGAACTTTTGACATTTCTATACGACTCAGCATCACATCAGACAGCCCGACCGACAGACAGACATAGGCGCGTATTCATATTCGTCATGGCAAACAGGTGATTACCCGACAGGCTTACCCAGAGTCAATATTAAAGTGTGTTTATGGCCATTGGCACCTCACAGCCACAGCAGCAGCAGCACCGGACCAGGGTGTGTTCAAAGAACATTGGAAATTTTGAAAATGGACTGACCACTCTGGATTGTTCATGAAAAGTCCCGGGCTCATATAAGGCAATTGCAACACAGATTGATAGCTCACTGAATTTGGAGAGAAGAGCTAAATTAGGAAAATATGTTTTCTGCTTTGCAAATTAACTGGTGAGCCAACAACCCACCGACATTTGATAAATTAATTCGCATTAGGGGAGGGGAGGAGTGTGTTGCTACTTAGTCTGTTTTCTGTTCGATTTTTTTTCTGACACACACGCATGGAAGTGGAGCAGATTTAACGTTTTTTTGTGACTTCGGGAGACTGGGTCAACATTGACTGGTCGCGTGTTAGATAATGGTTTTGTCTCTATTTGTATAGTTGAGGTTTGAAAAGATGTTGAAATTAAAATAACACAAGTATTCCCCAGTGTTAACACACACGGATCTTCTGCCAATATTTATTCTAGAACCCGTTTACCAACCGGTGTAAAATGTTTGAATAAATATGTCGCAGTTAACTGACAAATTTCTGCCATAAGCGGTATAAATTTTTATTGTATATATTGTATGATAATTAAACTCGATGCCGCGCATTATTTGTGAATTGAATTTTGTGATACTTAGCAAAAACAAATTACCGTTAAGAATTCTGGTTTTTTTAAACCATCAAACGAATGCGCACAAAAAATTCAAATGGATAAAACTCGCTTTCAATAAAAATCGAAATTCAATTTTTAATTAGTTAACCACAACATTTTGATTTAGTGTTTTGAGCGGCTATTAATTTTTAGCTACTTGAAACATTTTGCCATTTTCCTTAAATGCCACCGAACATGTTTTAGCATCGCAGTCCAGTGGGAAAACCTTTCCATCTGTGCTGTAACCTGTCGCATGTTCAGTTTATAAAACGCACCCAAGGAAGGTCAGAGGCCATTCTGGCTTATCAACAGACATGCATCAAGCCAATTAAAATTCCTGATATGCAGAAGAGAGGTGGAAACAGTACTAGAAAGTTACTTGTAATAGTCAAAGGAAAATTTTACCACAGAGAAAACTCGTGATTCTTAACATGAAATCAGTGAGCATCAGAGGAGCATATAACGAACATTCGCTTAATAATCGTGCTTCATTAAAATATTCAATAAAAGTTCGTGAAAATTACTAAATAAACGATTAGCCAACATTCAACATCTTCGAAATGTAAATGTTTCCTTGTTCCACTGACGAATGTTGATTACGGTCACACTAACGTAATCGAAGAACTGCTGATTGTATTGCAAATGTTCCTTGACATGTCTCCCGGTAGTGCCGCCTCGGTAAAACCAGTTTTCGGGAATGACATAAGAAATATGAAGATATTTGAAGCAGAATATGCAATCGAAAAGATTTTCGGTATCGGTACACCCAGAAAAAAAGACGACGAAAAATTGAACTAAGAACGCTCTTGAAAAAAAAAACTTTTTGCTCTTAAATTTTCAAGAATTTCTCTCTTAATATCAAGCTAAATTCGATTTCCGTTTGGTGCTTTTAGGTGAGGGGAGTATGGTAACGAATCTGAGAGAGAAGAGCAAGCAAATTTGAGGGAATAGCGTTGAATCCGCTCTCACAGTTTCGTTGTTTATGCGAAAGGGTGAGTGGGGAAGCCATCGAGCGGAGAGCTTTATTGATTTTTGCACTCATTTTGCTTTGCAATTCCCAAGCAGTTATGGTATTGCTGGCATGGGAGACGTCTATTGGACTGACAGTTGAAAGGCAACGACTGATGCTGCTGTGTGGTGTTGTGTGTTCCCCGAGCCGGCTAAAACTGGCTACATAGTTTGACAATAAATTTTTTATAAAATAAACTCTTGAGCCAAAAAAAGAGAAAACTGATTTAAAATTGTTGTTTGATTGGAATATGGGCGCACTTAATTTTGGACTTAAAGGTCAGTATCCAGCACTCCGGAGTTTTGATTCCGTCACAATACTTTATATAAATAGGCACTTTGCTTTGCTTTGCTGCTCATGAGCTACTTGAAAGTGTTTCTATTTATGTGACGAAATCAAAATTCCGGATTGCTGGATACGAACCTTAAGAGTGAACGATCTTACTCTTGAACCTGATGAGCTCTTGATACAAGAACGAACATTCTTGGTTTTTGACAATGCACTATACTCTTGATTCAAGAATGAGCAATCTTAGATTTAAGTACGTTTAGCACTTGATTTAAGAATTATTCTATAAGATTTGAGAATGTTTAAGAATTAAAAATCTTGCATCAAGAAAAACGAGATCAAAACTGCATACTTGGATTAAGAATTTTGCTCTTGGATCAAGAATTTTCATTCATTTCAAACTTCTGACTTTAAACATGAAGTTCTCTAATTTTTCTCTGAGTGTAGGGCTTTAAAAAGTTCAGCTTCAGAGTGAAATTGGACCAATCTTATAGTTTTTAAGACTCAATAAGTCATAACATTTTTCGCCGTTTTCTAATTGTAGATTAACCTTGGAAAAATCGAAAAAGTGAAGTAGTGGTGGTGACCCGGGACCACTGAAAAAAGGTGATGGTTCTTTTAGATTTGAATTGAGCACCCTTTATATGTGAACCCTCAAAAACGAGAAAGCAAAACTAACATCGTCTCTGCCGAAGTTTAAATACACTTGAAACTTTTGTGACCATTGACTTAATTTGGTGACCAATGACTTAATTTATAATCTTCATGTCTTGTGTCATAAGGAAATTAAATAAAAAAAATTCAAAAAATGTGTTTGGTAGCTAAAAGAAGTGACCATCCGATTTTCGCAGTTCCGACATATGTGCAGTGTGCAGCTAAAAGATGACCATGTGCAAAATTTCAGCTCGATAGTTTCAAAACAGTTGGACTAGTTTACGTAGAAACAGACAGACAGACAGACTGACGGACAAAGCTCAATCGACTCGCCATACTGATCAAGAATATATATACTTTATGTAGTCGGAGATGATTCCTTCTATGCGTTCCAAACTTCTGGGCAAAACTATAATACAATTTTCAAGTGTATAAAAAAAAGAAACTTTTTAATTAAATTATGTACAAACAGTGTCAATAGAACGGTAAAGCTAAGCTCACACAGGCAAATAATTTGGACAAATTTCGGTAAAAATTTGGCTAAATAAGCCTAAATGGTGCTCTTTTTGGCTATATTTGAGCAAGTTATTCGTGTATATAACCATTGCTTTAGTTTTAAGTCATACAAAATCTGCCATCATGGCTATTTAGCAAAATTTTAATCGAAATTTGGGCAAATTATTTGCCTTTGTAAACTTAGCTTAAGTATAAAAAAATACTTGGTTCAAGTACAACATTCTTATTTCAAGTACGAGTCCCGAAAAATTATTAGGTACATTTCGAAATATTTTCAGATGCGTTGAACAGGATAAAATGTTCTTAAGCGAAGCTCAATTAACTCTCAAAATGAGTACAAAATATTCTTTTTTTAAAGTTCGGTAAATTCAAATGTCAAAACAAAAACATTTGAGTACTTCAAACAATTGTAAAATGAATTGATCCAAAAAGGCGGAAAATATCCAGGGGATGGATATCCAAGATGGAATTAATGTTGCTAAGAAAACAATCATCGCTCCATAACAAAAGTGTTAGAACCAGTTTGGATTTTTAAGAACAGATACGCAAATTCGTATTTTCCGTTACACACTTTTTGGAGCTAGGAGCTACGCCTATTTTGTACTAATTTTTTCACTTTCTTTTTTTTCGTCTTACTGTAAGTACGAAATGTTCTCGTTTGTTCTCATTTCAATAATATTAAGGTTTTTAGAATGTTTCGTACTCAATTTAAGTACTTCCCGATCGATCTAGAACTCTGCCGATCAACTTTTTCTGAGTGAAGTGTCTACAAAATGCAACGCTACTAGATTAGGTAACAAATCTTGAAAGACATGAATCCGACTGGTCAAGCCCAACGGCTTTCCTTCCCTATAATCTAGTACCCGACATTATGCCTGTCAATTTTCTAATAAAGTCCTCCTAGTTTAGTTCAAAGTCCAATTGTTAATACAAAAATCTCTAGAGATTACTGGAACGCCAACCATTAATTGGGCTACGAATCGGTTTGACATCCAATTTACTCTTCGGACTTAGCCCCCCTGGGACAATTTCCATTTTCTAAAATTCAGCTAAATGAAGAGGTTATCTAAGCCAGAAGTGGTTGTGGGATACTACATTTATTCTTTGTGGTATGATATTATTTTTCCGCCATCAAATGCTTAAATTTTGATTTCGAAGAGGGTCCCGCAGATTCGAAACAACTTCCTGTGGATGTTGAGATTTTTGGGAAGCTATAAAGTTCCGCCCTCTCTTTTCTGTGTCAGTTCTTTTTGGTCCGCACATCCCGGGCTTACCTCCAACAGAATCAGGTGACGATTTCAGAAGAGAGGTTGTCAATATGTAACCCCCATACAAATAAGAAATTTTCGAGACGAAGAAACATGTCTTCCTCGGAGAAGACATATATAAACATATAAGCTGGAGGAATTTTGCTTGAGAATCCATGCCAGGCATGTGTTTACTCAAATGATGAAGACTTTAAGCTATATCAATTAATATCAATTAATCTTTACTTGTTTTAATAACAATTATATCTACATCACATTCGGGTAACACAGATAAAAATGTTAGATCGTTTGATTAAACATTTAAGTGAAATTCGATAAACTCATCCAATTACGAAGACCAGTTTCCACGGCATTAACCATAAAGTTTGGAGTATATTAATCCAAGTTGCAAACGCTTGAAGCTCTGAAGAAGGGTTCAGTTTTTGAAAACAGTAAACCCAAATATTTTCATTGCTATCTTCGGTTTTTATTGTTTTAAATTTGGTTGCAATTGATCAGTTTTAAACACAATCAATAAATTCTCAAATGGTCAACTTTTATGTCTTCAATAAAAATTATTTTTAATAAACTCGCATCTTTACTCACGTCTACTAAAAGTACCCAATTTCGAAACAGGATTTTCGACCTTTAATTTTATTGTAAATTGGTGAATTTTGCATCCCCATTTAACAGCTTGACTTTTGTGGCAGCATTTTATAACTACTCGAAGTACTTAAGGCAATTATGGCGGGCTTAAATATCATTTTTAATTCGCGCCTTTCTTAAACGATGCACCGATCCTATACTATACAACTAAATACAAATGTAAAATATTTAAGTAAATAAATGAGCTTTAAAGAAAATGATTCAAGTTCATATTTTGAACCGCTATTTTTTCCCAAAAACAGAAGATCCTGCTCGGGAGCTCAACAATTTTAAAGCTATGGTTCATGATCCAATCGAAGTGAATTAAAAAATCTAAACCAAGCCGGTTCTAAGGGACTCGGTTTTGAAACTTGGTATTAATATTTGATAAAGGAAATTGTTAAATTCTAAGATAATCGGCACTGTTCCCAATTCAGCTTCGGCCTTTGTGTAAACTTTGGCTTTTTCAATTTAAACGTTACAGAAAAGTCTGAATTGTTCAAGCAGTTAAAGCCGATTGCTCAATGCCAAGTGGATTCTATTCGTCAAAGAGACAGGACCTGATCTAGTAACCACAGACATTCCTCTTAGTTTTCATATAAAATTGTGAACTTAAAATTAGAAAACCGATGTTTATACGAAAACCAAAGCAGGCTTATACGGGTTTGAAACAGATATATTGTGAGTCACAGTTTCACCAATCACTCATCTATTTTAATTTTATTTTAATTTCTCTTGTCACTTGGGTGACATTTCACAGTTCCTTTGTTAATTTTCTTAATTCACTTGAATGCATTTCGTTTGGTCACTTTTAGCACATTCACTTTCGTAACTTGAAACACATTATTCTGGTTCTGGTTTAATTGATCGAGTCTCGTCTTGGCAATTAGCCTTTTTCAATATTTCGAGTTCGCATTTGTCGCCGCACTGACTTACTGCACTTTGCTTGTGGGCACCTGTTTGTGGTATTGCGTTATGTGTGGGGAAGAGTTCGCTTTGGATGCAGCTGGTTAAGTGGACGTTGTCGCACTAAGCGCCGAAGAGACGCGTCTTCGTTTTTATACTACATACACGTTGTATGATTTAACAAAATTCGTTTGGGATATTGCTTCAAAAAATCCAAAGCCACATCAAGTAAAACGACAAAAACAACAGCAACAATAACAGCAGCAGCAGCAGCATCGGGCAGCGGCAGCAGCACCAACGCTTGGTAGCCAATATATTGTTGTTTATTTTACGCTATTGGTTGATGTTTTTGTATAAGCAAAACCAAGCAAACAAAAACTCCAAACTGGGCATTTTGATTTTGTTACAGACATGAGTTAAAATACCTAATAAAATAATATACAAAAAAGTCAATGGAATTATAAAAATTAAGCTAATATTTGAAGTCATTTTTCTGCATCAATAAAATTACTGGGAGATTATGAGACAATTTTCTTCTACCTCATTTGGCATTTGTGGGTTTTGCAAGAGCAAATTTGTTATCTAATGGAGTCAAAGTCATTTCTGTAAGCTCGTGAGAGAATGAAGAATAACTCTAACCAGACAGGTACACCCAAATCACGCACAGTGTGCCCTGCTGTTCTTATCGTAGCTGACACAGAAATCTCTTCCAACTAAATAAATTACAAATTTAAGGTTGGCTTCAAAACTGCAAACTAAACATACAAATATCTTCAAAATTAGAATCATTATTAGTTTTACGTATAAGTTATTTATTTTAATAATAAAATTTTTATTTCAATAATAATTCTTAAAGTTAACCGAAGGCTGTCAAATCAAGCAAAGCCAATGACCCAGGTAACTTCATTTGGCATTGTGAGCTACAAATAAAACTTTATGATTAGAGCGAAAATATTTTAAGTCTCTTAGTTTCATTTAAATTTAGAAGTAAAATTTTTTACTAATTTCTTAACAAAATGATGCCTGGTTATCAAGCTTCAGCGATTTCTCAGCCTACTTACCAGCGACGCACTAAGGCCAATTCGGCTACTTGATTTGCGTTCTCAAAATAAGCTTTACCACGAACCGGAGTCCCTGGCTACACAGAGGATACTTAACTCGTTTTAAGGAGTCGGATGTACATGAGCTCCTTGAGCCGACCGTACAAGTACAGTCGACTCCATTCTCCAATGCACTATGTCCCACTCGGATTTTGAACTAGAAGAAGACAAAAACAAAATGGATATATAGGGATTAAGGTTGTGCTTAATCTGCTATAACATTTATTGTTTCACTTAACTAATTGAATACAAATTGTTGTTTGCGAGCTGGCCCGAGGCAGCCAGCGAGCATTTGCATACACCGTCGAATACACAATCTCATGGAGATGAGAGATGATGGGCTTCGTGATAGTGCGGTTATCGATAGTAGCTCATGACTAGTAATCGATAGTCGCTGGTGACTAGTGTGGGCAGAGTCGCCACAGATATATAAATTGGTAAGAACTAATGCAAGAGAAGCAACTGTATTTTATTAGTTAGTACTAACCTTATTAGTCAAAATCTCTACAGATGATTCATTATACTTGTAAAGTAGTACAATAAGAAAGAAGCTCAGGAATATAATACATGCTTTTAAAACTATAGTTTCAGTTATAATCAAGTAAGGGGGCTGTTGTCGAGTGCCCCAATACCCTGTTTCCTTGACTTCTTGTGTTTTCAAACACATTCACACACACTCACACATACACACACACGCACGCGGTAACTGACAATGCAACTTGAATTATACAGGACCCCCCCTCTCTCCTACAAGCAAAATTGATTCGTATATATCTTCGGTGTTTTTTCTCCGATCTTATCGTACTTTTCAGAATAGATGGATATTGGGCATTACATGATACATAGATGCAAAGTCTCAAGGGTCTAAATTCAAAATTGTGGCTCTGACAGTTTTTTGCGCTTAAAGGGGCTAAATCGACTCGGCTGTTGATGCTGATCAAGAATATATATACTTTATAGGGTCGCAAATGCTTCTTTCTACCTGTTACATACTTTTGCACAACTTCATGAGCGGACGCCACCGCTGTTTTCTCAAATGTGCTTGCTCTCTCTCACAGCTTCTTTTCCTTACTCCCCTCGCCTAAAATCACTAAACTGAGAACGAAGTTTGCTCGATTTCTTAGAGCGAAATTCTTAAAAATTCTTAAGCGTTCGTATTTAATTTTTGCGCTTTGCTTTTTCTGGGTGTACTCTTGAAATCTTCTGAACAAAATTAATCTGATGTATTTCAGAAATCACTAAAGATTTTCGGCACAGTTGTTTTTAAAATCAACCAATCCAAATGTCGGGGATTTCAGTCGGTTAAATTCGAGTTTGCAGTTCTAAACTCAGTAACCAATTTTTTTTGTTATTCTAGTAGGCTTTGATTTGTCCAAATGTGCGCTAGTTCTGTATAAAGTAAAAGCAGTTCATTTTGAGTCTGGCAGTTGCTGGAACTGGTCGCATTATACTTTATTTTATTTTTTATATTTTTGATATTTTTTTCGTAATTCTTTAAGCTTTGCTCCAGATTGGAACATCCTCCAGATGTATTCCTCGAGCGTTTAATTGATTCATGTATTCTTCTTGTCGGAATTATTGGCACGTTGATGTTCGCGCTGCCCGTAGAGCACATAAAACATCACCAAAATTATGCTAAAGCTATGCTGTACTCCTTTTTTAAATCGAGACAAAGTTTTCTAAATTTGTTAAACAGCAGAAGATTGGCGTTTCTTGACGATTTTGGAAGTTTAGCTTCCACGACTCCTCTTGGCACTAGCTCATTAATATGGTGGTGGCATGGGAAATAATATCTCTGTCTAAATGTTGTTCCAAAAAAAAAAAAAAAAAAGTCTTGTTTTAATGGACGCGATGAGGCTCCAAAGTGTTATTATTCATACGCATTGTTCCTTGCAAATATTTTTGTTGGCGTTGATTTCAAACTATGTTTTCATTCTTTTAAAAGGATACTCTGATTTAAACTGTAGTTTGCAAATGAAGAAACAAAATAAAATGATTGAGACTCACTAACTTAGTTAAAACAAGTAAGGGAGCTGTAGTCGAGTGCCCCGACTTCAAAATACCCTGTTCCCTTGACTTCTTGTGTTTTCATACACATATACACACACTCACACATACACACACACTCTCACATACGCACACACGCACGCGCAAACGCGGTAACTGACAATGCAAGGCCCACCTCTCTCCCACAAGCAAAATTGATTCGTATATAACTTCTGTGTTTTTTGTCCGATCTTATTGATCTTTTCAGAATAGATAGATATTGGGCCTTACATAATATAAATAAAGTCTCGAGGGTCTAACTTAAAAAGTGTGGCTCTGACAGTTTTTTGCGCTTAAAGGGGGAGGGCGAGGAATTTTCCAAATCTGAAACAAACTCGATTTGAATCTGGTATACACCTACATGCAAAAATTTGTGGGTCTATCTCTTAAAGTGTCTGAGATCGACGCGTTCATACGGACAGACGGACGGACGGACGGACATGGCAAGAATATATATACTTTATAGGGTCGCAAATGCTTCCTTCTACCTGTTGCATACTTTTGCACAACATCACGATCCACCTTTTCCCATTTTCAATGGGAACAGGGTATAAAAAAGATTAAGAATCACAGGTCCTTTTGGTTTTTCTTAGCCCGTCTAAGAGCAGTTTTTCTTAATTTCTTTCTTGATTCTAATGCCATTTTTAGACAAGGCAGCAAAAGCAAAGCATCATTCGAATCTGTGAGCAAACCCGTTCACAAACTGGCTAAACTTGCGCCCGCCAGCCGCAAAGCAAAAACAAAACCTCCCCTCCAACCCGCACTCGACCACACAATCGACCCCTTGTTACAGTCCCCAGAGAAGGCTCCGACGCTCTCGACCTCTCACACACACTGAACTACTTCGAGCATTCGGTAATTTCGAGTGGGCCCCGGAGCTGAACACCTAGAGTGTCAGTCCAAACGTGAAAACTTAAGAAACATTTTCATGTCTGAATACTTTACAGCTGGCGCCAAAAGCTGCTGATGGTGACCGGCTATGTAAAAGTCCTTAAAGAAACCCCTTTTTATTTGATAGCCCGGGGCACACTTCCCGCTGCACCACAGCTGGCCACTAATTATATAATCAATCGTTAAAACTAAAGGTCAGTTGAGAGGCTGCTAAGAGAAGGATCTACCCTGTGCATATACTTAGCTTGTAGTACCTTAAGTATACAAAATAAATTATTCTCAAGGCAATTATTAAACACAATCCTCCTCAACTGTTCCCATTCATAAACATAGCATACTTTTATGAGTAACTTGCAGAATACCCGGCGTCGCCCGGGTCCTGATGATTCTTATGAGAGCTATTCAAGCTAGTGCTGGCTGGAAATCGTTTTAAAAATTTTGGGTTAACCTTGGGTTCATGGTAATCTAAACTCATGAATTATTGGCATATTTCGTAACTTTTTAGACCGTTTAGTTTATACCTCCTATTTACCTGATACAATTGCCGTCTATCAAATCTTATCAATAATCCAGGGTCAAATCAAAAATTTGCAAATTTCGCAATATTTTGGACCGAATAATCTACAGCTTCCATTTACCAACGCCTGCATTGTAATATAAGTATTAAGAGCTTTCATAAATACTCATAAGGTGATTTAGCCTTCGCGGGCAAGCGTCCAACCATTGCACAAAGTCTCATCGCAATCGGATAGTTTTTGAAATTTTTCAGTTCTATGGACCATTTCCCGCCATTTTCTTCAATTTAGAAACCTTCACGGGCAATCGTCCAACCATTCCCCAAAGTTTCATCACAATCGACCATTTTGCAAATTTCGCGGTTTTTGGACCACTTGTCGCCCATTCCTTCTACTTGAAAGCCTTCCCGGGCAAGCGTAGAACCATTTGTCAAAGTTTTACCAAAAACGTAAATTTTGCAATTTTCGCGAGTTTTGGACCATTTTTCGCCCATTTCTTCAACTTAGAAACCTTCCCGTCAAGCGTTCAATCATTCCCCAAAGATTCATTGCAATCGGATGAACGGTATTGTTTTGCAAATTTTGCGGTTTTTTGACCATTTCACAGACATGTGACATAGCCAATGACACTTTCCTGATCGACATCAACATATTGTGAAAAATTCGTATCGAGATCGATTCAGCGGCTTACACGCCCATAAGCGACAAACATACAAACATACGTTCACTTTTATATTTATTTCCAATATTATATTTGAAGTGTTCACTCTTTAGATATATGAATTACATATTTATCGCTAAATCAATGGTAAAAATATTAAAATCAAAGTGTAAATATTAAAATATCAGTGTTTTTTTCCCTGAGTGTACTTGCATATGCCGATGATATTGGAATTTTCGGCAAAAACGAACGGGCGGTAAGCAGAGCGTTTTCAGAGATTGGGAAGCAGTCAACACTTATAAAGACGAAGTATCCATTACACTAGGCAACAAGGTCCAATATATTGAAGTGTTGGTGGTGATTCTAGATGATTTTTGTGTGCTTAACACGAATCTGTTTTTGGAAATGGTCCATCACCTCTACATTTTTGATAACTTAAGCTTAAAGTTGCTTTAAATGCAAATCTTGACACTTTTTATGAACGTCTTTTGAGGTTCCTTTTCGTTTGACTTGGCTCTCTTTGATATTATCTTAAAGCATTATATCTTAATTTCAAAATAAACTATTCAATGAAATTCTACGATTTTCTTGTGCTCCAACTGGCCATATTTCGTACCGCCCATGGTTATGCAATGGATGTTACTTAAACTTTTCATAAGAATTTAATTAAAATGCCTAACCAACTATAGTTATTTTGCATAGATTATGTTTGGGCAGAAGATCATTTAATAGTTTTGAGCACATGTGTCCAAAATGTATATCCTTCGTTTCCTACAAAATGTTTGGCAAGATCATTTAATAGTTTTGAGCACATGTGTCCAAAATGTATATCCTTCGCTGACAAAAATCGCAAAAATATTTGTGATGGTTTGTCTTAAAGCTAAGAAGTAAAACTTCACGATATTATCAAAGAGAGTTACAACAATATTAGAGGTTCCCCTAAAATCGAGTCTAAAAATTTTCGAAATATGCATTTTATGCAACTTTAAACTCAATTTAGTATAAATCTAGACGTGATGGACTATTTCTGAAAACAGATTTGTGTTCAGCCCACGTAAGCATCTTACATCACCTCCAACCCTTTGATACATTGGAAAAAGTCTAATTTTGTTGCCTTGTGTTATCAACGCGCAGCGAGTCTACGCGTCTTGGACAATCTGTTGCAATGAGAGAGTACTATTTTAAGGTTGTAAAGGTTTTTGTCTACCTCGGAACGATGATAACCAGCGACAACATCAGTCTGGAAATCTGAAGAAGAATTACTCTTGCAAACCGATGCAACTACGGTCTCAGAGTCATTTCAAGCATACTTTAAGAGCAAAACCATGATTTTTTTGCAAGCATAAGCATAGTATACGTTTGTACGCACAAAATGTATCGTCCCAGCAAACATTTTTTACCGCGGAGGATTCTTCTAGAAGGTATCGCATCACCCTAGCGTTATCGCATTCTCATCTTCCTTTGGAAAGAAGCACGCACAAAAACTGACTCGCATAACCCTTTTTTGCCATTTTGCTTTTCGCTGCTTGAGCTCAGCAGAGCAAGTCGGAGCTGCTGCTTTAGGTCAGCGGCGCCAGTCGGAGCAGCAGCAAGCGCTCTGCTCTTGAAATTCGTCCGAAGCACAAGCGCGACAGAAGTTGCTCGTCTCTTTCGGTCAGCAGCACCAGTCAACAAATAAAATATGGTACCAACAACAATTATAACCAAAGAGAGAGTACGCACAAAAACATACAAATTTAGTAAGTGTGTGCAGAAAAATAATCAAAATCAGTGACGAGCGACGGGGTGGCGCTTGCAAAAGCAGGACGCTTGCTGCTGCTTCGACTGGCGCCGCTGACCTGAAGCAGCAGCTCCGACTTGCTCTGCTGAGCGCCGATCTTCTTTCTTGTTAATAATCAAAAGGTATTTTAAAATCAGGTCAAAGCTAAAAAATATCTTCAATCTCCCCTGAGCTCGGAGATCCTTCTAAGAGACTCTAAGCCTCGCAACTAAAGCACGCTGAAATTGTTTTACAAGGCGTATGTGCCAGATTAATATTTTGTTTATTTTACTTTCTCTTTTCTTAAGCTTCTTTCTTATTTTTCTTTTATTGTTATTTTCTTATTCTTACTCCTATTTTTCCCCAGGTCTTGATGTTCTTTCTTGCCCTTATCCTTTTCAGCCTTACACTCAATTGCTTCCTCGTCAATGACAATGATCAAACAGTTGATCCTCTAAAAAGCGCATCAAACGATCAACATGGGCGACCCCAAAAACACCTAGCCGTGTTTATTCCATTCATCTTTATTTCGTGCGCAGAGTAGAAGACGACGCGTGAGCAACCAACAGCCACACGTCAAAGTCGAGAGCTGAAGTTGGCTTCGTCTCCTCGTCTTGACCCAAGCGCAGTCGCAACGCTTCGACTGCGACATTTCCAGCTGAAAAAAAACGATGCGCTATGAGGCTGAAGCTGACGCTGACGCCTGCCTGTATGTTTTTAGGGCCAAAAAGCCAAAATCCGTCATTGTACCTATAATCGTGGCCAACTCGAGACTGCGGCTTTGGATGTTGTCATGCCGCACTGTACAACAGTTTCGGCGCCTGGTCATCCCATCCCGAACAGGTATTAGTTAGTCAAACTTTTGGGACGCCCAGCGTCCGCTTCGTGATGGTGATAGATTTTTGTTGTAACCAAATGGCAAACGGTCATGGCGACAGTACGGTAAAGCGATTGCTTGGTCGTTATGGGAAATGGGCGCGAGGGTACACAGAATATGATGGCGGAGACGAAGGGCTGAAATCTACATACTTGGTCATTAACAATGCAAGTGGCGAAACCACAATAAGGCACAAAAACCAACATTCTTTGGCCAGTCATGAAGTGTTCAATGCAGGAAACGAAAACGAAAGGGAACCTTAAGCCGACAGCATTTTTTATTTGTTCTTAGTCTTAAAAAAACTCTTAACAAGTTTTTAATGAAGATTTACTAAAATATATGAACATTTGTATAAATATTCAAAAGATTCTCGTTTCACGAATTAGCCCAGACCAGGGAGTTGTCACAGACTCATCATTTGTGACAATTGCGAAAACCGTCAAAAATACACAAACCAGTTTTAGTACTTTGACCAGGTAACTGAGCCCACATAAAATCGCTGACAAATATCATTGATGTGTAGAAAAGCCAGGCATGTGTGCATACCAACAACTTTGACATATTGGTGGACCCACCACACCAGCCTGGCTTGCCACAGCCCACGTAGGCCCACTGGAAATAAGACTGGGCGGGCCTTAAGTCAATTAATTGAATCATTTAATGTCTCAATTTATGAATGAAATTGTAAATTGTTTTGCCAAGGTGAGACGCACTGTTTCCTCGATGTCAATTCAAAGTTTTAACTGTGTCCGTTGAGAAACCGATGAGTCACTGCTCGACTGGCTTGAGTCTTTTATTATTAACTGATCTCTTATCTGTATTTTTCTGTTCGCCTTTCTGTCCACACAAAGTTCACACGCCTTGGACAGATTGATAAAAAGTACATCGGCAATGTTCCATCATCAGGGAAAGTTACTTGCTCAATCCTAAACTCGCAAAGCTACATTGGAAATCTGCAAAGTAAAGCGGGTAAGGACTACTTAGTAGCGGGCGATTCGCAAGATAATAGGCCAGCCACATAAATAAAGCCATTAACAATTTCTATCCTAACCAATTACTATCCCAACTTCGATGGCGAATTGTATAAACTTTCTGAAAAAAAGTTATATTACTGGTAAGACAGACAGATATTTCTTTTAGGGTGAGGCAAGCTGACGGCCTATTGGTCGCCTACCGTGTATCCACAGGTCTGACGGGTGTCCTGACGAGTCTCCTTTTGAGCCGTCTCCGTATCCGAGTTGTCGCTAGCTCATTGGCGAGACGGTTTGTTTGGGCCAGCAAGCGGTCTCTATATCTGCTGGAGCAGACTGGTAGAATGCCGAGGTCTTTGTAGATGGTGGTGTTCCGCACGTACCAGGGAGCATCGAGTATTCTGCTTAAGATCTTGGATTGCATCGTTTTAACCCTTTTGATGGAAGTGTCGCAGGCAGTAAACCAGAGGCAGATACCCCAAGTACAAGTCGGGATGATTATTGCCTTGATTATCAATATCTTGGCGCGTAGCGAGAACCCCTGATCTCGCTCTAAGGAGCCAGTACAATTTGTTAGCCTTAGCCTACAGCTCGTTTAATGTGGTCAGACCAAGTAAGTATCCTATCCAGTGTTGTGCCCAGGTACCTGACAGACTGCTTATGTGGAATGACTGAGTCGTTCAGCTTAAGGCTCGGTGAGTTGCCTCTCTTTTTTGTGAAGGTGCAATGCTGGCTTTTTTTGACCGCAATGTCCCAACGAGATGCCCAAGCACTAAAGCGGTCCAAAATGGATTTAGCTGTTGCTGACGCTCCACTGGCGATGGGGCTGTAAGCCAGGAAGGCAGTGTCATTAGCATAAGAGGCTGTAAGTGTGTTCTGGGCGTCTGGAACTGGCAAGTCCGCGGTGAACATGGGCCAAGTACACTTCCTTGGGGTATTCCAGCTGCAACGCGGCGGATACTCGATATTTCATCCCTCAGCTGGACCATGAAGCTGCGTCCTTCGAGAAAGGAGCGCAGCAAAACAAACTGCTCAGTTGGGAGTAAAGACTTTAGCTTAAAAAGATCCGACACAAAGTTTAGGTTAATGCTGCAAGCCGGTGCATCACAGAACCTAAAACCGAACCGGATCCTTTAGGAAAATGTTCGGTTTAAAACATGACTTAAGTCTTGATAACAAGAACTTATTTTATTTTCCGTGCATCTTAATGCGTTCAAGATGGACAATAAAGCAAAATTGACCAAATTGCCATACTAACGTCGCTGATTCATTTGCAAAGAAGTTAGAGGCTAGCTTTGTTTTTGTTGTTAAGTATTGCAGATATGCAGTTTCAATCAGCTTGATTATGAAGACCTTCGACTTGAAAGGCAATGTCGTCAATAGATACAAAACCAAAATTTTATAGTAGTTGGAATTGAATTTTAATAGCAGGTACTTGGCGTGGGTTGCAACGCCCTCTTTAGTGCTTTAAATACAAAACAAAAGAGACGATGCTTACTTTATAACTGCCATTTATTACATCTTTACGGTAGTCTAAAATCAGCATATAATTTAGCAAGTTTTGCTAGTTCTTTACCTCCGTCTTTTTCCAGTCCTCATAAAAGCACGGTGTGACAGTCAAAAAACTTCTCGGATACGACATAGTGTAGGTTGTAGATATAGGTAAGTGTTAAATTGTGGCATACCACAAATTTTTCGCGCATATCCAAATTTTGAATAACGGTTAAAAAACCGTCTTTCCCAGGTAGATTTAGTTGAAAAATCTTGTCTTACCTTCTGCACCTTAGTTTATTAATAAAATGCCACAAAAAAATCAAGTAGGAAAGTAGTTAACGCCCGACTATAACACTGTGCTACAATAAAAATTTGATCACATTCAGACCCGGTAAATCTGAAAGGTACTGATGTACAAAGAAAACCCCTAGCTGGATTTGGTCGGATTAGTCAGCATTTTTTTTTATGGGCATTTGAAATTTTGGGCTAATGTTCGCCTTTCTGAGAAAGAGGCACTTTGTATCGCTCATATCTCTAAAACCATTCAGAATTTGGCTTGAATGTCTTTGGCAAAGTTGTAGAGCTTGGCCTAGTCTACAAAATTGTCCTTAATGATTTTTTAAAAATATTTCGTTTTTTCAACTAAAATCTTAGATTTGTCCAAATATAATAAATTGGCCCCTTTTACGTGTTCCTATTACTCGTTTCTTCTCTATTTTTTCAAAACAAAGTGGAATGCGAATTTTACAGCTTTCCGATTTAATGGCTTCAATGTGGATTTTGCTTCTTGCCCATATGAAAATGACAAATATTAATAGGACCGTATATGGGCATTTGCAACAGTAAATATCTTAAATACCAATTCATCATTCGTCAAAAACAAATGGAAAAGTGCTGGAAGCTTATTTTTTTTGCCATGTTTGTGGCTTTTATGTGCCCAAACGCAAAGAACAAAAAAAGAAAGTCACAATTTTCACTGGGGCATTCAAAAAAGCTTATCTTTTATATTACTCTGACCAGCCAGATCTGTTCGATTTTCCGTGGACGCCCGATGCAGTTTGTAGACGTTGCTATTGCGCTGCTCTGAACTGGTTAAATAAGAAAAAAGGAAGCATGCCATATTGAACCCCAGTTATATGGACTGATCCATATGAACACTATGAACAAAAGTTCTACGGATGTCTGAATCCAAGCAATTACCTTCCGATTCGGACGAGCAGGAAGAGCGCTTTCACCAAATAAGCATTTTAAGGGAAAAAATAGGGGAAAGTTATCTTCGGCTCGGTCGAAGTTTTGAATACTCTTGCAGTTTGTTTTTCTAAATAAGACTACTTTTCGGACCTTACTTTTCTATGGGAGCTATACTATATAGATGTCCGATTTCGACCAAATTTAGTGGAATCATGGAAAGCATCACAAACTAACATGTACATTTTTCGAGGGCAATTCCATTTAAAACAAAAAGTTTTTTCACTAGAACTTCTTTTTCGTCCGATCATTCATACTGCAGCTATTTGCTATAGTCATCCGATTTTGACAAAACTTTGTAGAATTGTGTAAAAGTACATAAAATAAATATATGCCAACGTAAGGGACGTTTCCATTAAAAACAAAAAAGTTTTTCTCACAAGAACTAGTTTTTTGACCGAACGTTCCTATGGCTGCTATATGCTATAATCATCCGATTTTGACCAAACTTTGTAGAATCGTGTGGGAGCATATAAAACAAATGGATGCCAATTTTGAGGACATTTCCAATGAAAACAAAAAAGTTTTTTTAACTAAGACTACTTTTCTGACTCTACTTTTTTACAGGGACTGTAACGGTTATAATTTTTAAAATAAAAATTGTAAAATAACAATTATTTTTTTATTTTTATCAAAAGATTGAAAAATAGCTTTTATTTTTGATTTAAAAAAAAAAACTTACGAATAAGAATTATAATTCAATTTTTATTTAAAAATCATTTTTAATAATAAAGATTATTTTTAAATTTTTATAATAAAAATTAAAAATAAAAATTATTTTCAATTTTTATAAAAAAATCGGAAAATAAAGAATATTTTTCAATTTTTATTTTAAAAATTGAAAATAAAAATTGAATGTATATATCTTGAGAACCAGGTAGTGTATAACCATAATTTAAAAACATTCATGATGTGTGGGTCAATACCTTTTAATGATACATCACGTGTCCTGATAAGACCATCATTAAGGATACTTATGGTATAGCTTCATGTAAACAAAAAAATTAACAAATCGGTGGCAAGCAAAAAAGTGACTTATATCAAAGACTTATAGATATTATAGAAGACGCATGTGAAACCAAAAGCGAATGATCCTGCCTGCAGACATTGGATACCAATTTTCGCTTTTATTTTGCCTTTACAAGGATACATATATTAAAGTTTAACTGCTCGGCTTAGAAAATGTAAGTTGGCTGAGTGGTTAGGTATGCCGCCTTACATTCTTGGGTTGTCGGTTCGAATCCCCGTTGAGAATCATTTTAATTTTTCGAGGATTTATCACTTTGGAAATATGTTTTAAGTATTTCCCAACTTTCTTCAACCGAATGACATTTGACGTTTTTAAAGTCAAATTATGAATAGTTCAAATTCCAAACACTAGATGGACCACCCAGTACATAAAAAATTTCAAGTCGATATCTCTACTGGAAGTATTTTTGGCCACCTTCTCCATACATGACCGACCACCATTTTGTTTAAATTTATTTAAATTCAAACTTGGCCAAAATATTTTACTTGGATTCCACAAACTCAAAATCAATAGCAAATTCCTGGCAGGAATTTTCCGCAGTGCTGGATACAGGCCTTAAGTAGTAAAAATATTTCTTTTCTATCTTTGTATGTACAAAGTAAATCCTATCGTTAGGATCAGTTAAGTCAAACATTTACAAGAGTATAAAATCTTTAATTTTACTTGTTTTTACATTACGTCTTAACGTTTACATATCCCGCCTGCAGGTATGCTACACTTTTCATATGCACCCAATACTTGCAGCCTACTTTTATGCTCGCAGATCGCAGATCAGTCCCCTTAAAATCAAAGCATACAACATTTGCACTTTCAATGCCGTACATCAACATAAATCTTTTATTTGTTTTTATAATTTTTATATAATTTTACACACATTTTATAGACATGTAATACCATTTAACAAATGTATATGAAGGTAATTGGTATGTATACATATGTATGTAGTTCTGAAACATAAATGACAAGCGTTGTTCGTCTAAATACTTTTGAAATATAGTAACATTTTGTGTTTATAATTATTTTGTATATATATATATATATAACATTCGATAGACAACTATACAGGAATTACATTATTTACCAGGACTCCCCACGAGCCGATTGAGAAGAGAATTGGAATTTGTTTTGTGCTTTGCTTACGACTGACTGTGTCCCTCCATCTGTTCGCCTTCCTCCACTATCGGTTGCTTATCCTCCAACTTACTACGACCCATAAAACGTTCGAGTACCGTATGCTTGACCACCCCAGCACTACCACCCACTCGACTTTTAAACGCACCCCAAGGCAATTTACCCGCTTCCGAGGAGGTCATTAATATGGAATACGAGGAGCACACCTCACCCTCTTTGCTATGATGAATGCCATAGAGAAAATACACCACCATACCAATAGACACCCAGACAAAGAAACGCACCCAGGTCAAAGCATCCAAGTGAACCATTAGCATTATATTACAAAATATGCCCAGAGCAGGCACAAATGGTACCAATGGCACCTTGAAGTTCAATCCTCTTGTATTCTGGTTGTGTACGGCCATAATGGCCACACAGGTACTGGCAGCAAATATAATGAAACCATAGATCAGCAGTGCCCACCAGGTGCCCGTATACAACTCTGTCCAGGACACCTTCAATTGCAGGCAAATGGCAAAACTCAAAAAGATAAACAACATGACCGCCACCATGACCACCGAACCAGGCTCGAAACGTCCCAACAGTGGTTCCAGCCAACGGAATTGTGCTTTCAAACGTCCAGCCAAAGCTCCCTCTATGAGATCACTGGTAGGTGAAGCGGTATCCAGACTGCTGGCCTGTGAAACCACTTCATCTTCCTCATCGTCATCATCGTCGGCGGTATCGGGTGTATCGGGAGCATAAATGGGTTGATCCAGACGAGTCAGAGGTCTATAACGCAGAATGATCACACTAGCCGAGACTATCGTATAGGCCAGCAAAGTGCCAATGGACATGAATTCCACCAGTTTGGCCAGATCAAAAACCAAGGCCAGCAAAGCGCTCAGAAACCCGGATACCATTAGATTCAGTAGAGGCACCTGCGTGGTGGTATTGATCTTACCAAAACAGCTGAAAAGCAAACCATCCGAGGCCATGGCATACATGCATCTGGGTAAAGCAAATAGAGATCCCAATAGCGTGGTAGTCATGCCACACAAAGCTCCTATGGAGATGATATATTTGGCCCAAGGCAAATTCAGTTGTCCAAAAGCCTCGGGTAAAGAAGCCGCCGGATTAATCTGACTGATGGGTATCATAAGGGTCAAAGCAGCACTAACCAGTATATAACCCACTGTGACCACACACAAGGAGATCACTGTGGCTATGGGTATGGACACCGAAGGATTCTTAGCCTCCTCGCCCGAAGTGGCTATGGAGTCGAAGCCCACAAAAGCATAGAAACAGGTAGCCGCTCCCGCAATGACACCACCAAAACCATAGGGTAAGAAACCGCCCTCTGCCTCTGACCAATTCTTGGGATCTGCATACCAAAAACCTACGCTTATAACCAAAACCATTACGGCTATATTGACCAGGGTGAGAAAACTATTGAAAACTGCGGTGGCCTTCACACCAATGGCCAAAGCTGAGGCATACACCAGGCACACCAGAAAGGCCAACAGATCCGGGTATTGAGCCAATCCTGGCTCATGTAGGCCACCCAATAGTGACATGGTGGTATTACCTATCCAACCGCCCAGCATAGAGTCCACATATCCGCTCCAGGCACGTGCCACTGAAGCAGCACCCAGCATATGTTCCAGCAGTATGTTCCAGCCAATGACAAAGGCCCAGAACTCACCCATGGAGATGTAGGTATAAACATAAGCCGAGCCAGCCTTGGGCACACGTGTGCCGAATTCGGCATAACACAAAGCAGCCAACATGGACACAAATCCAGCCAGTATGAAACTTAAAATAATGCCAGGTCCAGCCATTTCCTTGGCCACGGTTCCGGTTAAAACATAGATGCCAGCTCCCACCATATGTCCAATGCCTGCAAAGCAGAAGTCCTTGTTATAGTCCACTTGAGTGAAATCAGCTCTCTTCATCTTACCCAGCAGTGCAATGTCAAAGGTGTTGAGACATCTTTTCAAAGGTGTCTCCATGACGTCAGCTGGCACCGGTTTGGTGCGATTCATTTTCGTGCAAAGTCCCGACATTATGTGCCCCAGTATGGCACGTCTTGAGCTCGGCATTTTGTCGACCTTTTTCACTTGATTTGATTGCCAATCCTAAAGTTTCGGTACTTCCTTTTAGAGCATAACTTAAATTTGAGCTGTTTGTTGTGGTTACTTTATTTTTTTTTAGATTTTTTTCAGGATTTTTCACAACTATTTAGTGTTTGGGCACGACTGTTTCACTTGTTGTACACAAACAGCTGTCTTTATATCGATTTTTCCTTCCCTAACGCCCACCCACTTCCTTCACCAAAAAGCTCCAAAATGTGCATTAAGCACACTTCATGCCACACAAAGCAATCAGCTTGGGTCAGGGAGCTTTTTTTTTTCTTCTTTTTGAATGGGAAAAGCTGTCCTGGGAGTACCGGCTCCTCTTTTATTGTGGAAAGGAAGCAGCAAAGTTGTGATTTCTAAGTAGTTAAATACCATTAAACAAGGCACACCAAATATAACAAAGCAGGCGGCTTAAGAATCTCTCAGTTTCATCTTTGGTAGAATTAGCCTAACTACTACAGGTTAACAACTACCTTCACTTGTCACTGTTTGAGTGCAGTGCCTACCGCTTAGGTTCCTCCAACTCACAGTCGAAGCAAGAGTTGTGACTGTCTCGCCAATCTGTGTATAATCTCACAAGCCATTCACGTCCTAGTCCTTATCCGCTTCTTGTGCCTTCTTTTTTTTTGTAATGAGTAAATGGCTTGCTCTGTCACCTTTATTGTGTAAAGAAGGGTGAGACCCACAGGGTCAAGCACAAGAGTTTACTTATTTTTCCACAACAACCAAGTCTAGTTGAGTCTTATCAGTCTGGAACTTGGTAAACGCTATGAGGCGCTAAGCGGCTTATTGCCCTTTCATATTTTCACTGTTAGACACACATTTTAAAAATCCTTCTGAGTTCCTCATAGATGTGGAAAATTGGTGTCCTTCCTCAACACTTAAGTGTCTTTAGAGGTTTTGACGGTCAAAATTAAGGCTGTCAACTGTGCTCCACTTTTTAACCTTACTTTTGCGATTTCAGCAGGTGAATACTTAAATTTTCAACAAATACTCGTTGCTTTATATTAGAGTTAGGTTAGTCGCCCACCTACTTAGGCCTGTTAACCCTTTTTATGCTACTGAGGCGGGTCCTCGTTACTGAACCTTTGTGTGGCAGAATGAATTTCTCTAGCCCGGATGTCTACGAGAGTTTGAGTAGAAGAGTTTGAGCGAGTGTCCTAAGTCTTCTTCTACTCAAGGCGGGTCAATGGCAGAGAAGGTGTTGCACTGTTTCCTCCTCTTCTTCGTACTTGCAGCTTCTACAGAATTCATGGAGAGTGACGCCTATACGCGCTGCGTGTCTGCCGATAAGGCAGTGACCCGTCATGGTCCCTATCAGAAGCGATATGTGTTCCCTTCTATGACGTAAAAGCGTGTTGGTACGCTTCGGATTGAATGTTGACCACAGGAGGAAAGGTTTTTCCACCGGTTCACAGCGAGACGAAGTGTTTCAGCTTTAGTGTGAAGCTTGATTGTTGCCATAGGCATCCCTATCGTGCTCTTCTCTGAAAGAAGCTCAATGGTGGTACCTATTCTGGCTAGTTTGTCCGCACACTCATTTCCTTCTATGTTGCGTTGTCCCGGCACCCATATAAGGTGTATACTGAAGTCTCGTGCTATCTCATTCAGAGATTGGTTGGTATATAAGTCAAGGGATTTAAGGGCGGCCTGACTGTCTGAGTATATGAAGACGTTTCCTTCTCTGATCGGTAGTGTGCTAAGGTAGGTGGCTGCTTCCTGGATGACCACCACTTCCGCTTGGTACACGCTACAGTGATCAGGAAGGCAGAACGATAAGCTCAAATTTAGGTTGGAGGAAAAGACTTCCCCTCCAACTTTTTCGTCGTGCTTAGAGCCATCAGAGTATGGAATATGTTGATGGCATTAGCTCTGGAGTGGGGAACGTTTTCCCACTGGTGTCGGCTTGGAATAAAGACGTCGTACGACTTATCGAAAGTCGTTTATGGTACTGTATACCAGAATCAGTATTTAACGGAATACCTGTTTGGTTAATGAGTATGGTAGAGTGTCCCGAACACCTCCGTTCCAGGCATCGAATTCTTTTAGTCTAAGGGCTGTTGTTATAGCCAATTGCTTTGATATAAGGTCAAGTGGTAGAAGGTGGAAAATAGTATTTAGCGCTTCGGAGGGTGTTGTTCGGAGAGCGCCACTAACATAGATTTGCGCACTTCTCTGTATCTTATGCAGATTGTTTAGGGCTGATTGTTTCTAAAGCGCTGGTCACCAAACTAGTGCTCCGTAGAGAAGTATGGGGCGGACCACGGCTGTGTAAAGCCAGTGTACTACGAACGGGGAAAACACCATTTATATTGAAAATGTCACTAATATCTGTAGCTAATAGATGAAATCAACCAAATTTGATAGTATTTTAAGAATTGAAAACGGCAACCCACCATTAATACCACCTTTTGTCGAGAAAAAAAAAGGAGTTGCAAAGGGTCGGAGGGGGCATTGCATTTTTAACTGTTTAGGTAATTTTATAAGCTATTTTATATTTTAATACATCATCCTCGTGGTTCCTCGTATTTCGTTATTCTTGTATTAACTGGGCGGACCTTGTTATCGAAGCAGCGTTTCGCATGTCGACGGAACCCGTATCTGTAATTACACATTTTATTTTCTGGAAAGATAACCGGCCACCGAGTTTTGATACCTAGTTTGTTTTTCTAAATAAGACTACTTTTCGTTCCTTACTTACTGGGAGCTATACATATATGTCCGATTTTGACCAAATCATGGAAAAGCATAACAAACTGTTAATTACGACATTTGGAGGCGATCCCAATTAAAAGAAAACAAGTTTTTCTCACTAGAGCTTCCTTTTCGACCGATCATTCATACTGCAGATATATGCTATAGTCATCCGATGTTGACAAAACTTTGTAGAATTGTGTAAAAGTTTATAAAATAAATATATGCCAACGTAAGGGACGTTTCTATAGAAAACAACAAAGTTTTTCTCACAAAAACTTGTTTTTCGACCGATCGTTCCTATGGCAGCTATATGATATAGTCATCCGATTTTGACAACAAATAGATGACAATTTTGAGGACATTTCCATCATAAACAAAAAAGGTTTTTCTAACTAAGAATACTTTTCAGACTCTACTTTTCTATGACAGCTGTACTATATAGATGTCCGATTTCGACCAAATTTGTTGGAATCATGGAAAAGCATAGTAAACAAAGAAACAC
This sequence comes from Lordiphosa collinella, assembly GCA_018904265.1. Taxonomy (NCBI): domain Eukaryota; kingdom Metazoa; phylum Arthropoda; class Insecta; order Diptera; family Drosophilidae; genus Lordiphosa; species Lordiphosa collinella. The sequence goes on from JAEIFV010000128.1 coordinate 93,344, forward strand.
GAAGTTTGGAGGCGTTTCCATTGAAAACAAAGGAGTTTTTCTCACTAAAACTAGTTTTTCGACCGATCGTTCCTAAGACAAGTAAATGTATAGTCATCCGATCCGGCCGGTTCCGACAAATGTGCAGCGTATTTGTACCAAAAGACTTCGTGCAAAGTGGTGAAGATAGCTTTCAAACTGACGGAGGAGATAGCAACGAAACAGACAGACAGACGGACGGACAGACAGGGCTAAATCAACTCAGCTCGTCGTGCTGATCAAAAATATATATACATACTTTAAGTGGTCGGAGATGCTTTCTTCAATGCATTACAAACATCCGCACAATTTTATAATACCCTCTGCAAGGGTATAAAAATTAATAACAAACATTTCAATCAGTTTACTTTTTAAATAATTTTACATGGTGTCAGGTACAATGAACACTCAACTGACGACGTGTGTGTGTGTGTGTGTATACACAACTGGTTCGCCGTCTGTGGAGAAAGTGTCACGCTTACAATAACATCAGGTGCATTGACCACATAAATCGTATTAGGCGGCAGGCACTCCATACTACCAAACGGGGGAAAAATAGAGAGGGAGAGAGTAACATTGACTTTGGCGCTTTTCTCGTGGGATTTGCTCTGTGCATGCTTAGGGTGTCATAACTATAAGTATGTAATGATAAGTAGAGTTTCCCACACCGAAACAAAACTAAAGCCCAAGTCTAATGCGAGACAAGTTGAACTTAACCACAACCAAATAAAACATACTAATACATAAAACTTTCTTTTTCTTTATGCGGGGCATTGAACTAGAGTTTTGCTGTCTTCTCTTGTTCGTGTAGCATAAGTCAGATACCGGCAATGAGTCATCTGAGCATTGTTAATGATGATGATGATGATAGTTGTGATTAAGATCATGTTGCTAAAATTGGACCATGAAATGGTTTAGCCTTAAAAATAAGACTTTAAATTATGTTACCAAATGATTCTTTTGTCACTTGGTAAGGCTGCGTCCAAAATTTTCTGATTTATATTGATTTTCAACTGATTCACAACAATTTGCGTACACAATAGCATTATTCCTAAATTACAGGATGAATTTTTCTGATCGATTCCATATTTATTTCATACTAGCTGAATACCCGGAGTCGTCCGAGTCCTTATGATTCTTATGACGGAGATTATATTCAAGCTAGTCCTGGCTGCAGGACCAACTAATTTTATGGAACTCCGGTTCTTGTGTTTGAACCAAAATTTACCAGTGGGTAAGGTTCAGAAATTTGAGGTTGAAGATTTTGGGAGGAATCTTGAGGTCGAACCTCGGTTCAGCCCATATTTTTAAGAAATATGAACCAAAAACCACAAAAATCGTATGGGAACTAAAAACAGAGGCTCTTATGGATGGTGATTCCATAACCTACTCTGAACGTTTTTCTAGATGTTCTAGACATTTAGAAATTACAATAATATAAATATATAAAGGGTGATTTTTTAGCTATTATCTTTTTGGCAACACTGGTTTAAACAGCTCACGCACGTTTCGTGTTTTGTTTCACTGTCAAACATCTTCAGTTTGGTCTATAAATTAACCATGAATCGTCCTAAAAACGAACAACGCTTGCAAATTATTGAATTTTATTATCAAAATGCGTGCTCTTCTAAGATTTCAAATTCAAATTACTTTAATTCAAATTTACATTGTTGGACATTAAACCACCAACACGCTTACGTAGAGTGCGAACTGAAGAAAATATCGCAGCTGTATCGGCCAGTGTTAATGATGACCATCAATTATCGATTCGTCGCCGTTCGCAGCAATTGGGCCTCTGTTACTCAACAACGTGGAAAATTTTGCGGAAGGATTTAGGTGTGAAGCTTTTCAAAATACAGCTGGTGCAAGAATTGAAGCCGAACGACCTACCGCAACATAGAATTTTTGGTGAATGGGCTATTGGAAAGTTGGCCAAAGATCCACATTTTTACCGAAAAATTGTGTTCAGCGACGAGGCTTATTTTTGGCTCAATGGGTACGTAAATAAGGAGAATTGTCGATTTTGGAGTGAATATCAGCCAGAAGTATTGCAAGAGCTACCAATGCATCCAGAAAAAGTGACAGTTTGGTGCGGTTTATGGGCTGGTGGCATCATTGGACCGTACTTCTTCAAAGATGATGCGAATCGTAACGTAACTGTGAATGGTGAGCGCTACCGTGAGATGATATCCAACTTTTTTTTGCCCAAAATGCAAGAGCTTGACTTGCATGACATGTGGTTTCAACAAGACGGTGCCACATGCCACACAGCACGCGCAACAATGGACTTATTGAGAGGCGAGTTTGGTGAACATTTTATTTCACGTTCGGGACCGGTCAATTGGCCGCCTAGATCGATGCGATTTAACGCCTTTAGACAATTTTTTGTGGGGCTATGTTAAAGCTCATGTCTATACAGACAAGCCCGCTTCAATTGACGCATTGGAAGACAACATTGAAGCATTTATTCGTGAAAAACCGGCCGAAATGTTGGAAACCGTATGCCAAAATTGGACTAAGCGGATGGACCATTTGAGGCGCAGTCACGGTCAACATTTGCATGAAATAATCTTCAAACATTAAATTATATGGACCGTACTATCGATTCAAATAAAGATTTCATGCATTTTTCTGAATTTTATGTGTTTATTTTTTGAAAAACTTTCCTATAGCTCTTAAAAAATCACCCTATAGTTTGTTGCTCGCGCTCTTCGTTTGTTGGCTCCCCGCACTTCCCAAGAAGAAAAAATACTGAATCCATGAAGAATCCGTTCCCGCTGATTCGTTCTTCATTTCTCTGGGTGTATTTTCCTTATAGATAAATAGTTTTTACCATGCAAATTTTTTGTGCATTTTCTTTCAGGTCGGATGCTCCACCGTCGAAAATCGTATCATATAATATAATATATTCGCAAGGCTAAAATATATTCACACAAATCGAGTTTCAAGTCCATAGGATGAAAAATTATTTTTCACGTGCAAACTTTTCCGGGCATTTCCATACACTTTCTACAGAACAAAACGAAAGTCAAGGATAGGTTGATAATAAATCAACCAAGGCTACAAACCGGTATTGAACCGAAACCCAAACTAACGGTACGAGTCGGATTTTTTGGGTCCCCCAAACCAGACCATCAACCGAATCTTGCAAATATTTAACCTCCCCAACCCAAGCCCGAACCGGTTCAAACAATCATTTAAGTCAATTTCTTAAGAACTTTTAAAACTTTTCCAATAGTAAAATCAGAAGAAATATGTAAAGCACAGAATCGCATGAATTAAGATGCAATATAGAAATCCTATCAAAATAGCCAAGCAATGTAAATCGTCTAGAGTCTTTCAACAATCTAAGAACCCAGAATCGAACCAAAACCTTAGATTCGATAAGTACAGGAAGCAGTCAGCGAACCTTATACTTTACAACGGGATCGAGCCACTGCACACTGGGCCAGCAGGCCGAAATTTTGGCCAAAAGTCCCACTTTTTTGTTTGGGAAATTTGATAAAACGATTGTCGGAAACGATTAAGAATACTTCTAGCTATTTTATGCCAAAATTTTGAACATTTTCACTTCTGGGTTTTTGAATGGCAGCAATTCAAAGTTGATTTTTCATGAAATTGCTCCAAAAAATGGAAAATTTGTAGTCGAAACTAGGAAAGAAACAGCTTCTAGAGACTACGGACTAGATTTAAATAAAAAATTATAAAGAAGTTTCCAATTGTATTCGTTTTCATAAAAAATGGAAAAAATCAGTAATTGTTTGGGTTTTTTTACATTTGACAACTTTGATTTGAGAGTGCCCACGGGTGCCACTGGCTAATCACTCGTAACATGTCAAATAATTTTTTTTGAATATTGTACTATAACTGGAGGCATGCGCTTTTGCGCGGTTTTGCTTTGGATTTTATTAAATCGCTTTTAAAAATGTATCCCCATTTGGCATCGAGCCAGTTTCAATTTTCAAGTCAGCCGAAAAGTACGCTTTTCTTTTTTAAAACTTCGGAATTTGGACCAAGAAGCCAAACTGTTAGAGCTAAGTATTTTTATTCCCATGGATTAAAATGTGTAACATACTTTAGAAGCACGGAATTACGGTTTAAAATACATACAAAAATTATTTTTTAATTAATTAATTTTTTATATTTTATTTTTTGTTTTAAGAAATGAATGTAAAGAACAGGTTAAATAAATAAAAATAAGGGTGAAAGTAGTCAGATTGACAGAAAATCCTTGACAGGGTGGACATTCAAAGTCAGTACTATTTTGAGTTAATAACTCATAAACGACTTATCCGATCATGACAATTATTTTTCTTAGAAACAATCTACACTTGTATATCCTCTCTGCAAAATTTGGCTTAAGTCTAACCACAAGTTTTTTTTTTCTAATTAAAAATCCAAAAAGTTGAAAAATTTTCCAACTTTGACTTGGATTATCAATATGTTTTAAAAATTGCTTTATTTTTTTTTAAATTATGTGCGTTAAGTTCAATCTTTTAAGAACATTTCGTAAAAAACTTTAGCTTCTTAGCTAGTCTGGTGTAGAAATGCCAGAGTTTTGGCCAAAAAATGAGATTTCTGGCCCACAGTGCACTGGACCGAACCTTCATCAAAATTTAAGAGGGTTGCAGCATTGATATTAACGGCAACATTTACCGATCTTTTTGCAGTTTATTTATACTAAACTATTTGAACCCGTGACGACTTCTTCCGTGTGCAAGAAAATGAATATGGGTCCCATGCCTTCGCACCCGTTTCCAATACCCAAATTATATAAGAATCAGCTCAAAAATTCCATGTGTTCTACATTTGTAGAAACGACCCAAATCGTGCGGGAATTAGGTCGTTTTTGGTGTAAAGCGATTTGTAGAAACAGAATGGGACAAAATTGAATTTTAACTTGAGTTTTTGGATGGGGACAGGATAGACGAATTCCCTGTTATCCATGTGCCTTAACTCATATTCAACAAACGAACTTAAGTGGCGATTGGGCATGCGACCAACTGAAATCGAAGTCAACCAAAATGCGGACGATTTCAAAAGTGTCAAGAGAGTGGACTCACTCGGGACTGCGACGCGAGAAGAGCCACCAGCTTGCGTCTGGCATTAGCCACGGCAATGGCACCAGCGCCAGCTGCACACAAGTCCCAAAATCGAAATCGCAGCAGCATCAGGAACAGCAACAACAAGAAGAACAACAACAAAAAAGAGGCCCAGCATCGGTAACAGGAAGCAGGTGGTGGTGCGTCTGTGCATTTTAAGTAATAAATACAACAGAGACGCTCACTCCTCCTCCTCCTCCTCCTTCTCCTTCTCTCACTTCTGTTGAACTCCAAATGCCAAAAGACACTGGGGTATTTATTTCGGCAGGTCTCCGAAACCGTATCCGATTGATGCAAATCCAAATATTTGACAAAAGATTGTATCAGCTTGTGCTGATCCTCAAACTTGAAATAACGACGCAATTTTTCGGCAGTTTTCCATGAAAAGAATGAGAAAAACTTTTCTTTAATATGCCGAAATTAGCAGGAGCGAGCCACTTTAGGAAGGGTTATTGCCCCCTAAAGCGATAAGTGTTGAGCCGAGAACAATGGACTAGGGAAAACGCACAAAAGACACCCAAAATGCACGGCGCAATATCTAAACCAAAGGCCAAAGTTCATTTGAATCTTTAGCGGAAAAACGCAGGAAAATTGAAGACAACTCACCCCAGGAAATCTGTATAAAAACCGGATTCTTTTTCCGCTGATTTCCTTTTTTGTTTAAAACTGCATTTTAGTTAATAGTTTTATTGGAATATGTGCACATTTATCCTATTGTGTTGCAGGCTTGAGCCACGCCTTGCCGAAAGGGTCGTCTTGGTGTCTTTTGTCATTTAACCAGAGGAAAAGGGTTAATTTTTGTTACGTATTTTTATTTGTGATGAGTTTATCTTTTATTTTGGGCACAACAATGGCAAAGCAAAAGGGGGGGAATCTAACCCATTAAAGGTCAGTATTCAAAAATCCTGACGGTCACCTAAGCGTGACTGTACTTTTTTTTTGGGACTGAAGTCACGTGATTCCCACAATGAAATTGGCAAGCTACAGGGCCCTATAGGAAAATTCTTCAATACCACATCGTTCATTCTTATTTGGTACAATAGAGAAATGCACATTGATAATCCCTGGCACACATGCTCATCTATCATGCCCAAACTACACACTCGCATCTCACATTTCTTATCCTTGAGAATGCACCCCCGCTTTATGGTCACACACACACACAGATACACACTCCGTTTTCCCAACAAAAGAAGCGGGCGAACGCTGGCCAGATTTGACAAACTGTTGGAATTTTATGTTTTACGAAAATTTTCCCATATGGGTTTTTCTCTACGCGTTTTGTCACATGAGTGAAACGGATTTTATGCATCTCGTAATTTACTTTGCTGATTAGCTTCCCACACTGTGTTTGGTTCACAACAACCTTCAGGATACACACACTTTTTGTGCATTGTAACAATTTATGTATTCTTAGGTAAGAATATTTGTTTTTCCTTGCTGAAACGTAATTAGCTTTTGAAACCTTTGCCTGTTAACCCCTCTGACTTTTTGCACTGAAATTGTACGTTTGAGGGGGTAGTTTCAGTTCAAAAGGCATCCATCCTTTGATTCAATTATTCAATGTAAACCAGTTTGACCAAGTGTTTTCATCTATGAACAATGTATGTTGTATGTGCTGTATGCTATGAGAGATTTTAAAGATTGATCCTGTTCTTAGTATTTATAAGCTCGAAGAATTCTAAAGTTATAACATTAACTTTATTCTTATTCAAAATCAAACCCCTTGGAATCTCTTTGTTTAACTTTTTTGGGGTCTCTCGATCATAAAAATCTTCCGAATCTGAACCCGGATCACCTTTGAAAAAGATTCGTTTCAAAACATTACCTTAAATCGTCTTGTTTAGGAACAATTTTTCCGTCATTACATTGATTAGTACAGACGCGCGTATCGAAACTGACACTTACATAATTGCGCCATACATTGTTACGACTTTCTGAAGAAATAAAAGAAAGCAGCAAAATATTTATATGTTGTTAAATAGAGTTACCTTTTTTAGAGCGAAGATCTTTTACGGACGGTCGACTGGGGGGCAAATATACTTAGAAAACGATTGTCTTTGCGACAGAATTCTTTGGCTACGCTTTTGACTTTTCAAAAGTCAGCAGCTTTGGTCTTTGCAAGACAACCATAGCCATAGCAGCAGGTGTTTGGTAAGTGGGTGGTGGTGGTGGTGGACTAGCGGTGATCAAAACAGTGACCAAACAGTGACCAAACAGTGACCAAAACAGTGACCAAAACAGTGACCAAAACAGTGACCAAAACAGTGACCAAAACAGTGTCCAAAACAGTGACCAAAACAGTGACCAAAACAGTGACCAAAACAGTGACCAAAACAGTGACCAAAACAGTGACCAAAACAGTGTCCAAACAGTGACCAAAACAGTGACCAAAACAGTGACCAAAACAGTAGCCAAAACAGGGACCAAACAGGGACCAGAATAGTGACCAAAACAGTGACAAAAACAGTGACTAAATCAGTGACCAGAACAGTAACCCAAACAGTAACCGAAACAGTGACTAAAACAGTAACCGAAACAGTGACTAAAACTGTGACCGAAACAGTGACCAAAACAGTGACTAAAGCAGTGACCGAAACAGTGACTAAAACAGTGTCCAAAACAGTGATCAAAAGTGTGACCGAATTTGTGGCCAAAACAGTGACCAAAACATTGACTAAAACAGTGTGCAAAACAGTGTCCAAAACAGTGACCAACTTAAACAGTGACCAAAACCGTAACCAAAACTGTTTCCAAAACAGTGACCAAAACAGGGACCAAACAAGGACCAAAATAATGACCAAAACAGTGACTAAAACAGTGACTACATCAGTGACCGAAACAGTGACCAAAACAGTGACCTAAACAGTGATCGAAACAGGACTAAAACAGTGACCGAAACAGTGACCAAAACAGTGACCTAAGCAGTGACTAAAACAGGGACTAAAACAGTGACCGAAACAGTGACCAAAACAGCGAATTAATTGTGCGCTAGTTTTTGAAGGGTCGAATTCTGGTCAATTAGTATCGGTCAGAACACAATGAAAATGAGCAGGTGTCTTCAAATGCTTCAGAAGAATGCAAAGATTTTGCCACCAATGCATTACTTAATTCTGTAATATCTGCGCTCAAAAATAGTAGAACTATTTGGGAACCCTTATTTTAAAGCTAAGAAATAGTTTGACACTATGATTTCATAGAAGTTCTAAAATTAATGTTGAATTCCTAAAAAAAATGTATTTAAATGGTCAAATTGGAAAATTCAGCACAGCAGTCAAAAGAAAAATTAAAAATAAAATATTGCACTATCGTTAACATCGATTTTTGATGAGGCAAAACAAAACAAAATTACTTTTATTCTAAAGGGTGATTTTTTAAGAGCTATAGGAAAGTTTAAAAAAAAAAACACATAAAATTCAGAAAAAATGCATGAAATCTTTATTTGAATCGATAGTACGGTCCATATAATTTAATGTTTGAAGATTATTTCATGCAAATGTTGACCGTGACTGCGCCTCAAATGGTCCATCCGCTTAGTCCAATTTTGGCATACTCTTTCCAACATTTCGGCCGGTATCTCACGAATAAATGCTTCAATGTTGTCTTCCAATGCGTCAATTGAAGCGGGCTTGTCTGTATAGACATGAGCTTTAACATAGCGCCACCAAAAAACGGTCTAAAGGCCATAAATCGCACGATCTAGGCGGCCAATTGACCGGTCCCGAACGTGAAATAAAATGTTCACCGAACTCGCCTCTCAATAAGTCCATTGTTGCGCGTGCTGTGTGGCATGTGGCACCGTCTTGTTGAAACCACATGTCATGCAAGTCAAGCTCTTGCATTTTGGGCAAAAAAAAGTTGGATATCATCTCACGGTAGCGCTCACCATTCACAGTTACGTTACGATTCGCATCATCTTTGAAGAAGTACGGTCCAATGATGCCACCAGCCCATAAACCGCACCAAACTGTGACTTTTTCTGGATGCATTGGTAGCTCTTGCAATGCTTCTGGCTGATATTCACTCCAAAATCGACAATTCTGCTTATTTACGTACCCATTGAGCCAAAAATGAGCTTCGTCGCTGAACACAATTTTTCGGTAAAAAAGTGGATCTTCGGCCAACTTTCCAAGAGCCCATTCACCAAAAATTCTACGTTGCGGTAGGTCGTTCGGCTTCAATTCTTGCACCAGCTGTATTTTGAAAGGCTTCACACCTAAATCCTTCCGCAACATTTTCCACGTTGTTGAGTAACAGAGGCCCAATTGCTGCGAACGGCGACGAATCGATAATTGATGGTCATCATTAACACTGGCCGATACAGCTGCGATATTTTCTTCAGTTCGCACTCTACGTAAGCGTGTTGGTGGTTTAATGTCCAACAATGTAAATTTGGTTGCGAAATTTAGTCACAATAGCCCGAATAGCGCTCAGTGGGTCGATTAAACTGACCATAAAATGGAAGATGCGCGCGATGAACTTTCTTAGACAGAGAACGCATTTTGATAATAAGATTCAATAATTTGCAAGTGTTGTTCGTTTGTAAGACGATTCATGGTTAAATTATAGACCAAACTGAAGATGTTTGACAGTGAAACAAAACACGAAACGTGCGTGAGCTGTTTAAACCAGTGTTGCCAAAAAGATAATAGCTAAAAAATCACCCTTTAGCAAGCCAAAATTTAGCCTCTCTTGATATTTTGCTTAATTTGTTTTCTGGGCCTCTTAATTTGTTTGGTGCGATTTGTTGAATGCGAATTCTAAACTCTTTGTATGGAAAAATAAATTTTGGATCAATAATGTTGTATATAAACAATAGACAGCGGATTTGGCATATTTGCATATTTTGGACCGCTGATCCAATTTTATTCTAAATCGATTTCAGATCGCTAAAAACATTTTTGCATATTTAAGTCTTAGTAGGCCAGGGGTAAATCTAATCTTTTAGTGTTTTTGTGTTCACCATTTTTAAATTTTACTGCAATCAATGACAAAAAATTACAAAAATTAGTGATAATGAAACGCGCTTGATTCTAAAATGGCTTAAAAATTTGCATTCAATCTTTTCTTATTTGTTAATAAACCAAGTTATATTTGAATTTTTTAAACATTTTTTTTAATCATACCAACTGAGCGCCTTTTACAGCTGGCTGTAGTTTGGCAGATGCCAGTTGAAATCGAAGAAGAAATCAATGGTGAACTTAGCACTGAACCTTCTAAGCCTTTAAATAATGAAACATTCAATGGATTTCTGTAGCGAAAAAGAAAAGGTTTTTGTAGAGAAATAAAAGCATGTTAGGTCGGGTATTTTAAAAAATGAAATACTTATAATTTACACATCTCAATTACAAACCAGTTCTTTATGATTCCACAAAAGAAATACAATTATTAACCGAATCAGCGAAAGCTTTCCTGCAAAGGTCGTCGCTTTGGTTGTGCACCACTTACACACATATCAAGCGCGTGCTCAAAACTTTATTGTTTGAATTGATGATAATCATGATAATGATGATGATAATAAATACTATATTATTGCTAACGTTTTGTTTTGCTGTTTGAAAGAAAGTGAGAGTTTTCTTTGTAACGTCTGCTTTTAAGGTTTTTACTTTTGTTTTTCTAGCCTTCTCTGGATTTCATCATAGGCCACTGAACTCCGTAAATAGATCTTAAAAGAAAGCGTTGCGATTATGAAACGTTTTTCAGTACATAAATTCCACAACAGCTTAAGTTCTCATGTTTATAAATGGAAGCATCGCAATTAGCATTTTGTGTATGGTGAAGATTTGGCAACTGGACACATCAAAATCAAAGTCAGCCAGCAGAGCATCTTGGCCACAACAACAACAACAGCAGCAACAGACATATCGTGCCCTCCGCTTCAATCATTGATGTAATTTGGTTTCATGGCCGCCAAGAAGCTGCAGTCAAACAATTTGAGAGCGCCGCTTGCTTTGGCGCGCTACTCAACCAACTCATTGTACCAAAAACCTAAAAAAAAAGACTGAAAACATACAATGAAACCAATTTGCCGAATGGCACAGCTCATTGCCAAGCGCCCTCGCATCGGCGGCAGCAGCCTCAATCGAAACAACTTCTTCGAGCTGGGCCAAGCCAAGCCAGCCAGCGAGTGAGCGAGCTAAGGTCATCTCTTCGCTGGAAAATGGAGTAATAGCAACGCAATACTTGGGCCTGGTGGTTCAACCACTTTCCGGCTTGTGTCAGTGTCGTGTGTAGGTGAGTTCAAGCTAATTTCACAGTTCACACAGGCAATTTGTTTGGTTATATTCAGTTAAGGGATTGAGCAATTTAACACTTAATCCAGGGAGCTGTTTTTTTTAATCTTTAATCTGTGGAGTTCGGCGAAACATTTTAGGAGTATTCTTTTACTTAGTTTGATGTTGTATTCAGATAAGTCAGCGGGCCAGGGAGCAAGTACCCAACAGGGCATTTTGAGTGCTCACCGCTGGTCTATATAAACCCCCGAACTGAAAGTTTTGAAAACTCTGTACCAGTACTGTGTGACCTACAGTTTAACACCGAATCCAAACGTCAGTTTGAGAAGTTTTTTATGGCTAGTTACTTCAAAGCTGGCGCCAGCAGCTAGTGAAATTGACCGAGTGTTTAAGTTTTTCAAAGAAAAAACTTTTCATTAGAAGTCTCGTGGCGGGATCGAACCCACGACCTCTTGCACAGCGGTCGCACACACTAGCCTGTGCCGGCCACATTGATGTTATCGATCAGTTAATTAAACATTAATTCCACTGAGTAACGGGTATATCGAAGTCGGGCAGGGCCGATTTAAAACTTACGCTCTCGTTTTTCTCTGTGTAGCTTAGCAAAAATTGGGAGCCTCGTTGGGTGAATTATAACATTTGGCAACACCTCCATCAATTTACTTAAGAATCCCAGCAAGTCTTAAACTTCTACATTAATTTTTAAAATTCACTTTTATGCTATAGCTTTTCTATTATTTATTTTCTAAATAGAGGATGGGCCAGGTTTTTTGGGATTAAAAAAAAATCAAAAGTTAGTGGCTTGGAAACGATTTTCTGTTTATTTCGAATTGTCCAACATTTTGATTCGTTGTGAAACATTATATCACGTAAATGATAACCTCCAGAACGATTGGCGCAATGTGCTGGTTTATCTTCATTTTCCATTACTTTTCGAAGTGTTTTGTTCTGAATAGCGGCCATTTCATGTCAACCATTGTAGAGTCAGTGGTTTATTGATATGATCTTTTGACTTGCTAGGGCTGTGTACGCTGTGGCGCCGTCCTGTTGAAGCCAATAGTTGTCGATGCAGTTAACATTCAGAATTGGTACGAAGAACAACGGTTCAATGATATTTTCCGCAAACAGTCAAGCATTGGTCGTAGAGAGGTTCATGATAACATTCATGAATCAATCGAAGGTTTTCATTGGGGTAGAATTGACATTTTTATAACGGGTGACAACTAAACTTTGACTTTGAGAGCGCCCGCCCTTAGCTGAGCTTTACATAAAAGCTTTCGGGATGACATTTCTTTCTCCTTGTTCTCCTGTCAACACGTTTTCATGCCCCCCTGAGAAAAATTTTGACACGGTGTCGCCTTCATGCCGACCGAGAACGTCTTAGTGATCGCGTTGTAAAATTCTACAAGATGCACGCTGACAAAGGTAAAGTGTTTACAGTAAATCATTTTACCCAAGAGAGCAAGTCCAAACGCACTTTTAATAGTATTTTGCAACGAAAAGCTGTCAAAAATCTAACCCAACTTTTTAACAACAAAAACAACATAACATAACACATCAGTAAAGTGCTGAAAAAGAATAATATTGATGCCAGACGTAAGCAAAGAGCACTAAGTTACACACCTGATCAAATACAAACTGTCAAATCTCAATGTCGGTGGATGAGCAACCAATATCGTGGGAAACTCTTTGTTTTATACGATGAAAGTTACTTTGGTCTGAGTCGCAGCCATGTACCGAGAACTACGGGCCTGTTCCGAATTCCGAAAACGAGTGTAATTGCCGTAAATCGAGTTGATTGCTGTTCCGCAAATCCGCAAATCGACAAGAATTCTCGTTTTCAAAACGTGCGCTACAGAGTCATCAGAATTCAAAGTAATTTCAAATTAAAGCATTAAACTACTAAACTATGATAAACTGAAAATTCGAAATTCGTTGAACATTTTTAAGATCGATTAACATCATTACTTAAACTGTTTTAATTTTAAGTATAATTTTACAGAATTCTTTTATAAACTTTAATAAAATATTGCATGAAAAACAAAACCGAGCGGCCGTGACCAAACCGAGCTGTTCGGAATTCCACTTTACTTTTTAGGCTGCTAGGGTTGCTGCATATGAATTTATTTAATCGGACTGCACTTTTTCTATTTCACTTAGCTATACTTAACCGTATTTGATATGACATATTCAAATGAATATTCAAATGATATACACAAACACGTGCGCAGGCCAGCCAGCTGTTTTCGAAACCGAGTTCGAAAAGTCGAAAAGTGACCAAATCGTTCGGAATTGGGAACACCAAATAGTAAAGCGCTGGTTTTTGTTTCGTTTTTACCTTTTGAAAACGCTCGGAATTCGGAACAGGCCTTATAGTATTTTTTACACCTCCGATTTATCGTCAACACCTGCTGATGTGAAATATAAGTTCAAGCTGCAGTTTGAGCCCAAAGTTATGCTTTACATTGCGATCTCTGAAAGGGGCATATCGAAGCCGTGGTACAAGCCAAGTGGCATTGCAGTTAACAAGGAGTGCTGCATTTTACAAAAACAACTGGAAGGCCAAAAATATTAAAGAACTGACCAACAGGATTCGCTTCTGTATCCGGCAATACGAACCCAAGGTCGAATAGGGCGCCTGCGGAAACGTTTTCCGCAAATACGTCGAGTGGTATATATATTCTTGATCAGCATGACGAGCTGAGTTGATTATTCCTAACCTTCTATCCGTCCGTCGGTCCTTCTGTCCGTCTGTTTCTATTCTATCTCCTCCGTCAGTTTGAAATCTATCTTCACCAAACTTTGCACGTAGTCTTTTAAACCCCTACCACTCCCGAGTCGGCCCCCCCGCAGTTTTAAGTTTTTTGGTACAAATACGCTGCACATTTGTCGGAACCGGCCGGATCGGATGACTAAAGCATATAGCTGCCATAGGAACGATCGGTCGAAAAACTAGTCTTAGTGAGAAAAACTTTTTTGTTTTAATGGAAACGCCTCCAAAGTACGTATTTCTTGGTTTACTATCCTTTCCCATGATTTCACTAAGTTTGGTCGATGTCGGATGACTAAAGCATATAGCTGCCTTAGGAACGGTCGGTCGAAAAACTAGTTCTAGTCAGAAAAACTTTTTTGTTTTTAATTAAAACGTCCTTATCATTGGCTTACACTTATTTTATATACTTTTACACAATTCTACAAAGTTTGGTAGAAATCGGATGACTTTAGCATATAGTTGTCATAGGAACGATCGGTCGAAAAAAAAGTTCTAGTAAGAAAAAATTTTTTGGTATAAATGAGATCGCCTCCAAATTTCGCAATTAACAGCGTTCTGTCGGAAAAGGGGTCTTAGTGAAAAAAAATATTTTGTTTTTAATGTTAGCGCTCCTAAATTCGGCGAAAATTAATGTGTTATGCCTTTAAAAGGTTTTTCCAAAATTTGATCCAAATCGGATGACTATATCATATGGCTGCTTTACATTGCGATCTCTGAACACGAAGCACGAAGGCATGTTTCGTCCGCCAACAACTATTTTTGGGTTTGAACCGTTTTGGGGCACCCATATAGTCGATTGTGGTTTTGATATAGTCACCTACTACGATCTTATATTCATCCTCAAATGAGGATCTGTTAAACATTTATCAAATAATTTTGGATGACCAATTTCATGTTATGTTGAGCGAATCCTGGTGGAAATGATGTAAAAGGATTACTAATTTTCACGGTATGTCACAACTTCATCCTACACTATCCATTCAGTTCACTGCATTGACTTCTATCACAACTGCCGTTCTTGGAAGACTTATTTAAGATTCGTCCTTCCAAATGCGAAATTCCGGGTTCGGACCACCACACAAACAATTGACCATCATATCTTAAACTCACCGAAAATAGCGCCGAA
The DNA here is from genome assembly GCA_018904265.1 of Lordiphosa collinella. Lineage (NCBI taxonomy): Eukaryota > Metazoa > Arthropoda > Insecta > Diptera > Drosophilidae > Lordiphosa > Lordiphosa collinella. The sequence goes on from JAEIFV010000128.1 coordinate 108,596, forward strand.
AAGTGAAATGGTTCTGTCATTTATAAACAGCACTACAACGAGTTCGTTTCTCCTACTTGAACTTGCTTCAGAATCTAAGTGGTTTGCAGCTGTGCTCCGTGGTTCACACATAGACCAAATATCACCTTAACCGATCCGATGTGTTTGAAACCATCGAGAAGTGGTTTTTAAAAGCCAGTATGTCTTGGTTCAATAAACGCAGTTTCATTCAAGAATCCAGTTGGCTTTTGTATTGGTTTTTCGATTTACGATTTTGAGTCTTTTCGGTACATGGTCGATCGGTTCTTGTGCCAACTAACCCCTCGTTTTAAATAAACAATCTATTAGCTGTGCTAGAACTTCCTGCTGCACGCCTTATCATTGCGTATTTGATAGGTTCGGGGTTTGAGTTCTTTCCGTTCCCCATCTGTGTGAAATAAATTCGCTTAGGCAGTGCATAGTCTCTCGCTCCATCCCCAGAAATGTACATTTCATTTTAATGTGCAGCTCAACATATTTCGTGCAAAATTGAAACTTTCGACTGTCCGTCTGGCGGGAGCTCTCTCTCCCGACAATGCCCAAGGAATGTCGTGCTGCCGCCAGTGATTAAGCCCTGACAATGAAACCTGAAGCCAGGGAATGGGGCAAATAAAAGGGGTGGCGGGGAGGAGGCCTTAAAGCATCGTCATCGCAAACAGTTCTTAATTTGATGACGCAGCCATGATGACGCATTGGGATTCGCTTGCCGATCCACCTCAAAACAAAACGATCTACTACAACGTTTACGAGCCTAGCAACAACAAACATCGGCAGCTACAATTTCAACGAAAAGACGAAACAAGTTCGTGGATAAGCAGCGGGCTTTCAGAATGGAACAGAGCGAAATGAGATAAAAGTTTAACGTGCCACGGATTTCAAATTTGAATTCAAAAAGGTAACGGTTCCTGTGCTAAAAACGCGGCAATGTCTCTGTGAGAGTTGGCACAGTGGTTTGAGGGCATTTTATTTCACAGGGCGATGAAAATGAGATTATTGCTTTTTATATATTGAAATTTGTATGTTTTTGAAAATATGTATGTATGTATATATAAAGCCAAAGTAGAGATAGACCTACTCAGTGACTTGCATTTTAATAATGAGCGTGAAGCATGTGACAATTGAATGAAATGATAAGCAAATGAAAATGCAGTATAAACCACCCTCATTATTTCACAACAAAGAATAGCTACTATAAAATTTAACCAAGATTTGTTTCACAGAGTGGTGTAAATATTGGTTCAACGTATGACAATTAGATTGAGAATGTTACAGAGGTGGAACAACAGGCCATACGCAATGACTTGAATAAAAATTCCATTTTGCTATCATGCCGGATGTGTATAGAAATACCTTAAGAGGCAGAAAATTAGGAGCTGAAAAAAATTAGATTGTTTGATTGAACTCGTTTTAGAAAACTGGTGAAACTTAAAATTTGATATTTATTGGGTTTTATAAATCGTACACCAAAATAAAAATCCAAAGAGATTTCAAGTTACAATAGCAATTCGAACCAGTTAAAGTAATTTGAACATTTATTTTACCAAAAAGCTGCACAAACCAATAAACTTATAAATTTTTTTAACATAATCCTTAGGGCCTTGATATTCTTCACAGTTTCTTTGTTGTTTTTAGAATTTTTTCTAGAGTTTATAGACAAGGATTCTTATCTCTCTCAATATGTTTGTCGTCCTCGATGTACTTCTTCATGCCATTTTTAGCTTCTCTGCTATTTTAACCCAAATTAAAGGCCTTCTTTAAGCAAGAGTAATGGAATAATTCCCGTGCGCCCCAATTTTCAAATCTTCTTTATTATCATTATAAAAAAACTACTTATCCACTATTTAACGACATATACAAACACTAAGCATTTAGCAACGGCAAAACGAAAGCTTCATGCTTTCTTAATTAGAAACTTCATTACCTTTTTCTGATCCCTACTGCTTAAGGCTGGTTTCCAGAACGCACGAAAATAAATTTTTATGTCAAACTCCATATAAAAAACTGCTTTGAACAGCTAATGAGCAATTTATTTAGTCAAAGTGAATGTTAGCAGGCTCAAGGTAGAGGTTTGATTATAGTTCAATAATCAACCAGAAAATTCAACAGAGAATACATTTGAACATGAACAGTAGCTGTGGCTGTGTAGACGGCCGTTTCGGTCTCATTTATTTTCTCGATTTCCAGAAGAGAAAATAAATATTCATAGCGTTGCCAGTGTGCAGCTAAAAGATATCTCTGTGCCAAATTTCAGCTCGATAACTTCAGAACTGAGGGACTAGTTTGCGTAGAAACAGACAGACGGGCAGACGGACGGACAAAGCTCAATCGACTCAGCTCGGCATGCTGATCAAGAATATATATACTTTATGTGGTCGGAGATGATTCCTTCTATGGGCAAAATTATAAAACACTTTTTAAGTGTATAATAAAGATGAAAATTAATTAATTTGTAATCTGGATAGTTGGAAAGAAGCTGTAAAGAGACAAGAAAATAAAATATTAAACAATTTAATTTAAGATTCAAAAAAATTTACGTGGGTACTCCTCCATCCTGAAACCTTTTAACTGCTTTTCTTTCTATCTTCTTCTTCAACCTTCGGTATAATAAAACCGTTTGGCCAATGTCTTAGGACGGCCCAGTAGATGTAATGTTTTTAATTATGTCACCCATTCAATAACAAATAGTGCGACGACTTTAGAGTTTATTTTCTTTAGCCCAGATGGTCCGATAGTTGTATCTAATTATATTTCCGAATTGACTAAAAATGGACTTTAAAAATCAATATTTTGTTTGCATTTCCAAAAAAGTACATAGTTTTGTTTAAACGTCACAGGCTGTGTCACGACACGAACGTGAGCAAACACAGAGTTTCGTGCGTGGACATCCGTGCATATTTATTAAGTGAATTAAGTTCAATCATCGTAAATAATAGTTATGCAGTATTCGCGAAATTTTTAAATTTACTAGACTTTTACTACTAAGGCCGTCCGCACACGGCTCGTATTGTATGCGATGCTACGTATCTAAGGCATACTCTTTGATGTACGACTGTACGCTGACAGTTTGCTTAAATTTTTTGATGAACGAGCACGTGTTGTTAACAAAATGTCAGAGGAAATTATTAAATTAGTTCATTTAATAGAGAGAGCAACGAATGCCTTTACAAGCGTATTCCAAAAAGGATATTACAGAAAGAGCTTGGACCGCTAGTTCCTCTGGAAGAATTATATAATCTTCTGTTTGAGTTGTTCTTGATGTAAGGGTGCACCCAATACCAATACCTTCTTTTCGATTTTTGGTTTCTTCAGTGACGAAGATATGTTAATAAAATTAATTCTTCTTCATCACTCGATGATATGTTGTGCTTTGTGTTTTGATAATTGAAAATTGTGTCGTGTGCTGAACATCAGACCTATCGTTATCATAGCTACACAGCAAATACTTGATGTGACAATGACTATTTGAAAACATAGTTTTGAAAAAACTTGTTTAAACAACGTATGCGCCTGATGCGTCTAGAGCGCAAGCACCCCTGAATTCGACAATAACTTCAAGACTTTTGCTCAGGTCGACTTGGGAAGATATTCCTGAAATATTTAACAATAATCAATAAACAATAAGCAAAAAAAAAATCCGATTTTTCGAAAGGGATAAACCCCAGATCTCGAATTTTGGTAATTCAAAATCTTTTAACGATTAATCTTTAAGGAAGAACATGAGCACATTAACCAAAGTTACTTGGCTAAAAACCCGCTCAACATCCGCATTCGACCACGGCAATGACAATATCTTGAGGACAAACGATGCTAGCTCAAAAAATGTTTTGTTTCCAGCTGATTCAACATTGTTCCAGTTTATTCCAGGCGTATTTTGTCAACTTTTGAAATCACGCTGCATTTGCTATATTTGCAGTAAGTTTTATTCTGGTCACTTGGATCGGGACTCATCCTGCTTTTAAAATCTGGATGACTTAGCCAAGTATCGCGAAATTTTTGCTTATAAGTTCTTTTGCATTTTTAATTGTTTTTATTAGTGATGTACAAGTCGATACCTTTCACGATAATCGATTACGATCTAATATTATATAAGTGATGGTAAAAACTTTGTCCAATTTGTAATTTCTGCATATAAAAAATATTTTTATTTTTATTTTTAAAAAATATTTTTTTGAAAAAAAATTCAAAAAGCTAAACAGTGATAGAATTAAGGACAAGGTGATTTTGAAATTTTTAAATGCTAGATCAGCTAAAAAAGTGGACAGATCTATCATTAAGGAGGCCAAATCGGCTTTCAGGAAATTTTTGTTACTTTGCCCTATCGTTTTGTTCCCTAATCTTAATCTCTGCACTTCTGCACTGGCTTCTAAGGGTCCTCAGCTTTTCTCCGGGATCGAATGAAAAATGAATTAACCGGGGGATTGCAGCCTTGGTTTGATACACAGCTTTTTTCGATCAAGTTTCGGTTGCCTTGAACACACAGTGCCAGATTATTCGTTTTTATTATTTTGCAAAACGAGAATGAAACACCAGTAAAAGAAAAAAAGAGAGGGAGAAGTCAAAGTATTTAATTTGGTTGTTGTTGTTGCTGCTGCTACCCGTACGAAGACGTTGCGCGATTTCTTGCTCTTGCTTAAGCTTTCGTATTGAAAACGAAGGACAAACGGAAATTGAAACAGCCGTTAAAAGTTCAAACAAAAAAGCGTTACTTTATGGCAACAGACCCAACCAAAATCCGTTGTAGCTCGGAGAATCGAAAACGAAGAAATCACCTTGCAACAGCTGCAAATGCAACTGCCAGGACAGGACCAAGTACAGTACACAGATCTGTTTAGGGGTTGGGAATACTTTCGTTTGAGCAATAGACAGAAATCTACCTGCAAATGCAAAGCGGTGGTGGTTTGCTGCTGGTTACCTTTACCTGCTTTATTCATGATCAACTGAGATGTGCAGCAGCTCTGCCCCGGCCCCTGTCTCTGCTGTAGTTGTTGTTGTCGTAATTCCTGCGTAGCGCAATGATCCTTTAAAGCAGGCGGCTGTTCCTCGGGGCCGACAGCTGCAAAATAAAGTAAAATCATAAAAACTGCTGCGCCGAGACGGCGAATAATTAAGGTGTGCGCGTGTGTTTGTAAAAAGCCAACATACGCAGTGTATCCGACATACGTGTACAGCTACAGATTCGTAAAATTTTGTTATTTATGATTTAAAATGCAGGTAAAATTTATCAATCATTTTGATAAGACTGTGACTGTGGGTATGTTTGTGTGTATGTATGTACAGTCGACTGCTTAGGGGTAGAAGAGTTGTTGTTGCTGGCATTCAAATTGTACGTTTCGTTTTCATTGCCAATCGAAAAACACACATACTTTGGAATTTCAGTGTTCCACGCAATTGTTTTCAAAAAATAACGATGGACGGACGATGACGTTGCTCAGACTCAAAAACACACACACGCACACACTTATGGAGAAGCAACCCTGAGAGCCAGAGAGAGAGAGAGCGTTTGCGCTCGCCCGCGTTCCACTTGCCACTGTTCCTATAATGGCCGCCTCAAGCAAGCAAACACAACAGTGGTACTTAATATTGTCTTTTCTCTGCTAAACTCATTCAATTTTGAGCAAGCAGAGCGGTCGGTCGTCGTTTGCGTTGTAAACGTGTGTGTGTGATTTTCGATTTGTTTTAAAATCGTTAAAATATTATTCATTTATTTAAGAGAATTTCGTCAGCATACCTAAGCAATTGCAACATTACAACAGGAAATAAGCAAAAAAAAATACAAACACAACAACCGCTGCGACGTGAAATGTCAAAATAAATAACTGTAAACTTCTGCCACAATGAAATGTCAATCGTGAGTTAGTAAGGCATAACATAACAACAACAACATAGCACAAGAATCAATTGCAAAGTCAAGCAAGAACTGTGATAAATCAAGTGGCAAAACATAACAGTGAAAAAAACAAAGTTTTAGCAACATGGAAAACAGCAGCGTCCCGAATATTAATAACACTGCAACCTCAACAGTTACTCTAACAGTGGAGGCCAATAAAATAGTCAACTACTCGTTACCCGCCTCGCCTGCACCCGCTTCCAGCAGCAGCAGCAGCACCGCCAACACCTCTGAATCATTTGCCACGCCCAAAAAGGATTTTCCCAATGCCCAAATGCTGCAAACCATTCGGGAGAAGCTCCTAACGCCCGGTGGTGCCTGCGAACTCCTGGCCCTGGGCATCTCCGCCGAGGACATTAGCAACTGCAGCAGCGGCAGCTCCAGCAACGGCGAGCAACCCGTCAAAGTAATCAAGAACCGTTACCTGATCAGTGCCCAACCTAGTCACATCTCGGCCGCTGCTGCGGCCAAAACACCCGCCTCCTATCGCCATCTCATCGATCTCACCTCGTCGAACCTGAAGTGCGTGGATGTCTTCAGTGGCGAGCAATTCCTCTGCAAGATCATCAACGAGCCCATGCACAAGGTGCAGCGAGCCTACTTCCAACTGCAACAGGACGAGCAGCTCTGTCGCAGTTCCATCTATGGCCATACCCTAATCCGTGGTGTGCACGACATAGTGCCGCTGTCCAAGGATCGCACGTACATCATCATAGCTCAGGCGCAGCACTCGCGCGACTCGGTGGGCGTGCAAATGGGCGTCTATGAGAACCTGCACACGTACATAAGACACCAGAAGCGGCTGTGCGAAGCGGAGGCACGAGCCATATTCCATCAGATATGCCAAACGGTGCAGGTGTGTCATCGCAATGGGATTATCCTGAGGGATCTCAAGCTGAAGCGTTTCTATTTCATCGACGAAGCCAGGTTAGTATGAGCCACAGTGGCACAAACATGCACGAAAGTGGGGGTTTGAAATTGTGTTTTGAAAATTTCGTAAAAATGCGAAATACAATCGTGTGTCATTGGTTAAGACTGTTGGAGCAGCCCGCAGCTGTTGTTTATGTTGACATTTTGTAGGGAAACAGCTGATTTGACCTTGATAATCTTTTGGCATCCTACAACAAATCCCAAAAGATGCAGTAAAGCTTGAATACAAGCTTAATTCGATTTGGTTTAAGACTGTTAGGTGCGGCTTAGTTAGTACAAATTTGAACTTTTTCTTTTGTTCTGTCTTAAAAGGTTTTATAAATTGGTTAATGATTATAAGATACCACACCTTCACACACCTGGAAATTTAAAAAACTCCAAAACAATCAAAAATATTTAAAGAATTGCTGAAATTACTGACAAAAATGTAAAAAAAAAATCAAGAACAAGTTAAAAATAAAATCGAGAAAAATCCCAAAAATACTCAAATATAAAAAAAAAAAAATAAATTCAAACAAAACTAAAAATCAAAAAAGCTTAAAAAACAAAAAAATTATACAAATTACTTTAAAACTCCTAACAAAAATATAAAAAATTAAAGAAAATTCTGAAAAGTAACAAGAGTTTAATAACACAAATCAAACCAATCAAAAAATTGGAATGCTCTAAAAAAAATACAATAATATTACTTGTACAAAACAGTTTTAAACAGTTATTAATAGCGGAACGAATTTTGGTTTAATTCTCTTCTTCAACTTTTTAAGATACGACGTAGTAACCTATAACCGCAACTGAAATATAGCTTTCGGCCCAGATATGCACCCTGACTGATACCGAATATCGTTTTGGTATTCTTCCTCTTATTTGGCCCGATATTTTAATCACAACCGCTTGACGGTCTCGGCCGTAGTAACTAATGCCCGCCACTGTCTTGTGCTAGCTGCCACCAGTTGATCACCTCAAGCACCCCAATATCTTCCAGCACCTGATTTTTCCATCTTAGTTTCGGTCGTCTCTTCTTGGCTCTTTTTTAGCTGCCGCTGTTGAGGCTAGTCCATGTCCAATTCGAGGCTACCTCGATTGGATGGGTCCACAGATCATGTGCTGTGAGGGTTATGCTGGAAAAGTGCTGGGTGTAGTGTGGGCTGTGACCACACTTAGGACATTCATCAGACACCTCTGGGTTTATTCGTGCGAGGTAGCTGTTAAGATACCGTCTTCTTCCTGATCGTAGTTGGGATAGAGTGGTCCTGAAGGTTCTGGGGAGTGTTTCTTCGGCCTTGTTGTTGGGTGGAGGCCTACCTCCAAGAACTATATTGTTTTGATAAGATTCAAAGGCCTTATTTACCATGTGTGTGTGTGCTGCCTTTTTAGCCTCTGCACAGAATGCTTGTGTGTCAGGTGTAGCTCCTAGAAATGGTGAGATGTAGGTCAAATCTCACTGGAACTGCTCTTTGGGACATTTCGGTCGCTGTGCAAGCATTGTTAGGGAGGGTTTCGTTAAGGCATCCTATGAGATATTGCTGTGTGAGTAGCTGTTTGTGACTCTTGACTGGCAGTATTTCCGTTTCCTGATGTAGGTGGTATGGGTAAGTCATTATATGACAGCCCGTGTCCACTCAAAATGCTGCGTTTTGCGCCTGCAGATGCTGGTGACTAGATTGGTGCGGCGTAGTTTAGTATTGATCTGCCTATTGTAATGGTCTCTTTATCATTGCCCCAGGTGCTGCCTGAAATGACTTTGAGGACTTTATTTTGACTTCTCACTTTCTTTATAGCAGAGGCAGGCAAACAATACATTCACATTTTTTGCATTGGTGTGTGTGAGAGCAGCGCAAAAATTGCTCTCAGTTTCAGTAGCAACGACTGCATCGCGGAGCTGCTGTGTATGTGGAAGCAGCGATGCTTTTAGATCTTTCGTATGCACACGAGATAGGAGTATGCCTGTCCCTGCTTTATAGTGTCCTCCGAGTGTCTAGCAAAAGTGAAAAGTGGATCGAAAGTAACGCCGAGACTGATGTTGTCGCTGGTTATCATCGTTCCGAGGTAGATATTCTTCCATTGCAACAGATTGTCCAAGTCGCGTGGATAGGTACTTTGTCTTTTCCTATGAAATTTGACTGCTTCTTTATCTCTGAAAACGCCCGATAGTGCACGATCTGTTAGCACTTGGGCACTGGCAAATTAAAGAATTCACACGATAAGGTGTCACCCTGCCTAAAACCTCTTTTGGTGTCAAATGGCTCGGAGAGGTTCTTTCCTATTTCAACGTTATCATGCAAAGACGAGCGTACTTTCCTGGTATAAAGGGCTTACAAATAACTTCGACCTCGGTTTCGGTATTGATTCCTGGTTTTAAAGCATTTTTGTACAAGTTTGACCCTTTATTGTAAAATTTTTGTAAAACTTGTTACTCGGGGGTGTTCCAGAAATCTCTAGAGATTTTCGTATAAACGATTTCGTTTTAAACTATAACTGCTTGCCCTTACATGTGAAGCTTATCAAAAATGCAAGGTTACTAGATTAGATCTAACCAGCTGATCCTCAAGGGCAGGCGATATCGGCGAAAGCAAGTAGAAGTGGGAAGGGGCATTGTCTGGGCTATACTGCGGCGGGTATAGAACTTCCCATTTCAAAGTTGTCGTGTTGAAAAGATTACTTCGTAGCGCCTTTGCTCGTATTCTGCACGTTTTTGCTTCAATGCTCTGCTTAGTTGCATCAACTGAGATCGGTAGAGTTGGCCTGTTTCACCTAGTTATAGCAGCTCATAGTACACCATGCCCAATTGGTGCCACCAAATACAGAGTATGACCATGCCACCGTGAATATTCAGCGTTGGCGTCGGATTTGGCGTAAGGCCGGCGGCTTGTATGATTCCACTCGCTTGGGGTTATCGAATTGAACCCATTTTTCATCACCATTCTGAATACAATGCCGTTGGAGCAGTTTTCCTTTAAATTGTGTTTTGTTTTCACAGAAGTTGACATATTCGGACCACACAAAAACTATGTTGTTTAAAGAAAAACATTTGTCAAACAACAACAACCCTAAAAAAGCATTACCTGTTGCCATGTCTCTGTTCTTTACTATAACAAACTCCTTTATTTTTCGAACCTTTATCTCAATTATTATGTATGAGCATTTTTGGTACGGCTGCGGTTCGGTTCGGAACCGGTTTGTTTGTTGTAGAGGGAGGAACACCTTCAAAATGTAAGCGCCACCAAAACACACTCATAATATCACATACACACGCACACACACACACAAAGTCACAACCTGCATATGTTGGCTTATTTTGCAATTGGATAAAAACTCGTTATGAGCGAAGCGGGAGCTTTTTTGGTGTGTTGGTGGTGCCACAATTGTTGCTCTTGTTATTAGCCCATGTGGTTGTTGTTGTTGCTGTTGTCGTTGTGGGTAACATTGAACATTTAACAAGTGTTGCAATCAAATCACCAATAGGCCAACAAAAACAATTACACACACACACACACGAGAGCAGTTTACGGCGTGTGTCAGACACACAAGGGCCAATGTGCTACAGACGTGGCAAGAAAAACACTATTCTTATGAAATGGTTGCAAAACTATGCTTAAGAATTATATTTATAGGTGGTGTCGCTTGTATACCAATTGACCTTGCCTAATTTGTTGGCCCCTAGTGTGTTTGTGTGCACACGAAAGATTGATAAATTTTAAAAATTGCGTATGACGCCAACGCCGACAACTCTTGTGCTCAATTTAAGCGATGTGAAACATGTACAGTGCTTGCTGGAACTATTGGGTACACCTTGAAGTAATTGTCTGGCTATATTTGCAAAATTTCGTTGACGTATGTATGTAAAAGAATAGCATCGATGTGTTGTTCTCTCCCTCTCTCTGTCTTTGCTCTCTGTGTTATCTCAGGGCCGGCTCTCTTCATTTGGTTTTTCGTATAACGCAATATTTGTTGAATTTTTCAACATTTTCGCTGGTCTTGCTGTATTTGTTGGTTTTTGGTTTTTTTTTGTTGTGTTTTGCGTTTCCATTGCCAATGCAATTTGCAAATTTATTGCATTGACGTTTTCCGCTTTTTATTGCTGTTGGAAACTTTTTGATTTGCAAATCGTTAACAAAAAATAAAAGTGCAACTGGGTGCAATAAGCAGCTCACAGCAGTTGCCATTTGGATGACGTATGTATGTATGTTTGTTGTTACAAATTGTGTGTACCTAACGGCAACTGTTTTATTTAATGGAAAGTAACTCAGTTCCGCATTTTTTGCACTTGTTGCGTACGTGTGAATCACGTGAGAGATGGTCTAATCAGGTACAGTCGTTTACGAACGTTCTGTTTGTTCTACTAGCTTGAGCAAATAAATTTAAAAACAGTAAACAAGTATTTTTTTCACATGTGTCTAAAAAACATCAACAGTTCCATATCTAATGTGGGAACATATTGGAAATGAAACGGTAGCATGTTTATTGGCGGCAGTAGAGCACAGGGTTCCCTCTCTAACACTCACTGATGCATTACTTCGGCAAGCATTCGGTGTGAATCGTCGAGTGTGTTCGGCCCCCGGGACATGGCTGGGGAACACGGAATTCCTCTTATCGAATTGAAAATTGGCTGTCGCGAATTTTTTAAGTTCGTTGAAAATATTGGTTCGGGATGATAACGCATCACGCGTCACGCTGACTTGGCATATGTTGCTGCTTACTAAGACTCGAGTAGTGAGTATGGAATACTGAATATTGAATACTGAGTACTGAGTAGAATCGAGTACTTAGTATTGAGTATTTTAAATCGAGTAATTAGAATAGAGTGCTGAGTACTGAGTATTGAATAGTGAGTATCAAGTACTTTAAATCGAGTACTTAGAATCGAGTACTGAGTATCGAATACTGAGTATCGAGTAATAAGTATCGAGAATTTAGCAAAAAATACTAAGTATCGAATACTGAGTAACGAGTTCTTAGTATCGTGTACTTAGAATCGAGTACTGAGTATCAAATACTGAGTAACGAGCACTTAGTGTCGAGTAATTAGAATAGAGTACTTAGATTCGAGTACCTTGAATCGAATAATTAGAATAGAGTACTGAGTATAGAGAACTTGGCAACGAGTACTGAGTATCGAATACTGAGTAACGAGTACTTAGTATCGAGTACTTAGTATCCTGTACTTAGAATCAAGTACTGAGTATCGAGTCTTAAATGTCGAGTATTAAGTACCGAGTATATCCAGGACTGAGTACTGGGTATCGAATATAAACTAAAACACACACAAATATGTGAAAAATGGATCACATCGCATACAACATGTTTCACATTCTTGAATATTGATCTTGCGTTTGGTCTCCTCAATTTCTTCTGTTTGCATTGCGCTGCTTAAACTGGAATCCTCATCACCTACTGCCATCTTAAATTGACCGGTTACGACTAATAAACCTGCCGACTTTGAAAACCTAAAGAACATGTCATGGCGTAATATTTGTCCACAGGCAGATCCATGCAGATATTGATTCGATTTTCCTGCCAAGCCAGCTGCGATTTGCTGTTCCGACAAGACACGCGGTCGTATCAACCTTTAGCACTGCACACTTGTAGGAATAATTTCGCCCTACATGATCCTTTTCGCGTAATATGTTCAAATTATAATAAGTTGCACCTATTGTTATCAACTGATTGTTCATTTGTGCTATGAAATCGTCATGGGGTACGGGTACCAACTCGTATCATAGCTGACTATGAGACGATGAGTTCAGTTGGAACGACTTGTTATCCGTCTAAGTGAGACGATGAGTTCAGTTGGAACGATGTGTGAGTCAGTTGTTAGGAATAATTATGATTTAAGCTATTGGCATCCTGTCAATAGTGTTAAAGAATTTTAAAGAGAGTCTGGTGAACCGAATATAATGTCGAACAGAGAAAATTTAGAAAGTCATCTAAAATGTTTTGAAATCTGCCAATAGAGAAGATTATCTTATTTAGACAAATAAGTTTGCCTTTAAAGCGTGGTTTCCACTCGGCGCTAAATGGCCGCGAAATGAAAAACTGCATATAAAACAACCTGCTGCTTAAATTTTCCGTGTCGCGATTCCGTAACCAGTTTCCACTCTACACGGAAAAAGGCTACGTATTGCCACTACGTTCTGTTACCAATTACGTAACGAGTTAAGTGCTGTTAACGCCTTATTTCGCGCGAAATTATTTGAGAACGAATCAAATCGATATTTCGCACGGAATTGTAAGTAAGAAGCACAAACATAGTCGCACCCAAAAAAGAATCTGTCAGAAATCGATGATCACAGGCATTTTCTAATGTTCATAAACGCAGTAAAATAAACACAGAGAAAGATAAGAGCGAGTGGGAAGCTTGACAAAAGTGGTAAGTCATGCCGCTACATGTTGAAACATTATTTATAATTAAATTTATTTATTTCAATTGATGGAATGCAAGGCTGTCTGGGTAGCGCTGAAGGACAGCAACCGGTGCCACACCAAATGCCATCTGCAAAGTGGCGTTCTATTGGATTAACCTTCTTTGAAGGAATCCAGAGCCATTGATTAAAAGTTCGCGGGCGCAACCGACCGCCGAAGAACACTAGTAGCCGAGAGGAATTTGTGTGCCATTGAGAGCTTGGTTGCCCAAATATACAGTATTGCTATACATAAAACAAACTAAATTTTAGTTTGTTTGAATCGCACGCATTTTATTTTTTCAGTGTAAAGCAGTTAAACGTCACCTTGGCTTTGTGTTTCGCTGCTTCGCATACAAGCAAACGCTTTCATTGTGTGAGTTTGGACACAATACACATATTCTATCTCTCTATATATGTCTCCGCTGCGACGCCGGCAGAATTTGGCTTGCCAACCACGCGTGGCTGCCTTTTCAAATTTTGGACATCGCTGCACTAAACCGAAGCAGTACAAAATCCCGTAGGGCTTGCAATTCATTTCTGTAATTTAGCCATGTTTCACAGTGGCCCGCAACTCGGCCAATTTTCCCTCAAAACGCTTTTAATACAAACAACAACAATAATAAAACATTTCGTTTGTTGGTGTAATCTCTTTCTTCTTTTAAGAAAATTTTGACCAGCGACTCTTTAAGGATCATTTTCGGCCATAAGACAACCTCTGGTATGATCTAATTAGGCCTGATGGCCAATTGAAGGTACCCGAGACCTCTGCAAGTCAGTTGTTGTCTTGAATTGGAAGAAGAGAGAGAGAGAGAGTGATTCGTTCCAATTCGAAAAACTTAACCGTAACTTGTGTAAACTTCTGGCGTGGAGAAATTTAATTTGTTCTAGTTCTTTCCATCCAAGGGAACTTGCATACAAACAGCAAGCTACACATACATACATGCACATACGCACAAGCCAATTCGATTTTTAAGGTCAAAATGCTTGATGGCCCTGACTCTGATCTTCTGTAGTTTATTTTTTCAATGTGTGTATTTTTATAATTTGTGTATGCGCATATGTAAATCGCTTTTAAATTAACAACACAAACACATGCAAGCGAATGTATGTATGCTTGTGTGTATATATTCCCATGTAGAGCCTCTGTTTCCTGATGTTCGTTTATTTTATTTTTCAATTCGTTTGGCCATCGCACGTGTAAGTTTTAGTGCCAGAGAGCGGCCACCCTCCCTCTCTCGCTATCTAGTTTCTTTCCCACCTGACGACGAGGTCGATGTTTTTTTTCTTGTAACTGCCGCCAAAGCACTCTCAAAGCTTTGTAATTTGTTTGACGGCGGGGAGCTTAGCTTTTTTCCGCTCAGGGTCAGTTCGAGGTTTTTGCTGCAACAAGTTGCGCTACGTCACCGCCAGCTGGCTTTTTAGGCGCTTCTCTCTGTTGTTTCGTTTTTCGCTGCTTTTTTTGCGCGCGCTTCAAAGTGGGCCAATGTCAATGATGGGCGCTCTTTTGGGTGTTTGGGGTCAATCGATCATACTTGTGCAATTTCCCTCTCTTATGCAGTTTCTCTCTCTTTTTCTTCTCCCACAGAACCAAACTGCAGTATGAATCCTTGGAGGGTTCCATGATCTTGGACGGTGAAGATGATACGCTTAGCGACAAGATTGGCTGCCCGCTGTACACCGCCCCCGAACTGCTGTGCCCCCAGCCCACATACCAGGGCAAACCTGCGGATATGTGGTCATTGGGCGTTATATTGTACACCATGTTGGTGGGTCAATATCCCTTCTATGAGAAGGCCAATTGCAATCTGATTACGGTCATACGTCATGGCAATGTGCAGATACCGCTCACTTTGTCCAAGTCTGTGCGTTGGTTGTTGCTCTCCCTATTGCGCAAGGATTACACCGAACGGATGACGGCCACGCATATCTTCCTAACGCCCTGGTTAAGGGAACAACGCCCGTTTCATATGTACCTGCCTGTCAATGTCGAAGTGGCCGATGATTGGGACGAGGAGAATGACGAAGCCGATGAGGATGACTCCTGCATGGCAGACGATGAGGAGGAGCTCTGTCATTTGAGTGGTGATAAGCAGCATGCCCATGCCGAGTATGAGGATATTGGTGTGGAACCGCTGGACTATACGCGCACCACCCTGCAAATGACCACCAGTCAATCCACGAACACCGAGGACGTGGATATGGGCTGACATCGGTCAGGCTGCAGTCTATAGTCAACCGGGACGTGGTCCCTGGTACACGCTGGCGCGTGAGCTGCATGGGAATTCTTGAATTCCAGCAGACGACTGTTGATTTCCATGGCTAAGGGTTAGTCCCCAGCTACAAGTCGATGCTGATTGCGCTCCACACGTCATTCATGCAAAAAAAAAAGACTTTGAAGCCTCGCTCTCACTCATACACACACACACACACTCACTCACTCACACACACTGCCTTCCACTTGTGAACCGAATTTTAGATTCGTTTGGTTTAGAATCCTTACTTTGTATTCCACCCGCCACCGCAACTGATTCTTCCTATTTAAACTACATAAACAAAACAAAAAAAACTTAGCAACTTTATGTACAATGCAAATTTTTTATTTTTTTTCCTGTAAATTGTTGATCAAGTCGCCTTAATTTTGTTTTCTGGTGGCCAAATGCAACGAATGCAAATTGTTATTTATTATTTAATTTTTTTGAGAAAAATGAAAATCATGAAAAACACATCAAATAATGTAAAAAGTGAACATTGTGAAACAGAAATAATACATTAAAATTTTGATCTCACTTTAAAATTGAATTCTGCAAATTGTTTGTCTTTAGGGTAAATATTGTTATCACATTGGAACGCACAATTGCTGATAAGAGTTATCAGTTCAGATAAAGTCGAACTGTGGCTAAACCTGTTTTCAATGTCAGATTGTAAATTTAAAGGGAAATACTCGAACACACGTACTACTATGCAAAAGCTCAGAATGAACCAAAATAATGAATCAAAAAATGGTGATTAAGTTTTTTTACTAGGAAAATTTGGACATTTCTAGAATCTTCTGTGTAAATGAAATGCGTTGTCATTGGAAATGCGTCATTTGCAAACCTTGGGTCCATTAAAAGTCAGCATTGCACATTTGGGTTGTAAAGAAGGTTTCTGGGCTCCGCAGGTTTCAGGTTAGTAAATAACAAAATATGTACAGCTGCATTTGGTCTTAATATTTCTGATTGGACCTTATCAGTTTGGCTTAAGACCTGGTAAGTCCAACACAGACCAGATATTCACATTGAGACAATTACTGGAGAAAACCATGAGACAGATACTTACGCCCACCATCTTAATGTTGTTTATAAAGCGGCCTTTAACACTCCGATAAGGTCAAAGTTTTTTGAAGCCCTGTCTACTACCAGCAAAGTACGTTCGACTTAGCATGATGACTTTGAGAAGCACAAAAAGCTCCGTCAAAATTGGAAATAACCTTTCTGAGCCATTTGATACCAAAAGAGGTTTTAGGCAGGGTGACACCTTATCGTGTGACTTCTTTAATCTGCTGACGGGCACCATCTTTTTATACCCTTGCAGAGGGTATTATAAAATTTTGCGGCTGTTTGTAACGCATTGAAGGAAGCATCTCCGACAACATAAAGTATATATATTCTTGATCAGCGCGACGAGCTGAGTTGATTTAGCCGTCCGTCTGTCTGTCTGAAAAGAGAGAGTCTGAAAAGTAGTCTAAGTCAGAAAAACTTTTTTGTTTCCAATAAAAATGTCCTCCAAACTAGCATGTATTTGTTTTATATGCTCCCACACAATTCTACAAATTTTGGTCAAAATTGGATGACTATAGCATATAGCTTCCAAAGGAACGATCGGTCAAAAAACTAGTACTTGTGAGAAAAACTTTTTTGTTTATAAAAAAAAACGTCCCTTACGTTGGCATATATTTATTTTGTATACTTTTACACAATTCTACAAAGTTTTGTCAAAATCGGATGACTATAGCATATAGCAGCAGTGTGAATGATCGGTCGAAAAAAGAAGTTCTAGTGAAAAAACTTTTTTGTTTTAACTGGGATCGCCATCAAAACATGTACATGTTAGTTTGTTATGATTTTCCATGATTCCACTAAATTTGGTCGAAATCGGAAATCGATATTGTATAGCTTCCATAGAAAAGTAAGGTAGTAGTAAGTAGTCTTATTTAGAAAATCAAACTGCAAGGGTATATATAACTTCGGCTGAGCCGAAGTTAACTTTCCCCTATTGTTTTGTTTAAACTGTACTTCGATTATTTGTTTTCGATATCTTAAAGCCTGACTTATAAAATAATAAAGTGCTGACCAGTTTTTGCCACTTAAATAATTTTGTATCTCGTGCCGTTGTACCTCTGCCTTGCCAAAATGAAGTAAACGGTGGTCCCTAAAAATGGGACAGACTCCGATGAGGTGCGGAATGTTTTCTGTTTTCCCAAATTTGCATAGTGAGCATGCGATGTCGCTGTTTGCCATACTTACATGTTTATAAAAAGCCCTTCCGGACGATATTCAAGGATGTCAATGATGTAAAGCGAAAAGAAAAGAGGGTTTAACAAGCAGCGACTAAAGGAAACTTTCCTAAAATCAATAAATACAACGTTTTGAGACGTTTACATTGAAATCAAAAATGTTTTTCTTACTAAAACTAGTTTTTCGACCCCTCGTTCCTATGGTGGCTGTAAGATTTAGTCATCCGATCTGGTCTTTTCCGACATATTAGCAGGCTCTGTGCAAAAATTTCAACTCGATAGCTCTAAAACTGAGAGCCTAGTTTGTGTAGAAACAGATAGAAGAGGGACAGACAGGACTAAATCAACTCAGCTCGTCGCCCTGATCAAGAATATATATAGTTTATGGGGTCGGAAATGAACATTTCTATGCGTTGCAAACTTCTGGGCAAAATTATAATACTCTTAGGAAGGGTATAACAAAACTTATTATTATGGATGCTCGAGTCGACACACACTGCATGTGTTTGTTTTTGCAGTCCTCACGATCGCGCACCTGCTCCTGTTTCGCTGAATTATGTAGGGGGAAGGGGGTAAAATTTAAAAAAATCAAATGTGGTTTGTGGGTGCCGATTTGATTTCTGGCAATATTTTTCTGTTTGGGGGAGGGGGCTGACTTATAGCCCCCTAACAATAATCATTACTACACAGAGGGAAAACCCGAGAACATTGGACTCAAAATGAGCAACTTCGGTCACAAAAACTAATCATGACCGGATTTTCTCACTTTAAGAACAATTTCTCACTTCAAAAACTTTATTTTAAGAACACAAAATCTTGATGTGAGTTGATATGTTCCGTTTTTGAGAACATTTTAAAATCAAAAAGTCCAGGTCCACTCTGTACAGATCCACAATCAGGGTCCACCGTCCAGGGCCAGGACCACAGTCCAGATCCACCGTCCAGGGCCACCGACCAGGTACACCGTCCAGATCCAGGTCCACTTATCGAGGTCCCACTTGTCCAGGTCCCACTGCACAGATCATCCAACGTCCAGGTCCAGGTCCACTTGTCCAGATCGTTTCACCGTCCAGGCCCCCCTTCCAGGTCCAGGTCCGCAGAGACATTGCGTGTTATTTATGTATTAAAGAAATACAAATTGTTGTCGGACTTACTTTACTGGAAGTAGTAGAGCCCAGCACCTTTGGCGGGCGCAACGACTGCGGCCGTCTCGACGCGTCTTAGACGGTTAGGCTATTGCCATGCGTCTGAAGACGAACGTCTGAATGCCTACATATACTTTTCGGTGGGGTGGTTGAGGTGAGCTGAATAGTGCTAATTTCAAGAACATTCGGAACTTTTGTGCTCAAATATTTGAGAGAACATTTTGTTCATATTTTGGAATGATAAAATCTTATTTTCTGACCACGTTTTTCCCCTCTGTGTATTGATGTATCGAAGGGGGTATCGTTTCATATGTTTTGGGTGCTCCAATTTAATTTTTGGCAATATTTTCCCGATCAGGAGATCGATAAGTACCCCAAGGATGAGAAGGGAGGAAGTTTTCGTACACTTTCCCACAAAAAAGTTCCATATAGGATACTCCTAAAACTAGGCCGATTTAGACAGTTTGTGGCCGAGTTTCCTTAAGATATGTCATAGATGTAGCTCCCATATAAAGTGAATAACCAAAAATTTATGGGCACATTAAAAAAAAAATTTAAAAAACAAGTAAGAAAGTCGGTCTAGCCCAACTGTCATATATGATAGAGTATACTCTGTACCTCCCAAAGATTGTGTTAAGGTGTGTGAAGTACTGTCCATCGCCGTGTGGCCGGTGGTGCCCAGCATGTGTACCTATGGAAGTTAAAGAGTATAATAAAGATTGTTCCACATCTGACAGTATCTGACAACCAAATAAGATTAGCGACTTCCACAAAGATCCAAAGTATTAAGAAATGACATTCTTAGGCCGGACGTAGCCGAAGTTGTTTTTCCACAATCTAAAAACGATGAAAAAATTGTTTTGTTAGTTTATTTCTTCCATCACATTTTTACTTGCAATCTTATGAAAATTCAATTGACCTAATATGCCATTTCGTACATCAAGTAACACCAAATAAATAATTAAAGTTACCATGAACCAGAAACACGCATCTGCCAAAAAAAATTACAAATATGCATTGAATCGCAATAGAAAAATCAACCATTTTGCGTTCTTTAGTAAAATTATATAAGCATTATTCAAATCTCTGTTGCTTTCAAAGTTACATGTATCGGAGAAAAACATAATATTTCATTAGTGATTTTTCTTTAGAATTGAATTAAATTTTTTCCATTAAATTGAGCATACAAAATACACACTTCTCACTTGGCAGAGAAACCGACTTCATATCTTTGTCGGGTGGATAATAATGGTTGGTTCTTGGTGTTAGTTAGTCTAAGCGCCAAAGCAACGTTTATGGCTTTCATAATATTAGTTTCTCTGTTTAGTTGTTATTGTAGAGCAAAAGTCGCAAAGTGACTGAAAGTCACGTTCACCCAGCTTTTTGCTCTCTCACGAAAGCAGAGGAACCAATTGCAAAATGTGTTTTCACGCTGTTATCAGGAATGACATGGTATTTTGAAGGTATAAAGCAAGTTCCTACCTACTACATCTGGGCCACGTACACCCAGCCCAATATTGAACTTTGGATAGATATAGGCAGGCAGGCAGTTACAATATATGCAGATAAGTAAAGATATTTTATCTGGACAAATTAAGGAAGGTTTATACACCTTTCAGTTCCTATGATTTCATAAAGATAAAGCTTTATATGACTTTTCCTACAACATTTGAGATCTACATAGTCGTTTATATGTTGTTGAACGATTGACGTAGATTTTTATGCTTTTATTCCATGGATGTGATATTTATTTAGACCCGTCTTCGACCATCTTTTTAAGCAATGCGGCCCTATCTTGGTGGTTTTTCGCACATTGTTGTCTTTCAAGCAGTCAATCAAACCGAATCGTATTTCGGTTCCAGTTTTGGTACTCACCAGAACTTATTTTTCAGTAAAAAGTTCCGTCTTGGCTTTAATTTGTTTCGGTATTTCGTTCCCAATTGGGAACTGGAACTTTATTTCGGTATTCCAGTTGAACTGTTTTCCTCAATTAGTAGCACTTAAACAGTAATGTATACAGTTCTTCATTATATATCTGCCAAAGTAGTACATTTCTGTTTAGAGGTTAGCATGGTATTATAGGAATGAACTATTTTTAAAGAGACTAGGTCTAGTATTTTTCTATTTTACTAAGCCTGAATCTATTTTTAGACAAACTGCGTACAATTCCCCCAAAACTAAGTTTTCGTAATTTTTGGTATAAGGTTCCGGTTCTGGTACCGGTTTGATTCCTCGCTTTGAGGTCATTCAACGTTGCTGGATTATTCGCAAACGCCGGTGACTTTACGTAACTCCAGAGAATATAGTCCAAGGACGGTTCTTCATCTCGTAGGACAAATGACGTACATTTCGAGAAATAAAGTCTTTTCCTAATGGAAAAACAGGTCTTCTATAAACATCCCATTTTTAAGGATCACCAAACAAAGCCCCACCACCGAACTGCAATAAGATAGTAGGTATATGGAACTAAATTAACTTTTTAAACAATTTTCCACAATTTACAAGCTAAAATGGCAGCTTTGAACAGTTTTTGGTAGTTAAGCTCCATTCGAAAAAATGGAAAATTAGCATGTTTTTTCCACTATCAACTAAACAACAATTTATTAAAATATTCCGCTAGCTTTTGTCGGGTGGCTACGCAGTCGACTGTTTTTGTGTCGACGTGACAAAGTTATTCGTATGTATGTGTATGTGTGAGTGTGTACCTGCGTTCGTACACTACGTACGTACGTCAGATTATGAAATTGCCGAGAGAATGAGAATTGCACGAGGTTACTATACTGGTTACTGCGCAAAACCCCAAAATAACAAAAACAACAAAAAAAAAACAAAACTGCTGACAGACATTGTGACTCTCCAGTTCAAAGAGTGCTCAGTCGGAGGCACGCCTGAACGCTGCTGTTTCAAATACAAGTTCTAAATTCTAGAACTTCCCGTATTTTGTTTACCAAATCATTTATGACGCAATGGGGAAATGGGTAAACAAGAAGCGTCAGCTAGAGAAATAATAATAATAACAATAACTAAATTATAGCTAACAGAGAAGGGAAATGCGTGCTTAAAGTTTGTGTAAACAACTAGAAAGGGGAATGGTTAGTCTCTCTCCAACTCAAGTAGTACTAAAATAAGTACAAGTACTAAATATGAATTGTATTTTATTAGCCCTTTTAATATTTTGATGTCATTTTAAGCTACGTATTCGGGGGTGTACCAGATATCTCTAGAGATTTTCGTATAGACGGTTTCGTTTCGAACTACAACTGCTTGCCTTGTGAAGTGTCTTCAAAATGCAAGTCTACTAAATACATTTGTAGGTAAGATGACAAAAGTTGAGAGATTTTAAACCGACTGCTCAACGCAACATTTATCTTGACACTTCTCCTAAACTTCTTCTAAACTTCTCCTAGTTTAGTTCAAAATCCAATCGTTTATACGAAAATCTCTAGAGATTTCTGGAACACCCCCACTAGGGTTTGCCATAGACCAATACCATTGGTAGACTGGACATTTTTTACAAAGTAATTCTAACTAAATTTTTTATTTTCTCCCCACATCTCGACTGCTTATTTCAGAATTTTTCATTTTCGAAAAATTTTAGATACTCGTGGTCATTTATATATTTATTCTTCGACATTGAGTCTGCAGTTAATGCGTTTTACCAAGTTCTATAATCTGGTTTTGAATCTCATGTTCCTGAGATTAAGTTTACACCCATCAACTAAACCGGTGGCATGACATAAAGCCCGAGGACTTATCGCCCAAATTTAATTAGGCCCGAATGGGGTGTTATGTCCGTTTTTCTTCCGTTTTAAAAACGGTCACAACGCCCGAAAATTGTTTGGGGCGTTGTGACCGGCAGACATTCAGATATACAGTGGGTCGCAGCTTCAAAAACACTGGTCAAACAAATTTAATGGTACTGTATGTGTATACCTTTAGATGTAAGTGATGGTAACAAGCGTTTTTTTTTATTTTATAGGTAATCGATTGAATTAAATTTATACATTTTTTTGCTGTTGTTGTTGCTGCGGTTATTGTTGTATTCCAGTCCAAAGTTTAATAAAACTTTAACACATGAGCCCTTGGTTCATAAGATTTTTGAAAACGGATTATTTGAAGGATTTTCTCACTAGAATGAAATCGGAGATTTGTTAGGAGCTGATGTGGTTATGGTGTGAACTAGGATATTTGGGATCGTTTATTAAATAAAAAGTTAAGGGTTTAACATCTCATTCCAATTCTATTTCCACTGCAACTTTTCGGAAACTGAATTGATTCATACTCTCGAAACACAAAAACTATTTCGTTTTAAAAAGTTATGCTTATGGCCGGTGAAATATTAAATAATTAGCAAATTACGCCACTGTACAGTTGCTAAATTTACATTAAGCTAATTTTTTCTTAATTCTTTGACTAATTTGGAATTTGTTTATATAATTTGACTTGCATTTAAGTCTTTAACTGAATGAAAAATTATTTTTTTTACTAAGGGTCTCAAGAATTTGCAAGTGTCAGAAAAAAAGTAAAACGTAAAAGTCAGCCTCTCTCATTTCCGAATGTTCCATTTACGGTCGTTTCGCTTGGTGCGCTCGTACCGATTTCGTTAGGCCGGTGACTTGCCACAAGTAAAAAGTAAGCAATATCCTTCGGAATTGAGAAAAGCAAAACCAAACCGAAGCGTAACTGTGATCAGTTTACTTTTTAGAAAGGTTTGGAATTGAGAACATTCCTGTATTTCTTTTGGCCAGCGCACGATTTGATTTGGCTGTGCGACCCACCATTTCAGTCTAATTTCGCGAACCTTTGGATTATACTGCCAATCAGACAGAAAATCTGGAACAGTTGTTTTATTTATTGTAATTATTATTCTTTTAGACTGACGGCGGCGAAGCGAAGTGTGCTGGGATAAATGCTAGAATACATATAAAAGTGAAAGTATGTTCGTATTACAATAAGCTTGTTTCTTAAAGGCGTCTAGACCGCTGAACCTTTCATCAAGAAATTTTCACATTATGTTCATGTCGATCAAGAAAGAGTCGTTTCGAAAGCGGTTAAAAACGAATAAAAAGTGGTTCAGAAATCAGAAGCTTTATAAGCTAGAAACTCGAAATTTTGTATGTAAGTTGGTAATAGGGAGTTTATTTTAATGGTTCAGAGGTTATTTACGCAAAGATTTTAAATTTGAAGTTAGACATTTTCCCAACTTCGAACCATCCGGATGAACCACTTTAAAAGTGGTTTAAATCCATTTGGTTTTATTAGTGGTCTGAAGGTTTCTAATGTAAGTGTTAGACGTTTACCAATGTTCATAATTTATTTTAGCATAGACTATAAATTTTTTGTGTGGGATGGAAATATAGTTTTATATTCAGCTAGTAATATATAAAAAAATCAAATGGAAATAAAATGAAAGCCACAGTAGAAAAAGCAACAGAACTCAAATTGGCCCAATACAAAAATCCATATTCTCAAAACCTTCCTTGTTCTTTAACTAGCTTTAAACCAACTTCATAAGAAGGGTTTAATAAGTCAAAATATCATTAAATTTAAATAAAATAAAAATAAAGCTATCAAATGTTCGAAATTTTCCGAAAAGTAAGCTTTTTTTGAAAAAAAATTTGCTTGCCAGTTTTTTTGAAATTTTTTCCCCATGTCCTTACGCACTTTAACCTGAATTTTATTATCCACTTTGCTGTTCGCTACAACAAAAACCTCAATGACAACAAGGACAACAAAAACAATTTTATTTAATATCATCTTATATATATTCAATATAAAAAACCGTTAGTTCTTATTAGTTGTAATTGTAGAGTAATTCAATTTCTAGCGAGGCGTTAAAAAATGATCTTAATTCAGTTTTCAGCAATTCGGGCGTAATGTCCAAAAATTTGTTGGGCATTATGTCCGTTGTTTTTTCGGACATAAAGCCCGAATGATTTTGGGTCTTATGTCCGCTTTCATTTCGGTCATATCGCCCAAATTTAATTCGGGCGTTAGGTCCGAAATGAAAACGGACTTAACGACCGAATTAAATTTGGGCGATAAGTCCTCGAGCGTTATGTCATGCCACCAACTAAACCACCTTGTGAACCGCACTTGTCGTATCTTAAAAAAAATAGGAAAAGTTAACTTCGGCTCGACCGAAGTTTTGTATACCATTGCAGCCTCCATTGAAAACAATAAAGTATTTCTTACCAATACTACTTCTCGTACCTTACTTTTCAATGGGAGCTATACTATAGAGATGTCCGACTTCGAACAAACCAAGTACTAAATTTGGAGGCGATTCCATTTAAAACAAAAAAGTTTTTCTCACTAGAACTTCTTTTTCGACCGATCATTCGTACTGGAGTTACATGCTATAGTAATCCGATTTTGACATAACTTGGTAGAATTGTGTCCATTGAAAACAAAAGAGTTTTTCTCCCAAACAACACTGGTGTGAAGCAAGGATGCCTCCTCAGTCCACTCTTGTTCTCTCTATACATCGACGATATATCTTCACGGAGGGGTTAAAGTAAATGGTCAAATTGTAAAAACCTTGATGTACGCTGATGATATGGCGTTATTGGCGGACACTCCCGAAATGCTCCAAAGTATGATATATAAGCTAAACGATTACTGTCAGCTGTGGAGTCTACAAATAAATGCGCAGTGGTTAAAGACGGACGTGGTCGAACCTCCAAGAGAAACTGTTGGACTCGAACTAAGCGATTAACTTCACTTGGAAAAACTTTTTTGGAAAACCACCCATCTTGCCAAACACAAAATTTCGCCTTTTTGAAGCTGCAGTCAGATCTGTGATGTGTTACGCGTCGCAAATATGGAGGTGCAGCCCGTTTGAAGAACTTGAGCGACTTCAGAGGATGTTTATAAAACGTATTTTTAAAATCCCAAACACCACTCCTAATTACGCCATCCACCTTGAAACCGGCCTGCCATCGCTTCATGTATACTGCCTACAAACTCATTTCAAATACATCCGCAAAGTCTTTGAGATGCCCAGCAAAAGACTGCCAAGAATTGTAGCAGACATGATGTTAGAAAGCAAATCTAAGGTGTTTGAGAAATGGCAATCCACAACTTCAGCTTGTAATTTTGATTGTCCTGAGTCTTGAAAAAGCCTCGCATAATTTGATTATGGAAAACATCGTGTTCCGGGAAAGAGAAAAGTTTTTAAACCTAGCGTCCTTAAGTGAGTCCAGAATGCTTTACAAAAAACTGAACCACAACCTTGGAAATCTAAACTACTTTCATGACCGATTCGGAATCCAAACGATATCCACGATATGCGACAGATGTGAAATACTAAACTTAAACTACAGGCCGCATGTACACTCCAGCAATACGGACTGCTCACTTTGCAACCTCCGGGTATCTGAGAATGTTGCTCATCTGATTGGGGTTTGCCCAATCTTGGGCGAACTACCAAGTCTATACCTCAATAAGCCAGAACCACGGCTTCGATTTGGTTCAGCTGTTCCCATATAGGCTTTTACAGACATTTCCATATCAGATCGGTCAAGCTAAATTAACAAATACTAGAACTATTTTAGGATATTTTATGACTCTTGAAATTAAGAATTATTAAAACTCTCTACTAACGTATTGACTAGGCCGATTCACGCCCAACAAAGGAAGATATTAAGACATTAAAATTTTTAAATCTATAGATTTAACTAGTGCGAAGACCTGGCATCGAAATAAAAAACACTACACTTATGTTGAAATAAAAAGGAAAGTACCAAACCTGATTTACAACTCATGAGTGACCTCTTTAAAAATGAATTTACTTTTCATTGAAATAAAACTTTGTCGTGTGGAAAGCATAAGCTAGACCAGAACTAGAACTAGAACTGGATCAACTACTTTCCCTGAACTTAGATTGTTTGCTGTTTGTTCTACTTTATGCTTAATGGAGAAATGTAAAAATACTGTGCCTTCTTCCAATGTGCACGTACACTCTCTACATGTTGCATATACTTCAGCGATCAGGCATTCTTCTAGTTATTTTTAGACTATCGAATTCTTTTATTTCAGGTATTTAGCGCAATTATCTCGCCTGAGTTTCGTCACTAATTGCAAAAAGAGTGCGCTAAATACTTTTGCACATTTTCTTAGATGAGTTGGCGGCACGGGAGCACGTACATACCCGTGCATACATTTCACACTGCTGTCTCCGAAAAATGCGCATTTCCTGATCATTTATTTTTGGCCATGCTTTCGTCAAGCGATGCAAGTCGGACACAGACACAAAACACAGGTTGTTTTTAAATTAAACAAAAATATGCAAGCGAAATACACTGATCAGCACGGTGTGGATAGGAATTGAGAATAAATATGGATTCTTAAATGAAAAACTGTACATATTCTAAATTAGCCTCAATACTCTTAAATTAATCTATTCATTGATTAATTTTTTGATGAATATGATTTATAATGAAATGTTTGCCAGAGAACATTTAATTTGTTTCGATTGAGTCATACTTAAAACCAAAACACTAAAGAGTTCGTGTGGAGACAGAGTGTATAATAAACATAGCTAAGTCTAAGTGTCTTACAGATTGGAAGAGGTTTTGCTTTAAGTATATAGGTTTTCTTTTTATAAAAAAACAAAGTTGTCAGTTTATTATTTTGACTACCAGACCGTTAATTGCTTGGACTTTTCAAGTTTTGTATAACTGCAGATTTAGCAGGCTCTTTCATCAGTGGTCCTTTTGCCTGTCGACTGTCATTCCAGCAGCCGTCTCTCCTTGCCTGTGATGCCTTAACTCTTCGGAATTCCAACATGTTTTGATTTCCATTATATCTTTGTAAACACTCACTCGATTGGTGTGAAAATTTGACTCAATATAGAATTGAACCTGAGAAAGCCATTGATTAAATTCTTATTTTTCTTTGGCAAGAACACCTATCTGTGTGCGTTCATGTCCATGATTTTGCGCATAGACTGGAATGATAAGCGACATGAATAGTGCATTTTCGATTTTCGAGAGAGGATTCTGCTCTTGAACTCCCTTCTGAGAGTGATTCTTCTTCGGATTTCCAGTCTGATGTTGTTGTCGCTGGCTATCATCGTTTTAAGGTAAACAATATCCTTAACAACCTTGAAGTTAAACTCTCCCATTGCAACATATTGTCTTCAAAATGCTCATATAGTTATCTCATTTGATTTTTTCGTTTGATTTTTATATTTTTATCTTATTTTCTAATTATCTGAATTATTAACCATTTATTTGATTCAAATTTAAGTTTAAATTTAAGCATCCGTTACTATTTCTTAGAGATGGAACTTTGCCAAATAAGCGGAATTGTTGAAATGAAACGGGCTTGGCACTAATAGCAAAAATACCAAAGTTGGTCGCACTAAAATGGCCAACAGCAATGTCTGGTCACACTGCACACAACAACCTCCGAATATTTTGTAAACAAACCATGTTTAAGAGATTATCACAAATTAACAACCACTCAAAATCGAAGAGCTATCATAATGAAGCTTACTGACCTTAACGTTGATTGCCTCCTAAGGATTTTCAAATACTGCTCGGAATGTGAACTGGTAGCCCTCTGCCGTGCCAACAAGTATTTGAGTTCCATCATAGAAAATCATATTTTTTTCGCTTTGACGCAGGATTTGTTGATGTGCGGGCATCGAAATGAATCCAGTGTGGAAGAACGGTGAGTGGTCAGTGCGTCCCACCCAGGTATTTTTTTATATAAATTTGTAACCTATTAACACAGAAATCGAACGAGGCTTAGCTACTGGGAAAGGCTGCTCGTTTCACGCAACTGGACGAAGGGCAGCTACCTGGAGCGACCCTATTACCATCATGCCCAAATGTTTCCCACCAAACTATGCCTGGAAAGAGATGCTTTGTATATCACACATGCCAGCTATTTGAGAAAATACGCAAGATGGGGTCCAGAGGGCTTGCAGCGCCGCTATGAGGAGGAGATACGCACACCCACCCTAAGTGACATTTCTGATTTTGTGAAAAAGCAAAACACTCTGTTTGCGGGTCGAGTGTGTGGCACCTGTTTTGTGTGGGATTCGGAGGAGGGTCTCACCGAGCAGAAGATGCATCAGGCCAGCGAGTATTTGTACTGTGTGGACTTTGTGAATGATCTGTTTGTGACCAGCTCGGACAAATGCTGCAAGTTGTGGCAACGTTCGCAGGAGTTTGGGTTGACCCACTTCGATGCGATCGTGCAGTTGAAGGAACATTCATTTAAATCGCTTAAACTCAGCTCAGATGGTCAGTGGCTATACGGTGGACTCTATACGGATATTGGACGCAGGGCCTTAAGAGCTATTCATGTGGAGGGGTAACATTTTCCTTACAATTTCCATATTATTCTTTAATATTAAATCGTTGTTTTTTGTTCTAGAGGCGAGGAGCTGGTACTTAACTCGAACACCATTTCTATATATGATCTAAAACTCAAGGACGAGCATGTTCTCTTCACCGCCAATTTCGATACCACTTTTCGCATGTATGACCGACGCATTGATCGAGATGTGGCCATTTGGGAGGATCCCTTTGACTCGTCCTTCTATTGCCTAGAGTATGATGGCCTTTATGCAGTACTGTGCGGCACCAATCGACATGCCCGGGTGAATCTGTATGATATTCGTATGCCCAAATATGTGCAGCTTTATTTTCCCGGTCGTACGCGACAGCATAATAGCAGCTCACCCGTTTATAGCTTAGCGTGTGATAGCCAATACATGTATGTGGCCACCGATCACAATTTGCGCGTGTTTGACTTCAAGGCCAATGGAAGCATACAAAGGGACTATGCCAATCTGTATGACCAAAGATTAAAAATTTAAGTTTCAAAATTATCCAAGAGTCACAGAAATGATTGTTAAACAATTAAAAAAAAGCTAGTTTAATATTAATAAATGTAAGTTTTAAGCTGAATTTGAGATCTAATCAGATGAACTAGATGTATATTTTAGTTATGATCGAGCAGCGATTAAAGCAAAACGATTTTTTAAGTCAACATATTGTTAATATCCTCAACGAAAGGTTCTTTAAGGGATATTTCGAGTCGTGCCGTTACATATCTCAAGACTTTCCAAAGATGTACTGCGATATGAATACTTTCTAACTCAATGGAAGAAATAGGAAGCTATAATGATTCAGACACCAGGAAAGGATATAGCTAGAGATTAAAAAATTGTACATAACCGTAACGATATTATCTTTAATATCATAACAGACGCATATATTAGGGTGTCCCTAAGAGATGGGTACCATTTTAAGATTTACCCACGATCCACACCATAAAGGTCATAAAGTAAACCGAAAATAAAACAAACTGGGTTTTCGGTTTCACCAACGAAGCCTTGGTTCACGAATAAAGAGTATTACTCTGGAACGGTGGCCGGGTGGCTCAGCTCAGCAAGAGGTCGTGGGTTCGATGCCGCCTCGGAACATCTAATGAAAAGTTTCCGCTGTTGGCGCCAGCTTTGTAGTAATTAGCCATGCAAAAGCTTCTCAAACTGCCGTTCAGATTCGGCGTTAAACTGTAGGTCCCTTTCTCTTGTGCGAAAATTAGAAGCGGACAAGCCAAGAGATTGAGAGAAGCCCGGCTTTGGAGCTTCTCTCATTTTACATTTTACATAACTCTAAAACGGTAGGAGGAAATTAAATTTTTTTAATTTTTTAAAATTTACCCATCTTTTAAACTGCATTACTAATTTTTTTTTAGTTTTCATAGAAATATTAAAAGTTATAGTGCGTCGTTTTTTATAAAATTTATGAAAATTTACGAAAAAATTGAATATATGGTGGCAAAATGAGCAAAAGCTTATGGTTTATGCTCATAGAAGTGAAAATTTGACATTTTTCATAATCTTTACCAAAAGTACACAGAGTATATTAAGTTTGTGCGAAGTTTCGAAAAAAATTCGGCCAAAAACTAGTTTTAGTGAGAAAAACTTTTTTGTTTTTAATGGAAACGCCTCCAAACTTTGTATTTCTTAGTTTACTCTGATTTTCCATGACTCCAGCAAATGTGGTCGACATCAGACATCTATATAGTATAGCTGTCATTGAAAAGTAGAGTCTGAAAAGTTGTCTTAGTTAGAAAAACTAATTTGTTTTCAATGGAAATGTCTTAAAAATTAGCATGTAGTAGTAGTAGTATTTCTTAGTTTTTTTTTGTTTTCAGTTTAGATTGCCTTGATATAATAACATATATAATATTATAAAACTAGAAATAAAGCAGCTATCTTGTTTACATCGACTTGGTTTTAAACCGTCAGTCGATCACCTTACACTTATCCAGTACTATTTCGGCTAAGACACCTGGCTGCCCGGGTCGTCCCCAGATACCAGATCGTTCACCTTGTAGTGTGGAAAAGTGGTTTGGAGTTACAAATAATAATAAGGAGTAGTAGTAGTAGCTCTCTCTTGATTCCATACGTAAAACAATTTACAATTGTTAGACACGCGCAGCTTCCAGGTAATGCTAGAAGTCTTCATTTACGATATTTCTCCGGTAGCGCTATGATTGCCTCAGGAAGCTTATTAGTGATAGCCAGTTTTTGCCGTTAAAAATTTCGTTACATTGTTCTGTGTTTAAGTGGGGTGTTCCCCAATGTGTCACCCGGAATTCTCGGAGTATAGGACAAATCAGCGATATGCTATAGCTCGGTAGGTCATTTCGAAAGTAATTGTTTTCATTAAGAGACTTAGCCAGGCACCTGTATATATCTGTCTTGTGTTTGAAAATGACGGCTTTTCGGCCAACATCTTCAAAATTCCTTGAATAAATTGCCTGCAAGATGCTGCTGTCATGGTTTTTCAGAAGTTGAAAAATTGAGATTTCCCTTCGAGCAGTTGTCTTGTCACTACATTTGGTAGGCGGTTCCCAGTCATTTACAGCGATTTGCTGAGGTACACAAAATGCTACTGTAAGGTATATATGTACATCGTTGATAGGCCAGTTCCTAGATGTAGAGCGTACGAGTATGTAGGTGTATTCCTCGGAAGACAAAACATTTTTTTGGGGTAAAATCACAGCAGCTTCTCAACATCTCCGAATTCGGTATACCCCCAAACCTGCGAGGCATAGCACATTATTGATCTTGCCGTTGCGAGGAAGATTTTGTACTTGATACTATGATCTACATTGTCTTTTCCCCAAGAGATTATTCCACGTTGCGGGTATTGCCTATTTTCGCGTCTTGAAATTTATATTTTACATGTTTGGCAAAGTTCATGCTGTGTGCGAGAGTTACTCCTAGGTACTTGAACTCTCTTACGGTCTCTCTCTATAAAGGCTCCACTTCTCGCTTCTTGCCAGTCTTCCTCGACCGCTCCGTATTACCATTACTTTCGTCTTTTCTGTGTTTAACTCCAGGTGCCAAGTCTTGCAGTACTTAAATAATTCGTTGATCATAGGATGCTGGGGGACTCTGCCATTATCACCATATCGTCGCCGTATTTTAGAACTTTGATATGTTCTTCTGTAACATGAACGCCACCCGGAAGTATTTTCGACATGGCTCAATAAGCATCCTTGCTTCACTTCTAACTTACATGCAAACCATTCCGACAACTTGGTGCCATCACACACCGCCGCTTCATTACCGCTGTAGAGGCTCTGTATTAGATCTAATATCTTAGTCGACACACCTAAGCAGTTAAGAATTAGCATGTATTTGTTTTATATGCTCCCACACAATTCTACAAATTTTAGTCAAACTCGGATGACTATAGCATATAGCTGCCATAGGAACGATCGGTCGAAAAACGAGTTCTTGTGAGAAAAACTTTTTTGCTTTCAATGGAAACGTTCCTTACGTTGGCATATATTTATTTTATATACTTTTACACAATTCTACAAAGTTGTGACAAAATCGGATGACTATAGCTGTGCAGTATCGGCCAAAAAGAAGTTATAGTGAGAAAAACTTTTTGGTTTTAAATGGAATCGCCTTCAAAAAATGTACATGTTAGTTTGTTATGCTTTTCCACTAAATTTGATCGAAATCTGACTTCTATATAGAATAGCTCCCATGAAAAAATTAGGTCCGAAACGAAGTAAGCTTTTCCCTATTTTTTTAATGTAGAAACGAAGCAATCGCTCTACATCTTCGAATCGGCAAAATCCCCAGACTGGGGCCGCAAAACACATAACTGCTCTGGATGTGGCTAGAAACCATTAATATTTGGTGCTGTGGTTTACATTCCTCTTCCCAAGGAGATTATTCCAAGTGCTATTAATAGCGACTTTAGCATCTGTCAAACTATTTGAGATTTCTCCGCAAAACTTATACCCATGCAGTAAGTATAATTCTTACACATCAATTTGGTTTCCCAACGTTTGAGCACCACGAATACTGTTTTAAAAATTTCCTAGATGTTGACCAAGCAGTTGACCGCGTTTGGTTGGCAAGTTTATATTGAAAATAAGGACACCTGCTTCCCCCAAATACACACAAAGACTTTGAAAATTTGATGAATTTCGTAATGAACACACAACGGAAGAGCTTAACATTGGAGCAGCGGTGCCACACAGGCTAGCGTTCTCGGTTCTTTTCTGTATGTATTGTAGACTGGCAACATCTCAACAGTCACTCAACCTACAATATACACTTTGGTGGATGCTTTGGCAATTCTAAGCAGATCACGTTGTCCAATAAACGCAACAAGACTTTTCAAAGCCACCTAGCAGAGTACGTGGAGGAATGGCAAGCGCAGAAAGATCCACAAGCAAAAGTGTACAAACGTAACGATTACACTCAATAGTAGCTTCTGTCCCCAGCTATGCCAAAACGAGACATTGATCCCGCAAAACACACGATGGTGAGTCCCTTAGTTTACACCTCGACCGAAAGCTTACAAGGAGCAAACACATAGATTCGAAGCCTTCACTGGCTAATTAACACTCGTTCTCCTCTAAAACTGAAATTTGAAGTGTTACTGTACAAAATCATCATAAAGTCTGTCTGAAAGCATGATGCAAGCTGTGTGGACATCCTCGCTTACGGCCTCTAGCATTGTGTTTCTCCGCTTCTACAGCAGCGGACGCAAAGTGGCCTCATCTGAATCGTCTTGCCTTGACTTTTACCGATTCAAACTGAATCTGTACGATTTTGTGAAAAAAGCTGGTTTTTGTTGATTTTGAAACTTTGCACAAATTCTAATGCGAATTTTCGTAAACAAATTTAGTTTATTGACCTGCTGACAAAATGGAACCTTACATATTAAAATGACCACAAAAAACTTATTTTCTAATGAAAAA
Organism: Lordiphosa collinella; assembly: GCA_018904265.1. Taxonomy (NCBI): domain Eukaryota; kingdom Metazoa; phylum Arthropoda; class Insecta; order Diptera; family Drosophilidae; genus Lordiphosa; species Lordiphosa collinella. Next base: position 142,733 of record JAEIFV010000128.1, read on the forward strand.
TAAAGGATAAAAACTTTAAAAATATCCACTTAAATCATTTCACATACACAAAACGTTAAGGTAAAAACTTATGTATACAATTTGTATGCATGACTATGTACGTATGTGTATGTGTATGTATGTATGTGCATGTAAAAATGATGTGTGCCATTTGTTTATCAATAAAATGTACTTGAATTGTATGTTTCGACCCCTTTTTGATGATTTCAAGTATTTGTAATACTTTCTTCTGTTTAGCTTACATCTTAAACACATAACAATTTTCAGTTAGTTTGTTTTGATTGTTAAAGGAATAGTTCAGCTTCAGATTGAGCCAAGGAGAGAAAATATAAACAAAAAAATTCGTTGCAGGCACTTGAACCTCTTTTGTGCATTAACTAAAGTCAATAAGAAGGAGACAAAGATTGTTTAAATAGCGAGATAATTGGCAGAGGAGAGAAGGAATAGCAGGACGTAGAATCTATTGTCAATTGCCATTTCCATTATCTAACTGTACACGCACTACACATGAATGATGGCGGCAAGGACTATCTGGTGGACGGTGGTTTAGGTGACGATGTGCCAGCTTCCGTGCCAGCTGGTTCGCCCTCTCCCGAGTGCGTTGTTTGTGTGTGATCCAGTCCTTCGTTGAGAGCAGCGGCCAGCTCGCCATTGAATTGCAATAGACAACCCAAGGCACCAAAATAGCCCTCATGCTCCAAAAAGAGACCCTTCATTGTGCCATTTGACCAGAACTCCATAGCATAGGCCAGCAATTTCATAGAAATTGGATTCACGCGCAGAAAATTGCCCACAAAGACGACCTAAGAGAATAGACATTAGTTTGTGCAGGTTAAAGCATACATGCAGTTGACTTACCCTATCAATCTTCTCGTTTATTGCACACAATCGAGCTATGGAGCCAATATTGTTGGTAATGGTGACCAGAGTGGCATTGGCTAAATCTTCGCGGGATACGGAAACTCGCTTATCATTCAGATGCATCTGACCAAAGCTGAAAATTGAAAAAAAAGAAGCATTCAAATATCTGTGCTTAAGATCAATTGGTGAGCCTACCTGGATGCCACCAAATCACCGGGCAGACCAAAACGAGTGTAGTCACCGCCGTAAATATCCTTTACCAGTCGGTCCACCTTACGATTGTCGCCCTTGGTGGCCAGCTGAATGGCCTCCTCAAAGGTGTTGCAACCGGTAAGCAGACAACACAGTCCCAGGAATGTACCGCCGCCCAAGCTGTGTAAGAAAATGTCAGTAAAAGTAAAAATAGTCGTTCTTAGGCCTTGCTTACCTTGTGCCCGAAATGCGCTTGTAGTTATCCGGTCCATACACAGCCAGTATGGATACACCAGAGCCCACATTTACCAATATGAAGGGAAAGGGTTGCGAAAAGTTAAAGGCTCTCTTCTCGCTTTTACTGTCGCAGAAAGAAATGTGTTAGGCATAAGTAAATCAGGTTAAATACTCCATCCAATCTTACATAATGTCCCGCGCATTCTCATAGTAATAGCATTCGGTGCGATTGTGCAGGTCAGCAAAGAGTATGCCCTTGATTAATGTGTCCAGCTCATCAAATTTGGCCAGCTTCATGTTCACTTGATCCCGAAAATCTTTTTCAAATTTGAACGCACCGCCGCCAGTGGCACACACTGTGGTCACCAGTTCGGCCATGCCTTTCTGTTTGGCGAGTGAAAGAAAATTGCCCATATCTGTGGTCTGAAACCGGATGAAATGTAGCGAGCCGCGTCGCTTTCGTATCTCCACATTGTCCATCTGTGTTTGGAATGAAACAAAGAAGGAAAATTCTTAATACAGGAAAATAATAATAAAATAGAAAATGATAAAATAAAGAGGTATAAGATGTGAGTGAAGATAGATTTAAGGAACCGACCAGACAAATGTAGATGAAACCCAAAGAAATATTGTAATAAGAAAATGGGAGAAGGGTTGAACCGAACGAAGTCCCTAATTCGTAAACCGAACTTGAGTGCATTCCGAAAAACTGTACAGAATAGAAAACCGCAAGCGGCTCGGTTCCGTGCTTAGGCTTACAACAATTTTTGCTAGGCTGTTCCCTTTTCTAATAATATCATACATTAAGTTTATACTGACTTCTAATTCCATTCCATTCCATGTACCATACGACAAACCTTGCCTAAAATGAAAACCGAAACAGTTCTGTTTGAAAATTTGTAACTCCCAAACGAATTGAGTCATTTTTGTGTCGGATGTTTGGAGCTGGGCTGCAAAACAGTTTTGAACCTAATCGGATTCGCACCGGAATTCTGACATTTTTTACTTTGAATCTTCTTTAAAAAGTGGTAACTGTTTTTGTAATTTGACTTTGTCAATATCACCTTCAAAAGATGACAATGTTGAAAGTTATTTCCATTCCGATATTGGCTTTGTAGAGATGAACAGGTCTGATTACCACCATCCAATATCCAGTTAAATCTTACAAAATAATAAGCATTTGTTACTTAAAAATAAGGTATTTTTAAAAAACCTACAAAAAGTTTATTTTTGACAGAACCCATTTGGCTCTAGTATCGAATGTAAATCACCGTATCTGCTTCGGCTTTAAGTTCCTGAAAAACCCGGAGACTCCAAAACCAGAGTAGCATTGTTGTTGATTATTAAATTATCAAAATACCAAGTTCAGAAAATATCAATATATCGACTATTAAAAAGCCTTGACATGCTATTAAAGTACATCTATACAATAACACTAATCAATTTTTATAAAAGTTTGCTGAAACTAATCCATATATTTAAAATAACGAGAATAACAAGTCTAAGTTTATATCATTATACCTTAAAGCGGACACGGGTGCAATTTTTGATTGCGAGTAATCTTAATTAAAAATTTGTTCAACCAAAGATCGACGGTGCAACAATTAACATGCATTATGGCAATATTATAGAGCCGATTTTTAAACATTGCTAATATTAAATAAGTTATACTAATAACTGAAATTTATTAGCTAGTCTGTCCAGTGCAGGTTGTTTCTATAAACTCATACAAAAAATCAAGAACTTTATACTTGAATTCACATACCTAAAGCTGATGGAGAGGACCCAGCGGCTGGCACTTGTCTGTATTACGGGGGCGCTGAGGTCCACTCCAACCAAAGCATTAGAACACACCTTAGTTGTCAACCCCCTGGACATCCAAGCACGACTTCTGGCACAAAAGACTGCTCAACTTCTATGTGCATGGTTGGTAGAGAGATCAACAGTAGCACGAACTACATTATCCCAAAAATCAACTCAATATGCACATCAGCACTATTAGGACCAGAAGAATGGCATACAGGACTGGGCCAAGATGCCAGAAATAAAGCTCTCCAGAGCCAGAAATAAAGCTCTCTTACAAACTGCCTAGCCACTGCACCAGATTCCAGGCGGAAGTCTTTGCAATAAGAAAAGGAGCAGAGTTGGCAGAAATTCATACTCCAAACAACCAAATAAATATCTACGTAGACCAAGCGGCAATCAAGGTAATGCAGGGACACTCCATCAACTCCAGAAATGTTCTGGCGTGCAAGGAAGCACTAGATTCCCTCAGCATCTCCAGAAAGGTGCAAATCTATTGGATTCCCAGCCACCGGGGTATCGATGGAAACAAGAGGGCAGACAGTCTTGCAAAAACCGGAGTCGTACTCAGCCAAGAAGAAACACTAAACATACCTATCTCCATACAGTCGCTAAAAAACAAGATAGAGGAGATAGCAGAAAGAAGCAGAGTTAATGTGGGAAAACACAACCGGATGCAGAATCTCTAAAATTTTGTGCAAGACGAGAGATTAACGAGAGCGTTAGTTAAAGTCGGTCCTGCCCGACTTCGATATACACGTTACTTAGGGACATTAATGTTGTGTAGCCTTCCCTTATGTTAGTTAACAGAGCACTTACATTGTTAAAAAGTATGCAATTTCAAAAAGTATGCAATTTTTTTTATAACTTATAGCTTAGCCATTTATTATCCGATATTTAAAAAATTTCCAGAGATTGTAGATATTGGATGAAGAAGCTCTAGTAAAAAAAGTGTAAAGGCGGAAGGCGAACGATTTAGGCAAAGCAGGAGGTGTAGGACAACCGAAACTAAGTTGGCAAAACAGGTGCTGAAAGACATTGAGGCGCTTGAACTGACCAACTGTTGCCAGCTCGCACAAGACAGAGGCGAGTGGCGGGCATTAATAGCAGCGGCCTGAGAACCTGACGTTTATCGTAAAAATGTCCACAATAGAAAAAGTAGAAAATATCTTGAAGGGAAATTCAAACGTTTTCAGGCTTAAAGCGCAAGATTCCTATTTCGTGAACGGTTTTTTTTCAATCCCAAAATATTTGATTGACGGATGTTTCGGGATATATTAAGTACATTTCGAATAATTTCAAAGTCTTGTTGAATTGGGTGCGTTTAGACACACTGGCAGGTTGCCTTATTTATATGAGCCAGTTGCTGCCATACACGTGTAAACACCTGCCAGTATAGTGCCTGTTGACTGGTGCCATATATGGTCAGAGAAATCTGTCAATATTCACATGTATTTTGTCTGAACAGACCTGCCAGATAACTGGCACATATAATATATATGGCAGCCTAAAAGTGTGTCTGAACGCACCCTAATATTTTTAGTTTGTAATGGTCGTAAGTCAAGCCCGATTAACTCTCAAAAAAAGTACAAAATATTCTTTCATGAAGTCTAATATATTCTAACGTCAATTTCAATACATTCTTGAAACAAAATAAGAGTTAAAGAATCAAAGAAGAAACAAATATTCCATACGACAGGTGAAAGCATTTCTTGGGTCTTTGTGAGAATGCAAACACTTGTCTAATGCTTAATCTTTCGTTGGAGTCTCTTAAATATACACATGCTTGAAGGTTGACCTGATCACAAAATCAGCAAACAAAACTGACCCCCGATCTGTACTGACCCGCTTTTGTGTCTATACAACGGTTGTGTGGGACGGATGTTTGCACATTAGACCGGACCTCGTTGGTATGAGAATTTAAAATTGTATGTGTTAGGCAGCAAAATCTAGCATAAAGTTTTTTAAAAACACAATTTTTATACCCGTTATTCACATTAATATTAATGAATACATTGCAACAATATGTAAGCAAAAAGCGCAAAAAATATGCGATGTTTTTTATAACTTTTATAGTTCTGTCATTTATTATCCGGTCCTTATGAAATTGCCAAAATTTGAAAAAAAGTTAAACCTCTTTTAATCTTTTTTTTTTTTTTTTTTTTTTTTGTTTATACAGAGGGAGGGGGAATCCAGTTTTTGCCCCGGTGGGGGGATGCTAATCAAGAATATATACTACTTTAGGTTAGGGTTGGAGATGCTTCCTTCTGGCTGTTACATACTTTTGCACAAACTTAATAAACTGTGTAGCTCAGGTACAGAGTATAAAAATCTTATTAAATGGGCGCCCGTGGTTGTAACCCCGGGCCCGCAAATCCCATTCCACCCCCGGGGTTTATAGCTAAATATTTTTAAATCAATATGTTATGTAAAAGGGCTGACACAAAAAAAAAAAAAAAACCGAGCCTCTCTCAATCTCAATTTGATATGCGAAAGTTTAAAGTGTTTGTAGCAACTGGAATATTTTCTTAATGAAAAACAGCAGCAACTTCTCCATATCCATAACACATGTCCAATTATTTGGCGTACTTAGCTTAAAATCCGTCTTATAAGTCAGTCAGGTGATTAAAAAGAAAAGAATTTATAAAATGTTCTTTTAGAGCGACTGCCTACACACCTTAAAGAAGGTCTATATAAAATTTAAGATCTTTGTGTTAAGCGATCTGTGTTGTGGATTCATATGTCTGTCAGTCGGGACTTACACTCCTCAATTTGCCCTCTTGAGGTCCGGTCTAATTTAAATACATATTTTATTGATAAGGTTTCTGAGGCGATAAGAGGTAATGCCTAATGCTAATGCCCGGCTGAAGCGTGCACGAGTCTCAAACAAGCAACTTGCTGATGGCTTGTAAACAAAATATTTGGCAATTTGACGACCTTGTTCGCAGCTTACTCACCTGCAAATGCGTATCTCTATGTCCGGTTTTGCCATATGCAGAGTTTTTGGTTAGATAACGACGTATATTTCTTAATATACCCGCTTCACGATCCTGTTCATCTGGTGTGATATCCTTGGGCTCGAAATATACCAATTTTGTGAGCGTGCCACCAATGTCCATGCCAAACCAAGGCATTGCTGGAATGCAGAAAGAGAGAGTTAAGGTTAGATTCAATATACTCATAGAGCTACTCCTCCATCCACCTTTAAAGCGTTGGCCACAAATTCGCAGGGATTTTACATGGTTTAAAATGGATACGGAATTGCGATTGCTTATCACAAACATACAGCTACCGGAAAGGCATCTAAGCGTGGTCTTTTTAATAAAACCACAAAAAAGAGAACAAATAATTTAGATGGAAAAACATTATGTGTAAGTGTCAGTTTAGGAAATTGGGTAACTAGACGACAACCCCTTTCCACTTCCACAAACAACAACTTGTGCACGAGGGTCAACAGGGCCAAGCGCAACAAGTTTTGCATACATTTACAACTTGCTTCAAACGTTTTCAAAGCGGTGTCAAGTTCATGTATGTATATGTATGTCAATAGAGCTAGTGTTTTGTTTGTAGACGAAATACGCACCGCTCTGGAGGATCAGATCAAAGATCGATGTAAAATGCAAAGCCTCTGGCATGATGTAATTTTGTTTTTAGCACTTTTTCTTTGTTAACACACGCGTTTCTATTTGTTTTCACCAATACGCAGGCACACGAGTCGTATATATATTAACAGCCGGATACATTTCTACTCCAACGCTGATGGACTTCGACTGACGACTGCCGGATTATAGCTAAATATTGGCAAAAACCAAATTGGGAAATCGTAACGAAAACATGTGCGCGACGCCTATACTAAGGTAAAATAGGTGAGCGAAGTGAAGTGAGTGGGTAAACACACCTTTCTTATCGCCACTTTAGACGCGCACAAACCAACTTGCTTATCACAAGTTGAAAATGCCCGAAGTGACCATACAACTGGGGGGAGGACCATCAGCATAACAAGAACAACGAGAACGTCGACGATCTTTTCATTAGTCGATCATGATTATATCTAATCAGTTCATTTAGGTATTATAACAATGATACGCACACTTTGAGCGCTTTGCTTAACTATATTTACTTCAATATGCGTATACAAATACTAAAAATTGACCACAGTCAAAACCACTTCTTATCTATCAGGAACCAAAATAAACCATAAACTAAATTTGGATATGTGTACCTTGAGCGTAAGTATATGATACAAGTTAAGGTTATTTTATGAAGAATTTAACATTCCCCTCTTGTAACTAGTTCACCAAACCTATAAATCTCTACAGCCAGTCATATTTATGACATATAGTAGAGCCGTCTGCTTTCATCAAAGAATTCCAGGGAAGTCCACACTGATATTGATAGCTCTAAATCGAATACCTCAACCAATCGAAAACCGGAACCCATATTATTTATTTAATTTTTGAAAACCAAAAGTTTATTTTTCTTCAACTATCGGAATCAACTTTTCTAAAAGTTTTTTATATTCTGTCAAACACTGTGTAGCGCTTTCTTAAGCACTATTAACAAGACCTGATCTCTCAGTTGAGTTTTGTAGCTGAGTATCTGCCAGCCCGTGTAAACAGGATTCTGAGCCTACTCAGCTGAGCGCTCAGGTGTAATATAACCGGCTCAACTTGAACGGACCGCACAGCAGAGAAACCAATGAAATAATGGAGAGATAAAATCAAACTCAAAAAGATTGATTTGATCTCAACTTTCGGATTGAAATATCAAGCTCGAGTCGTACTAGTTCGAGCTTGATACAAGTTTAGGAAATACTCATTCAAACACGGAACCGTATAATATGAGTGTGAAATTATCCACCAACAATTCAAGCAACTATCTATCGCTTTCTCACTTAAGTATTTTTTTTACTCATGCTTGCCTCTTGTGGAATTTTTTACTGGTGACCTTGTGTGTCTGCTCTCTGATATGTCTTCGGCTTCTGTTCGTTTCCTTCACTTCTCGTCAAATTAATCCCTGCTTTGACGTCGACGTCAGCAGAACTGAATTCTGTGTGTATTGTTTTTGCAATTTTGCCTACGCCCACTGAAAAAAGGTATGAAGAAGTTTGCATACCCTTTAAATTTGAGCGAGCTCAAGGTTAAATCTATGTTTTTTATGAAAATATTTTAGAATTATAAAATAAGGGCCTTGGACCGTCGTTCGTGGAAAAGACTTACACATGTTTATTATTCTTATACCACAAGCAATATTTTTTGATTGGATCTTTAATAAATTTATTCATATACATACTTATTTACGTCGGATATGCCTTTCCCTACCCTGAGTAAGCAAACGTGACGCGTGCTTTAGTAACCAACAAATGAGAAGAGCAATACTTAAGTAATACTTGAGTATTGGTAGAATGTGTGCTCTAAACACCAGGTAATTCCTCTTTGCTGTCTGAGTTCAATTGGTATGTAACCTGCAAATTCTGCGTGCGACCGCCCACTCAAAGACGAAAGCATCGTGCGGTGTCGCTCAAAGCAGGAACAAGTAAATTTGACACCCGCTCAAAACTGAGACCAGTCACTGAAGTACTAGTACGATATGAGTGAGTATATGAACTGACTTTATATTATTTGAGTGAAAAATCATACCCAAGACGCATTTACAACAAGTATACTCGAGTCAAGAAAACAGGCACTCTTGCAGATCTCTGGTAGATCAATCCGAAAAGGCTAATGTCCTATGTCAATATCAAATAATCCTTAATCGAGGTTGATGTTAATACGGATGTCCCATGTCAAAGCGAAACAAACTGAGAGCTAGAAAATCTTTCTCAACAATACTATGAGGCTAAATGGGTATACACACATACGCAAAGTCTTCTATTAACCCAGCAAACCAAACGCTCGCAAACGATATCCCAAGCGAGCGAATTGCGTGAGTTAACCCGGCAAAACTATCGCATACGGGTCAGAAAATGATAGTAAAATTATTCATGTGTCGTTTAGTTTGTGGCAGTGAAAGTATCATTTACGATAGTCGCAAGCAATACGGTTAGCGTAGCTTTAAGCGGTATCTTTTGCGAGACTTTTTTGATAGTACTTGCGAGTCTTTTAAAATATATGTGCTGTGATACGTTTTTTATTTAAATTATATGTTTGTGAGCCCGTAGTCTCGCAAAATGCTCGCATGCTGGTTTGCTGGGAACTTAGTATTTCATGTTATGAGTCGATTTTTCTACTATGATGCCTTGCAATTCCCAAACAGTCATAGCATTGCTGGCATGAGGAGAAAGCTAAATTCTATTTTAGATAGAAAAAGGGTATGCAAACAACTAATGACCTCGAGCTGGCAAGAACTTGCTGGTTTGAAAATCCAAAATGTCGTTCAATAAGTCGCATGGTGCTTTTGTAAGCAGCTCATTTTGGGGTAACACAAAGTTTCAACAAGTAAGGGCACTGTAGTCGAATACTCAGACTCCAAAATACCCTGTACACTTTAATTCGTGTGTTTTCATTCATTTTCTAGACACACACATATTCACAAATAAACACACAAACAAGCGCGCACACACGCTCTAGCTGAAAATAACTTCATTATCCCATTTTACCCATTTTTAATGGTATAATAAAGAGATAACATCAATCTCAGTCATTTATGAAACAATCCTTTTTGGGATTGAGTGCAGTTCGAATATCGAGGCCAATTTAATCTCATGCAAACTTGCACCAAGCCGATTTCCAGAACAAATCAAAGTACGAATTTCGAGCATAAGTCAATCTCGGTAGTTTTTGGAGCAATCCTTTATCGGATTGAGTGTAGTTTGAGCATCGAGCTCAATTTAGTCTCGGCCAAACTTGCAATAAGCCGATTTCTAGATCAAATCAAGTACGAATTTCGAGTTTAAGTCCATATCGGGCCTTCTTGATTGGATTCTACTAAGGGATCAAGACGAGTTCGGATAACAAGCTTAGATACTTCCAATGTGGGATAAAGACGGGATCAAGAGAAGAATTCCGGGATTGAAAAATCCGAGATCAATTCAATCCTGTTCGTACTTGGAATGAGCAAAATCCGGGAGTGGCCTACTTTTGACATCGATTGGGATTGATTTAGTCCCGAATATCTAGGATATTCGTTTTCAAGTTCCAGCAAAATCAACATATGTCAGTTATACTGCAGACGACATAAAGCAAAGATTACTCGGGTTTTTTTTTGTTTGTTTTTTACTCAAAACTAATTTCGCTAGGTAAATTCCATTGAGATTTTTAAACACGATTTTCACAAAATGGATTATTTTCATTTATGACAGTGTTGAGTAAACCCGAGGCAAACTGTTAAGAAAAAAAATGAGACCTAAAATTGTAATTTCTACTTGTTAGAAGAAATGGGTTTAATACAGATATTCAGGACCTTATAAAGTACCGACCTTAAAAATAAAACCGTATACTACTACTTTTTTAATTAGCATTCCTCTGCAAAGCAATTCAACAATTTTAAGAGCTTAGGCAAGTGTTCAACCTTTTTGATAGATAAGCTGGTAAACTTGAACAAATGCGTATGTCGTGTAGGCGTCGCTGGGACAGCAGTTCGTGTATTGATAGTGCAAATAGATTGGTCACTCAACACTTACACATAAAATCATCATCAACTTGAGGGCTGGAACTGAGATTGGCAGGTGACACGCGATCCAAAACACTTTGATGATAGCATTTCTCAAGTGTGCAAGGTCCCAAATCCAAATCAGCTATAGACGGAGATTCACTGCTATTGTTAGTGGACGACGATTTCGATTTGTTACCACTTCCCCAGGCGGCGCGCCATGAAGCGCGCCATGAATTTCTTTTTGTTGAGATCGCGGGTGAAGTTGGTGGTTGGCTGGTGGAGGCCAGCAAGGCGTTTGTTGATTTCTTATCGTTATGCAATTTGAATATTTTCAAATTGAATGAATACTTTGAGTCGCGAGCGGGCACTTTCATTTTGAGGAAGGAATATTATCACAGGCTGGGACAGCTAATTGCGTGCAGTCCAGGAAACGAAATAGTGGTTTCTATTGTGATTTTGTTTTTACTTTTCGTATTGAGAAAGCCGACAATGACGGCGAGCGAGTGCGCGATCCGTTGACTGTTCGAAAACAGGCATGAAACGCGTTTGAATGAAATTTTATTGTCACTTCGTTGAAAACGATGCGGCGCAGGCGTCGACGCAGACGCCGTCGTTGTCGCTTTCGCATATGTATTAGCTTTTAACATACTATATATATAAGTATGGATGTATGTACGCGTATTAATGAGCAGCCGAACTGAACTTAATGAACATTACGAAAACACCTTTAAAACAAAACCAAAGCAATGACCAAATGTAAACCCTACGTACATAGGTACGTACGTACGTGTCAGCAAAGGTAAGGGGCGGCCAGGGGGGGTTAAAGTATCACAAAAATCTCACCAGATTTGGCTAGAGCAGGAGGTAAAAGCCCCCCATCACCTGTCCCTTTCTACGCCGATGATGGTTGTAATCGTTCAAAGCGAGATAAGAGAGTGAGAGCTTATGCATTAAGAGCAAACGGGGCGTATGGCAGTCGAGCTTATAAAACAGGGTGTTCCCCGTCTTCATAATCAGCTGAGAGAGAGAAATGAAAACTAGTGGCCGAATTATACATAGTTGTAAGGCAAATAGCGCGAAATAAACTGTTTGTGGTGTCTGATTGTTAATTGAATGCTTGCATCATCAGATGCCTGAATTAATTTTAATCTTTATTCAACAAATCACTTAACAGGCGCATGTCTATTACATGCAAAACTGATGCATCAAATTGATACCATTTCTGGTATAATGTTATCCCACTGATCCAGCTCGTGCTCTGGAGATCCTAACCCAGAAGAATTTGCATAGGAATATTATCGCCCAGTTTGGTTTGGCAAGTCAAGAGAATGACGTAAATTGCCTAAGCGTATGGAATGCAAATTAATATATTCATTGTCATCGTCGTGGTTAGGAAGGTCTTCTGTTATGCACTTGTGTGGAAAGAGTCTTTCGATTCGGTTTGTTTACAACAAAGCCCAGATTTCCTGTTAACCTATTCAATACAACTGAAACTGATTAAAAGTCAGCTTACATCGCATGTTTCATTAAGAATACGGCATAACACATTTGGAATACTACTGAGATGACGATTTATTGGCTGAGCGCCTGATAAGAACGTCAAATCGAGCGCCTACAAGCAAAATCAAATGGGAATCAAATCCTTTAAAATTGTTTCGGTTCGGTTTGAAGCCGGAAGCATCTTTATTTAGGCAAAGAGTGGGTTTAAAAAGGTCTTAAAATCAGTTTTTAAGAAAACCGATCGATTTCTTAGTACTTGTGGTACATTTCGCTATCTCAAGGAAGTTCTTGTCAGTTTAGCATTTTAGTAAAGATTCTTTTTAATGTTTAAAGTAAGAATGGAGTCGAATTCCAACATTATTTCACCCCACTGTGCATTCGTTTGATACCCATAAAACGCTTCAGCGCTGAATGCGCTAATCGTATCGTGAGTTAGGAATAAATACCAAATGGTCTGATAATGTCTTGTACTTAACAATACATCCGCAATAAGCAATAATACTAAAATTATGTGCAAATTTTCTTAACTCAAAGAAGTAAGTGTTTCCGGCTCTAGAAAGTTTATATGTTTATGTGTACACCTATCGCAGTCGTTCACTAACAGGCAGATAAGTATTTCAGTCCATATCGTCCTCACATATTCACTTAGAGGCCCCACAAAAAAGTAATATTTTGTCAAAATAACAGAAACTCACTTTTTTTTAACAAATTTTCGAATTAGCGAAATGCACAGAAAATGCATCAAGTTAAGGTAATACAAAATCTTGAAGCACTAGAAAAAAGTATACCCGTAAATGTAAAAATTTATGTATTAAAGATGCCAGAACAGAATTTCAATGCCGATAGGACTGTGCGGTTTGGAACATTGGGTTGAAAATAAGGAATGGTTCCCAGAGATGTACATATCGTAAGCTATGAACTGAAAATTCAGTGTGTAGGTTGGAAATGCTTAACGGATGCCTCAATCAATCTTGAAGCTTTGCTGAAAATGGGCAATGCTCCAGGTCATCGATCTGTCATCATAAAGTTTCATCATTGGCTCATTTAAGTCTCAACTTTTGAGGCAATTTTTGACCAGGGTTCGTTTACGGGGCAACGCTTATAAATTCTTCACAATTTCTTAGCCTGAGTGCATTTTAATAACAGCAGATAATGATACCTTGAATCAAATTCAAAAACACAATACAAAGCTTCCAAGCTCTTTCAATCTAAGCGACTTCTTAAGAAAAGATGTTGATGATTTTTAGTTTCCAATGCAAATTAACGACGATATCTGCAGAAATCCCAGATAGCATGGTACTGGAGTCAAAATTGAAGAATGATCAACTCAATAACCATAAAACTTATTTTAATGGCTCTTATGATTGAAGAGGTTTCTGACCAGGATGAAATTCAATGTTATGATCTTAGCTTCGAAATTGTTAGAATGGTTTTCAAGATTTTTTTATTCCCTTGAAGAGGGTATACTAAAATTGTCCGGATGTTTGTAACGTCTGTTTCTATGCGATTTTCTCCGTCAGTTTGAATGCTATCTTCACGAAACTTTCCACGAAGTCTTGTAGTATAAATACACTGCACAAATTTAAAAACCGGCCGGATAGGACGACTATAGCATATAGTTGCCATGGAAACGATCGGTCGAAAAACTAGTTTTAGTGAGAAAAGCTTTTTTGTTTTGAATGGAATTTGAATGGAATGAATCAGACTTCGTATTTATACGTTTTCTACGCTTTTTCATGATTTCACTAAGTTTGGTCGAAACCGGAAGACTGTATAGTACAGCTGCCATAAAAAAAATAGGGGAAAGTTAACTTCGGCTCGGCCGAAGTTTTGTATACCCTTGCAGCTTCCATTGAAAACAAAAAATGTTTCTAAGACTACTTTTTGGACCTTACTTTTCTATGGGATCTATACTATATAGATGTCTGATTTCGACCAAACTTGGTGAAATCATGGAAAAGCAAAATACACTGTTAATTACGAAATTTGGAGGCGATCCCGTTTAAAACAAAAAAGTTTTTCTCACTAGAACTTCTTTACGACCGATCATTCATACTGCAGCTATATGCTATAGTCATCCGATTTTGATAAGACTTTGTAGAAATGTGTTAAGGCATATAAAACAAGAATATGCCAATAAAAAGGACGTTTTCATTAAAAACAAAAAAGTTTTCCTTACTCGAACTAGTTTTTGACCGATCGTTCCTATGGGTGCTATATGTTATAGTCATTCGATTTCGACCAAACTTTGTAGAATTGTGTAAAAGTATATAAAATAAGTGTATGCCAATGATAAGGACATTTTCATTAAAAACCAAAAAGTTTTTCTCACTAGAACTAGATTTTCGACCGATCGTTCCTATGGCAGCTATATGCTATAGTCATCCGATCCGGCCGGTTCCGACAAATGTGCAGCGTATTTGTGCCAAAAGACTTCGTGCAAAGTTTGGTGAGGATAGCTTTAAAACTGACGGAGAAGATAGCATAGAAACAGACAGACGGACAAGGCTAAATGAACCCATCTCGTCATGCTGATCAAGAATATATATACTTTATGTGGTCGGAGATGCTTCCTTCAATGCGTTACAAACATCCGCACAATTTTGTAATACCCTCTGCAAGGGTATAATTAGGTTTGAAAAACAGTCTTAGTAGGCGTCCTGAAAATTTGTATCAGCTTCAAGGGTATATAAACTTCGTCCGAGCCGAAGTTAGCTTCCCTCCATTTTTATTATTGTACGTTAACCCAAAATTTAAAATGTGTTTTTGACCTTGCCCCACTTTGATTACTTAAGCCCGCACATGGAAGAGTAAGACAGACACAGACAAAATATGCGAAGTTTACATTGATAACACATGTCTCTGCTTTGAAATATAAATCGGCGGCATCAAACAGTTAAAATAACATTTTTAAGCCATATTACTTTAACCAGTTAGGATGTATTCTTTTTTAAATTCATCTGGAATTTGTCTGGTTTGTCTTCATCATCTTTGGAGTTGTGTAGAAGTATGTGAAAGGGAGAAGGAAACAATTCCGACCGACTATATATCCGACTATATATATTCTTGATCAGAATCAACAGCCGAGTCGATTACAATGTCAGCTAGCGCGTGCGTATGTGTGTGTGTGTATGTGTGAGTGCCTGTGTACACATTCGTAGAAAATAAATGAAAACACACGAAATCAAGGGAACAGGGTATTTTGGAGTCGGGGCACTCGACTACATCGCCTTCACTTGTTTTTCCTATAAGAGCTGGAAAAATTAAATTAAATTGCTGATAATAGGGCTGCAAAACATTTGTCGTGGTTCTTATCTCTCTCGCCAAAAAGAGAGTTTGGGGAAAATACATTAGGTCTCTGATTTTTATCATACAAGGAGTAGCGAAATGTGGTAAATTGACTGCCTTCACTTCCCCCTTTTATGTATTTTGAGAGTGCAAGGAATACCAACTTTAGGCAGATGGAAGATTCCATTTAGCATAAGTAGTGTATTAGGCGTGCAGCAAACAGCGAGTCCGATAGCGCAGTGCTTAAAAGCGGCATTCCAATTGTGTTTAGTTCAAAAGTCCCTAGATCGAATCCCAGAGTAAGTATCAAGTTAAAAATACAAACTTATATACAATACATATGACTTGTCGATTTTCAGAACTTTCATAGCTTTAGGAAGAAACGTTTTCTTATTTCCAGGAAGAAACACATTCTTATACCACATAAGAGTCTTTATACCCGTTACTCGTAGAGTAAAGAGGGTATACTAAAATCGTGCAAATGTATGTAACAGGCAGAAGGAAGCATCTCCGACCACATAAAGTATATACATTCTTGATCAGCATCAACAGCCGAGTCGATATAGCCATGTCTGTCTGTATGAATACCTAGATCTCGGAGACTAGAAGAGCTAGAGCCACCAAATTTTGTATGTAGACTCCTATTGTCCCTTCGCAGAACACAATAAAAAATGTTGAATAGTCAGTGCAGTGTAGTGTATGTGCCCAATATCTACAATCTCTGAAAGTTTCATAAAGATCGGAAAATAAATGGCAGAGTAATAAAGGTTGCACTTTTTGCTCACATAATGTTGAAATGGTCACTTTAATGTTAATGCTCTGTTAATTAACAAAGGGAAAGGCTATTAAACACTAATTGCCCTGAGTAAAGGGTATATCGAAGTCGGGCAGGACCGACTTTAACTTACGCTCTCGTTTTATTATCTTTAGGGAGAAAAACTTTCTTATCTCCTAATACGGAACATTTCTTAACTCTAAGAAGAGACCAGGAGAGACTTTTTCCCAGCTCCCCGAAGTAACGCTTTTCTACCACGGAGTGGCTTACTTCTTCCCCAAGGAAGATAAGAATGCGATAGCAATGTGATATCGCTAAAGTAAAGCGATACTTACTAGAAGAATCGCATTCTTATCTTCTGCGATAAAAAAATTTTTGCTGGGCAGGGCTAATCACGACGAAAACAGCTATCATTTTGAACCAAATTGTTTCAATACATCGTTCCACATTAAATTAAGTAACGGCAGAAAAATTTGTCATGCATTTGTATATATTTTTGTTTTTAATTATTAAGTCGGCAATAAAACCACTTGAATACGTCTTGCGTGAAAGCTGGAATGAGGTACATGCATGTTGATGACATGCGACAAAATAATGATAGTGATAAAGAAGGTGTTCGCCTCAATCCCCACGTGATGCAGTTCTTTTCAATTATTCAAATTGAAAAGATTTCCTAAAGATATCCCTAAATGCCCAAAGTGTTCCCCTCGGAAGAAGGACCAAGCATAGCAGTCTTTTGAATGCGTTCTTTTAAAATGTACTCAGGCCTAAGCCTATAGGCTTAGCTATTATTAAACTATTATAATAGTTTATTGCATTAAAATAAGATTTATCATCTTTAGTGTAGACTTAAAATTTACTTCGATATTGGTAAGCATATGTAACATTTAGCACTTTCTGTTAGGAACATAAAAAATCAAATTTTTTTATTTATTTACGGTTTCTAGCCCAACAACCAACAATTTTTTCTTATTTCCCTCCAAATATTATAGTTCCCGGCTAGTGTGTGCGATCGAGAGGTCTTGTTCCTAGTCATTAAAGGCATTAATTCGCATATCAGCAAAACATCGTAAAAAATGTCTTACATTATAATTAAGGCAAAAGACAAAACAAAAGATGCTTGACCAATTGAAACTTACCTTTCGCTAACTGGTTTCTTAAGGCTATATGATGATCCTCATCCTCGATCTGCATGTTGATTTAAGATATTTTATTTGCTTAAGATCGTATGCCAGTTTTGTTGAAGTCCGGGAGGAGGCTTTATGAATAAGTTTCTCTTTCTCACTCTTGCACAGACCTCGAGAACAGTCTGTGACACCGGCGTATCTCTTATCTGGAAATGGAGCGCAGCGACTGTGGCAAAAACCAATTGAAAGCGTGACTCAGCAACTGCTATTTATTTTGCTAGCTGGGTTAATGTTGATGATGATAATGATGATGACGGTATTTGTTGGTGTTGGTAGTGGGATGGCGGTGGTGCAGCAGCCTCAAACAGTGCAAGTGGCCTTTTCTTCGATGTACAAGCAACACTTTACTTAAGACTTAAGCACAGGTCAGTAGTCTGTTAATTCAAGTTGAAGCTCCAAAAAGGTCAGTTAGTTGCCCTGGAACACTCAACTTAAAAACTTAAAACAATTTCCACACAGAACATGTAAATCTAGTGGCCTTCTTTTTTTATGGAACAGCTGATTTTCAGTTGCTGTTGCGACTAGGGATGGCCAGCTATCTACGAGGTTATCGGATAATGAAGAGTCACAGTGATCAGCGAATAATCACAGCGACTTATATTACTATTGGTTTTTTCCTTAAATTATTTTCTTAAAAATTTCACGTTACGACATAATTAAACTTATGGAATAAACCCGGGATGAAGCCCTTAAATTTGGTTAGCGTTATATGGGAGCTTTTGTACTAGCATCATACTAGCATCATAACCTTTATTATTTATGGTTCAAGATAAAAATCTACAAAGTTTAGCAAACACGGACAGGGTCGCTGGGAACGTAATATCAAAAATCGCGTAAATCGTAAAATTGCATAAGATACCTACAGAAGGGGTCAATCCCAAATTCTTGAATATCTTTAAAAGCGTAAGGTAGAGTTTTATTAAAAGCAAAATATATAATGGGCAATTGCAGTCCCCAAGAGATTTTGCTTGTCTGCCCAAAAAAAAAAAAAACGAGAAGAGTACCATTTTAAGATTCACCCACTAACCACTCCATAAAGGTCATAAAGTAGAGCAAAATAACGTAATGTGACTTGTAGCCTTTCTGCAGGGTCAGTGCAGGTTCCAGCTTCTGAATAAATGGCTTTACTATATCTAGAAGCAATCCAAATTGGCGTGGGATCTAGCGTCCATTTGTCCATATTGGAGGATAATCGAGAAAGCACAGCTACCAGCAAACATTTTTATTGGGCAAAGAGTCGCAGGCGACTCGTCAAGATATCGTATTCTGATCGTCTGTTGGGAGAAAGGGAGCCACTTCGGCGACTCTTTTAGAAGTCCTGTATAAGAGTCTTCTAGACGGCGACTCCCAGGAGACCCTTTTCGGCTATTGTTTAATCGCCGATCGCCTAAAAGAGTCTTCTTGGAGTCGTCGTGGAGAAGATTGAATCTTCCAGCAATCTTCCCTGCGATTCCCAGAAGATTCAATCTTCTAGCGATCTCCACGTCGACTCCCAGAAGACTTCTCGGCGATGGGCGATTCAACAATCGCCCAAATGTTTTCAGGATAACTTCGTCTGTGCCAAAGTATTAACACACTTGAAACAGATCATTCCTATGGCAGGTACAAGAAGTAACCATCCGATCCGCGAGGCTCCGACATATGCATTAATTTTGCACTCCAACTCCGCATGATTTGATAGGTATCGAAAACGGGAACAGCCCTGAGTACTATGAATGATGGCTCAGCGGCTAGTGTGCGGGACCGCTGTGCATGAAGCCGTGGGTTCGATCCCGCCTCGGAACATCTAATGAAAAGTTTTTTCTTTGAATAAACTTTACACCCGGCCACACCTCTTTGCTGTTGGCGCCAGCATTGCAGTAATTAGCCATGAAAAGCTTCTCAAACTGCCGTTCGGATTCGGCGTTAAACTGTAGGTCCCTTTTCTCTTGTGCTAAAAATTAGAAGCGCACAAGCCAAGAGATTGAGAGAGGCTCGGCTTTGGCCCTTTGGGGCTGTGTCAACTTGACAAGCTAATTTTACTTTACTAAATCACTTTCAGGAATGCCACTAATATTTTCGTCATGAACCAGCAATCTTTCGTTATCAGCAGTTAAAATAGCAAGTCACGACTTCAAAATCGCTGTTCCGCTCTAGTCACTCTATAATATTAATTTTGCCATCACTAACTCCTACACTCCTAACTACACTAACCCCAGAGCATCATATTTTGCAAGTGTGGCAGCACTGTTTGCGCACAGCTGATTTACAAGGCACAACAAAAACGACGCAGCTAAACTTAGTATTTCATCGCGTCATAAACAAAATTAACAAAATGAACACAGATCAGGAATTCCGAGAATTCAGCTTTCCTGAATGCTGGCAGCAGAAAGCCAAAATACAGGTGTTATTCTCCACATTTCGTCCACGCCATTTGAATTCCGACGACTATGACCAAAAGATGAAATTCTGGAAGGATCTGATTACGCAGTATTGCGATTTCAGAGGCAAAGTATGTATCAGCTTACGTGAGCTGCAGCTACAATTCATTCGGGGCGACCAACTACCCGCCTGCCTGGATACGGTGTTAGAGGAGCTGCGGCGTGAGAAACAGTTGCGACTACGAAGTGAATTCGAATACGATCCGGCCAACAGTTGGAGTGGCTGGCTTATGAACAGCTTGGTAAAGCGTCCGCTATCCTGGAGCTGGGGGAAACTTAAACATAGCATTATAACAGAGGATTTGGAGGCCGCTTCAATGGTGGAATGGGTCCATTTGTTAGTCCTGAAGGTTGGTAGCTAATGATCCAATATAATAATAAATTAGACGACTTAATCGACACTCTTTTGCATTCCTTAGAATCTCTGCCTGAAAATCGAGGAGAAAGTCTTGCAACCAAATCGTGGCAAACTGTTGCACTTGCAGGCCTTCCGGACTTTGTGCCAGTCTTGCCACTTGTGTATTCAGACGGACAAAGATTTGAGTGTCTGTCTGCTCTCGCTGCACGCCTCGCGTCAGTTGGGTCTAGAGTTCAAAATGGAGAAGCAAACTCGATGCATACATCTAATCAAAATACCCGCCAACGACACCGATGACCTAAATATCACTGAAGCCGACCACGCTGTTCACAATCTTCAGATGACACAAGCCAATCTGTTGCAACAATTGGAAAGTCTTGAAGAGGAAATCGCAATGAATGACCAGAAAGCGCGTCAGTATGTTAAAGAGAACAAACGGCAAATGGCCAAAACTTATTTGCGTAAACGAATTTTGCTGGAAAAGAATCATGAGAAACGCAGCGTAGCCCTGCACAATATAGAATCACTGCTCTCCAGTGTGGATGAGGCGCAGAATAGCGGTGTGGTACTGGATGCCTATAAAATTGGCACCAAAACCCTACAAAAGGTGCTTAACGATTCGGGTCTCAAGTACGACAATGTCGATGAAGTTTTGGCGGATGTGCGTGAAACTTTGGATCAGCATAGAGAGGTGCAGGATGTTATGTCGAATAGCATTATCGATGAGGTGCAAGACGACGATGAATTGGAAAAAGAGCTGCGTGGCATACTGGGTGAACCGACTGAACTAACTGTAAACAATAACGCAAAGCCTGAATTGGTGATAACAGATGAAGAAATGATTGCCATGCTGGACAGCCTAGATGTGGAGGAAGGCTCCGTCTCTCAGCAGTCGAGTTATAAGTCTAAGAATACTGTTGATTTGTAAGAAATTAATGTTTTTGTAAATTGTTAATACATTTTTGGAAAGAGAAATTTTGTAAACTTTTAAGCCTGAATAAATTTTTAAAATTGTGTAATCTTGTCGAGGTGACTCTGAAATGCAGCCTCCAGTACCCATTCAACCATGTAACTTTGAGCGGTTGTAAGGGTTTTGTGGTGACTCGGGATGATGTAAGCCCGTCATACCCCTGATTGATATTCAGTGTAGCTGATGCACTTAAGTTTGGGCGGACATCTCTGAAATATGTTCCCCAAAAGTTGATTTATTAGCTAACAATCAAAGGCGTAGGCAGGATTTGTATTATATTTATAAATTCCATATATGTATCTAGTTTCCTTTCAATTACGTTACACAAGCAGGCTAAGCTAACTTCGCCTTTGCCGAAGTCTTAATACCCTTGCAAGTCTCCATATGCAATATTTTAGCTCGATAGCTTCAAAACTGAGAGACTAGTTTGCGTAAGAGCAGACGGACGAACAAAACTCAATCGAGTCAGTCCTCGTCGTCCTGATCAAGAATATATATAGTTTATGGGGTCGTTTATTAATATTTCTATGCTTTGCAAACTTCTGAGCAAAATTAAAATACGCTTTGCCATGTTATAAAATAGATACCGCTCAGCAGTTAGAAACTCTGGATTTTTTGTTTTCTTTCGTATCCAAGCGGAACCTGAATCGAAGCACAAAAAATTTTCCGATCTTAGTACTGAAAATTCAGTACCAGAATTTTGGTGATTTCGACGAAAACGGCAAATTCAAATTGAACAAAAATCAATCCTTTATCAACTTAAGCTGCATTCTGTACAGCTGTAGTGGCAGAGCTCGTCAGGTGAGCGCAGTGCCGAATCAGTAGATACAGAAATCGTCCCAAATTTGGAACTAAATCTAAGTTCACACAAGCAAATAATTTTGACTATTTTCGGTACAAATTTGGCTAAATAAGCCTAATTAGCACACTTTTTGGCCATATTTGAGCAAATTATTTGAAATGGAAGCATAGCTTTAGTTTTAAGTCATACAACATCTGCCATCATGGCTATTTAGCAAAATTTTCATGGAAATTTGGGAAAATTATTTGTCTGTGTGAACTTAGCTTTAAACTGCCGTTACTTGCTTTTCGGTCATGAATTTCACTCAGGTAGGGCATTCTTTCAAGACGTTTGCTTTTCAGGCATAAATATGAGCTCTGAATTTCAAGGGTAGTGCAACTGGACTGGAGTCACTTATACACTGAAGTTATTTCTAATAGTTATGTCTTAATTCATTACTCTAGAATTCGCATTGTACACTAGGTTGTGTCCATTTGTATAATCTTAATCTACGACGAATTCTAAGAAGGTTTGTCCAAGAAACCATGGGCCTAAAATCAAAATCGAGCTTCCCGTTTTTAAAAACGAAAAGTTTCTTCTTACCTTACAACCTTGCACACTTGTTAGTTCTAGGTGTATCGGATTGTAACGAGGATTTCAAATACATGTGCTGTACAACTCCGCATACTTGGTGTATGAAGTTGTAATGTAACTGGAAAACTACTTTGTCAATAGTGAATATATGGAGCTGTCATGTATGACTGTTTAATACAGCGATTGGCAAGCCCTTGTTCCCTTTGCACACTGGGCCAACAGGCCGAAATTTTGGCCAAAAGTTCCACTTTTTTGTTTGGGAAACTGGATAAAACGATTGTCGGAAACTATTAAGAATACTTATAGCTTTTTTATGCCAAAATTTGGAACATTTTTAAAAATTGGTTTTTGAATGGCAGTTGATTTTTCTTCAAATTGCTCCAAAAAAAACTGAAAATTAATATTCGAAACTAGGAAAGCAACAGCTTCTAGAGTTTGATAGTATGTATATTTTCGACTACGGAAAAGTTTTTAATAATAAATTATAAGAAAGTTTCCAATTCTATTCGTTTTCATAATAAATGGAAAAAATCTCAAATTTTGTGGGGTTTTTTTATATGTGGCAACTTTGACTTATTAGTGCCCACGAGTGCCACTGGGTATTCACTGGCAACATGGGTAATTATTTTCTTTGAATATTGTAACTGGAGGTATGCGCTTTTGCGCGGTTTTGCTTTGGATTTTATTAAATCGCTTTTAAAAATGTATCCCCATTTGGCATCGAGCCAGTTTCAATTTTCAAGTCAGCCGAAAAGTATGCTTTTAAAACTTCGGAATTTTGCCCATGAAGCTAAACTGTGAAAGCTAAGCTATTTTCATTTCCATAGATAAAAATGTATAGCATACTCTTAGAAGCACGAAATTACGGGTAAAAAACGTACTAAAGTGGAGCAATGGGTGAGAGGTTCCACCAGGATATCAAAGAAATGGAGAAAAGGTACCAGCACAATGTCGCAAGAAAGGCAATGGAATTGAACCCGTTCGAAGGAGCCCTGCGGACACCTGGCAGATGATGACACAAGTTGATGAGAGCTAACAACGACGGCTAACAACAGACTTCGCTGGAAGAGAGAAGTTGTTAATGCCCTATGTCCCACTCGGGATTGGAACTAGAAGAAGAACACTTTTCAATGATAGGAGACTACCAAAATACTTAAAATCAGGTTTGCAAAGCGCTTTGGATGTTCCAGATTTTTAGGGTTCTAAAACAAAAAAGTTGAAAACAGATCACTTTTTGAAAAAAATGCTAGTTTCAGCACTGAGCTGAACTGAAGAAAAGGTTGTGATTTCGTCCAAATGCATCTTCTGTCAATGTTTGGGATGCGCAGGGTGACTAGGGTTATAGAAGACTCTAATAGGGAATCGACAAGTTTAAGAAGGCTTGAGGATAGCACGTGCTTTTTAATCCATTCGATAACAGGGGCACAATTTTTCAGGGTGTTCCGATTTATTTAAACTTGACTGAACAAAAATGTCTTACCATTTGTCATTCTCTTCAACACGCAGAACGGACAAAAAATCTGAGCCAATACCGCAGAATTATGCGGAAAAGTGTAATACTTATCTTCCTTGTACATACTTCTTCTGTTTGGAGTCAAAAATTGTAGGTTCATAATTGCGTTTTTATTCTAATTCATTTTGTACAAAATGCGTTCTTACTTGTCAAGTGTTTTTTTTGGTAGGCTTAATGGCTATGGCTAGACAAATGTTTCCCTTAGATGGAATTCAAAAATATACATACATACATATACAGGCTATAGGTAAAAGTACAAATATATGTGTGTGTGCATTTATACACTTACACACACACACATACACTCACTAAGGTATTCTTTCGTAAGCTATGCATTGATTTCTCCTTTATAAAAGTGCACTGAACTAAGAATGTACATGCATACATATATAGAACACCCTCCAATGGCCTAAGTAGGAATTCGATTCAAGTGCGTACGCGTACATACGAATTGCTAGTATAGTTAGGCATATGTAAATATAAAGAATCAGAAGCAATTTTAGCGAAATGCTTCCTAGTTAGTATCTTGTTAATATGTATTGTATAAACTAATTGTTTCCTAGTCAAACACTAAGGCAAATTTGCGCATGGCGCCACCACCATTTCCAACTGTGTGCTCCCCTCCATGAGGTTTGTTATGTGTGGAATTGGAAAAGTATCAGAATACTTAGAATTGTACAGATAAAACAGATCAGTACCGGCAGGATCACAATGAATCGGAAAGATCTGAAATGGAATGAATAGAGGATTAATCACACCAGCGCAACAGACAACATACACTCACCTGACCGGCTCAAAAGCCGGGTGTCAGAGATTCAAATCCATATCAGCCTCTAGATCAATGTGATTAATCGAATTGGCTGTGCTATTGAAGATTTGATTATCGCCAGTGCTACTATCCGTCGTGGCGGCATTCGTTCCTCTTGTGCGCTTGGATTTACCTAGCAGCCAGGAAGAAAACACTTTGTCCAAATATTGCGTGTTATTAAAAATGTGATTGATGAGCTTTTGGATGGGTTTGAAACGAGTTCTAATACAAACCATCATCCATTATTGATAAGGGTTGGGTAAAGAGCTTATAAATGTTTTTATGTGAAAGGAATGGACATGTAGCTCTAACTAATGAGTGGACAGCACTTACCACCCGTAAAGCATAGGCAGCCCTCATCATCGCTGGGCGAATCTCGTCGCGAATTCTTCTGTTTTACCTCCTTGTTGAGTTCATTCAGGCAACGCTGATAATAATCATAGTCTTTCAAATACCAAACTGGCGGCCAACGATGCTCGCGCAAATACTCCTGATTATCCTGGTGCAAGGCCTTTAAGCCCTTCAGAGAGAATTTACATATCATGTTATAATTGACGCACAGATACGACATGCACCATTCGGCCAACTGATGGGCATTGTGCAGCTGGAAAAAGCATTAAATTGATTATTTTCATTTACTGCAAGTGCATCCTCCTACTCACCTTGACGGGTTCCAAGAGCTTGAGGCAATGATCCACCGTTTCATTGGTCTCGTTCTGGGATATCAATGTGAGATCTTCAATAACGCGACACTCAACCAAATTGAGTAGACGCGGCAGACACAAGCGATTGGCTAACTCTAACAGATTGAGGCATTTGACGGCCGAAATTGGCGGAATCTGGTCAGTGTACAGATAGCAGAGAAGCTTATGGAATGTATAAATGGTTACACCAGGGAATACAATCTGTCAGGGGAAGTTTGAGAAAAGACGTGGTTTGACATGTGTGTTTTGAAATAAGT
The DNA here is from genome assembly GCA_018904265.1 of Lordiphosa collinella. NCBI lineage: Eukaryota > Metazoa > Arthropoda > Insecta > Diptera > Drosophilidae > Lordiphosa > Lordiphosa collinella. The sequence continues at coordinate 168,574 of JAEIFV010000128.1, forward strand.
TTACTCATTGATCTTACCACATTGGAATGAGCCTCACGAAAATCACCCAATAACATGGCACGCATGACATCACAGCGACCCACCAGCACGGCACGATGGGCCTAAAAAGAATGAACGGTTTCATTTGTGGTCTATGACATCTCGCCTTTTTGTCAGTCTCACCTTCATCAGGCCATCATCTAGCTCAAAGGTCACATCGCTGAAGCAACCATCTCCTATACAATGACGCTCCATACTCTCCTTGATGCGCTGTAAATCAAATAATTAAATTAAATCATTAATTCACTCTCGACTTACAAGACTAATGTGAGGATTTGGCTCATCACTGGGACTCTCCATAACGCTTTGTGGTTTGGCAAGTAACTGAGTTAATTGCGGCAGTTCTAATAGATCGGCAGCTTCCCCAATTTCCTGTTTATAATCTTCATTAGTTCTTTATTACACTGGGATGGACTCAACCAAGGCTCACCTGCAAATTGTTGCACTCCTTGTCAATGGTGCCCGTGTAAATGAATCTCAGACACTGATGCAAAGCCTGGGGTGAGATAAGCTTACTCAGGGTAACAATCGTTTGTAGTCCACTGATGCCACGCTGATTCTCCACCTGAACCAGGCGAATACTCTGCAGTAACGGATGATGTAGCTCTCTGTAATGATCGTTAGAGCGCTTGGACTCGACTAGAGGCAAAGCCTGATAGCTAGAGCGTCGCTTGAGATGCTCCCACATTCTGCGAAGGGAAAGTTTTGGTGGGATGATTTGGCCAAAATGATTAACTTACCTTTGTGTGCGTGATTCGTAACGGATCAAAGATTCCGTGTCGTCATTAAAATCGGCTATGGTAGCCTCGCCAAATGTCGAACTAACCATGCTCGACTCACTGCTACTGCGTCCACCCATATCGCTCAGCTCGGTATTGAGCAGACGTTGAAATATGCTTGACGCGGCAGCCAGCATGAATCTGTGCACCGCAAATTTGGACGTTCCACTGCCCACCACTAGAATGAGATCAGTGTAGGCCTGAGAGAGGAACATATTGTAAATGTCCTGCCGATAATGGCCCACCATGACGGTGACTTCAGGCGGTGGTGGTTTTGGTGGTCGGAATGGAGCCTGCAACAACGGCTTCTGTACCTTCTTCAGGTTGGTCATCCAGAAGCGTTGCTGCCGGCGTGCAATTAAGGCCGAACGGATGGCATTTTCAAAGACTTCATTCACACCAAAGTAGGTGAAGACACTGGTTTCATAGTAGGCAACGCCTAGCTCTTTGGCCACGGCACGCGCCTCATCCGGCATAACCAGATCACTTTTCAAGGCGGCACTGTAAAGGGAGAACATAAAAGTAGATGAGGTGCCGCAACTTATCGGTTAAAACTTACCGCACAAATGTGCCCTTTTCACCAAAATATGACAGATAATTCTCATCCCTATACATGTAACGCAGATCATTTTTACAGCCAACAAGTATAACGGGCACATCTGGACAAAAGCGTCGTATTTCTGGATACCACATCATCTTACAATTGCGCAACGAAATGGGACTGGCAATGGAGAAACACAATAAAACTACATCGGAGCTGGTAGAAGTAATGGAAGATTCAAGTTAGAACACAGCTGAATCTGGTGAATGAGATCCACCTACCGTCCATAGGCAAAACGACGATCCTTGTCATGATCACCAAAAGTGTCCCACAAACGCAGCGACACATTCACTCCATCTACCACCTCCCAGGATCGTTCCAAAACCTGGAAATGTTTAAGTAAGTAATAAGTAAACCAATTTGATTTGATTTGACTTACATCTTTGTATATGCGGTACTGATCGATTGCCCACACCGTGGGCACATGTGTCGATAGAAGCTGCGATAGTGACACATGCTTATTACAGGCTCTGGCACAAATCAGACGCGTCTTTCCCACTGCAGTGTCTCCTACCAGCACACACTTGACCAACTCTTGATGGGGCTGTTCGTTATCCATTTTCGGCATGCAACCAGACACTGTTGCTGCGGCCAGGATGGGTAAGGTTGTTCTGTGGAAGATCAAGTTCAGATTTATAAACTCTGTCACAAGTTCTAGTTTGTTAAGTTAACGTACTAATATCTTTATCTAATCTTATCAGGCACTTACATACAGGCGTCAAAGTTCTTAGCATCAGTAAATCTGTAAGTTTGTAAACTTTAATCCCACCAGCTTGTTAGGGTACTTTTTGTACACTTGCAAAGTACGGGCCCATTACTAAGGGGAGGACTGTGTTAAATCTTTTCAAAGAGTTCTTCACGACAGAAATCGTGAATGAACTTCTTGGAATGATATTGGACAATGAGGCTTAGGTGAATACTTCCACTGGAAAAGCTATAGCTCACACTCAATTAATTTATATATTTTTTGCACTATATTTATATCTGTTTACATTGCATGTTCAATATCAAGACCTTGAAAGGGTGTGTCCATAATATGTGAAAAAAGTCGCTTTGTTTCCAAGCAAGCTAAGTATTTACTTTAACAAGTTAAGTACATTGACATGATCATGTACTCTATCGCTTTTAGGTAATCTCTCGATTATAGATGAGCCAACTTGACAAAGCTAAAAACCATTGACCTCCGGGCGGTTGAGAATCAAGAAAGAACGACTGAAAGAAGCACGCAGCCAGACGACGTAAACAGAGAGCAACGTAATGACGTTTCTTTTTTCAAATACTACAAAGAGCCATGCGAGACGCTCTTTTTGGACTCTAATTGAACTCAATTGAGAGATTGCAATAACAATATCTGCAATCAAAATGCGAGCAACAATTGAGCAGCACACTTTTTGCCTGCGTGTGGTTTATGCGCGGGTCTATTTTTAGAGCGCAAATGTTGGGGGACAGACAATAATAAAAGTTCTTTAAGTTGAATAACAGGAAATTTGTACTTAAGGCCTTGCTGAAGAACGCAACAATGGACACCCCCAGAAAGACATTGGACATCCATTTTTTTTAGGTCATAATTTAACTTTTGAAACTACGACTTTACTCTTTTGGAGGTACAATCTGTACTCTGCCCGACAGTCGATTGGCGCCCCCCTATTCTTTTAGACTTTTAAGCTTAATATGAGACAATCAAAGAAATCGATTGAGTTTAATTTTTTTTTTATGAATATCTATTTTGGTTTTTCGTGAAAAGAAATGACAGGGTTGCGACTCAAAAAGTAAAATTATAACAGAATTTTTACTAACTTACATTAAATTTTATTTCGGCACAATCAGCCCTAAAGGCTGATTTCCAGAACGCACGAAAATAAACTTTTATGTCGAACTTTAAATGAATTGAAACACTTTTGGGTTGTTTTAAAATCTGAATGATTATGAAAACCAATCTTATTCACGTTTGCGTGAAGCAATACGACTCAAACGATCGGAAACAAATCGTGGGTTCTGCATGACTATATTGGTATAGCTCAAACATCAATGCTTGTTCGTGATTTTTTGGCCAAAAACAACAAAAACAAAATATTAAAATTGTCCGGATGTTTGTAACGCATAGAAGGAAGCATTTCCACCCACATAAAGTATGTATAAATATTCTTGATCAGCTTGACGAGCTGAGTTGATTTCCTCCGTCAGTTTGACAGCTATCCTTACGAAGTCTTGTAGTACAAATACGCTGCACGAGTATGAAACCCGGTCGGATCGGACGACTATAGCATATAGCTGCCATAGAAACGATCGGTCGAAAAACTATGTAGTTTTAGTGAGAAAAACTTTAATGATTTGAATGGAATCGGCATCAGACTTCGTATTTATACGTTTTCCATGTTTTTTCATGATTTCACTTAGTTTGGTCGAACCCGGAAGACTGTATAGTCCAGAACAATTCTGATCTCTCAGTTATTCTCGGTACACTGTATGCCCTGAAAAGGGCATAACGATACATGTGTCTGGTTGGGACTCCAAACAAAAGCCCCAGGTGACCGAAGTCCCCTGGTGCCAATTTGAAAAGCACACTGGTCGGGTGTGACTTTTCCCCCTTGGTGAGGGGCGAGGTCAATCTAAGAAACTCTACTATAATCTCGGCTATAGCACCGTAGGTAATTTACGTACTTATTCGTCGAGCCTCTAAAAGAGACTCTACCCGCGATGGGGGTATCAACGCACAGCCACCACGATACTCCCACTAGTGGGCCAACTGCAATGTGAACAGCCTAGGGCTGCTGTTCATTCCGTGGTACCAATAAGCTCGGTGGGCTTCTCTCTTTTTAGACCCCTCAATCATCATGCCCCTTGCGGGGAGACTGTACAACTGCCATAGAAAAGTTAGGTTTGAAAAATAGTCTTAGTAGGAGTCCTGAAAATTTACATAAGCTTCAAGGGTATATAAACTTCGGCCGAGCGTTACAAAACTATAGCTTCACAAACTTTGAATCGTCCCGTTTTTGGCCTGAAATCACCATAATTTAAGCAGATAAAACCAAGCTGTGCAATAAATCAAATTACAAATGAGAATTTTTCTTATAAAAATGATGGAAATTTATTTTTTGATACTTTTATGTGCTTTTATCGACAATATGTCTTGACGCTTCGTTGTTTTTTAAATCTTCTAGGTCTTTATCATAAATTTGTGATCGTAGATAACTTAAAAACTATTGACGGCACAAAAATTTGTGAGAACAAAAAAGAAAGGTAATGTTATTATCTGTAGAGACCTGTAGCGATGGAGTGAACACTGGTCGATAACGATTGCCCTGAGACGTGTCATCGTAAGAGCAAGTGGAACACAAAAGTGACAGACCACGTTGAGACGTCGGGCCAGACGGTCACGGAAAATAAATAACGAAAACGAATCTGTAACCAGTCTTATCGTTAATAGTCCCGAGGTGGGTTAATACATTATCTATAACCTTGTCTCAGACAATTGTTTACAAGATACAGAGATTTTCAATATGGCGGCCGTTCCCAAGGACACAAATTTGATCTTATGCCTTTTAGACAGTGCCCTACCACATATCAAAAATCTGACTGGTCAATATTTCATGCAAGTATGCCCATTTTTTTTACCAAACTTGACTGGACTGTAAGTAAAAATAAAGAATTAAGATTTGACAATAGAATAAGCATTACATCAACAAGGGAGTTTACAGAGAAGGGATGGTAATAACTGTTGTAATTTCGACTCAGGTTATGAAAGGGTTCATGATAAGCATAGTTGGGGAAGCAAGGATGTAATAAATCAGGGATGCAACCCGATCGGAAATTCACTCAGACTGTAAACTACCGTTTCTTATTATTACATGCTTTTTAAAGCCAACTGAACCGCGGTTTCGATTACACAAAAAATCCATTATCTTCCAAACCTGTGAGGAAAGGAGATTTTTTCGAACTTATTTTTCGTTTTTTTGCAGTTACGGCAAGTTTAAATAAATGCCAAAAACTTATTTTTGGTCTAGGATCGCCCCTAATTCCGCCGAATCTCATTCTTTAAAGCCAGTACTTAAGCATAGAACATATTTTTGTTCTAGGAACGCCAATAATTCCGGACTTTCGAAGGTAAGGCAGTCCGAAAAGTTGCCAAAATCTCATTTATGTTCAAGGAACGTGCCGAATTTCGACGAGCCTTAAGACTCTTCTTAAGTATAATGTCCCGGTTTGACCTTAACTCTGCGCGGAAAGGTATTTTTTGTCCTCTACTATTTGATGTAACATAAATTGGGACCGTTGGATTTGAACACGACAGAATAATGAGAATATCGTCCCGTATAGGAAATGGTCGACGCACACAAATTGATTGGTAAACCCCAAAGAAGGATTGCAGACTGATGACAGGAATATTAAGAGGTATGTGGGAAATTGCAGGAAGTGGACAGGATCGCATCTTTTAAAATGGCTGGTAGCTACATAAATCCGGCGTCAAGAAAAACTTATTGTAGAAAAAGATTAGAAATCGCAAAATTTTTACGTCTTAAAACTCGTCAGTGAACTGAACCGAACCGTTTTGCTTTTGTGGTTTTTGGTTTGGTTTAGCATTTTCTAAGGGACGATATTAGCCTTGTTCTCAATTCCACTTCCGCAAAAGATGTGTAATTTAGAGAAGAAATTTAGTCCTAAAAACAGTTTTGAATCGCAAAATTTGTGGGAAAGTGGAATTGAGAACAAGGCTAATAGTCTTAGAAAAAATTGAGTTTGTAGGTAATTCCGGATTAGTACATATATGTATATGTGTGTGCGCGATAGTGTGCTCCCACCGCAAGCCGGCGCTGAAATGTCTCCGTTTTTGTCATTTTTTTGCGAGCTTATTGATTTTCTCCTGCCATTGCCACAGCGCGAACGTCACCGACACTCACACAAACACACATCTGCAACCTAAACCTCTGGCCGCTCAACTGTTTTTTTTCTATTTATCATCATCAATCAAACAGAAATAGAATTTAGGGTTTCAATTATATTTCAATTTGTAACAATTACCCAACCACCGAAATAAATCAATGAACATTCACTTGCACTTTTTTCCAGCAGCCATGCAGTTTCAGCTGTCTGTGTATGTGTGTTGGTATGGGTGTAGTGAATAAACAATTTGATTAGCATTTAATTTGATTGATTAGAACTGACCAAAACGCACACACATACATACGTACATGTTTGTTTGTATTATATATTATATTAATTAATAAATACCTTTAAAACGACTGCTTAAATTTGTTGCGTTTTGCGTTGTCCGGCTCTTTCTCTGTTCTTACTTTTGCGTATTGCACTTATCACATACACAGAGACACACACTCACACTTACACCCACAGCATTTTACTGCAATAATTTGCTATTTACATATTTTTTGCAACAATAATTTGCCATACATACGTATGTTAGACACTTTTGTATGTCTAGTTAACGTAGCGTTTTTCACGACAATGACCCTGCCATTGCTTCGATGGCAAGTAAACGCGTATTTAATTTTTTTAGCATTTATTTTTGGGCCAAGTTGAGTGCGACGGACCGCGACACCAACGGTTAATTTTTTTTTTTTTTTTTTGGCTTGATATTTGAACTATCGTTATCGATAGTTCAGGGTTGGCAAAACTCTCACGAGCTTATATACAGCCATCACAGTCACTCATTTGGCGAGTACACAAGGTCCTGACAAGCCTGATCGTGAAAACGCGGGCTAAATATAATTAATTTATTTAATTTTGATATGCAAGGAAAAATGACTTAAACATCAATATTACATACTAATACGAATTTTGTCAGTTCCTCATATTTTTGATTATTATTTGTCTTTAGTATTTCATTAATACTTTTATGATTATTGAAAATCTTATATTTGAGTCTTTTTAAGGCATGTTTTGGACATATGAACAGCGAGTGGTGCTTTAATTCTAAATAAGAAAGATTTTGAATATGTACAGTTAGACATTAATCTATTTATTATTTTTATATCTCTAGCCTCCATGTCAACAGAATGATGCCATGGAGTACTTGGAAAACTAGGAAAGATCTCAGTGATGTTTTTATTACCCTAAGTTAAACTCTTTAACTTAGCTCTTGAAATCTACAAATCTTCTCTTTTAACCTTTAAGCTCTCAACATTCATACGTTCGTTAAGCTAACTTTAGATCACCTAAAAATATTCATTCACTATACATTTTTGTATAATCCTACCACAAACAAAACCCCAAAACCCTAACTATTATACATTTGGGAAAAACCTCAACGGCTTTACAAATCGGTTTTGCATTATCAAAGATATCCTAAATTTTTAGTATTTGACTTAGAATTATTTGAGCTAGAACACTCTTTTAATACATCCCGTCTCCCCATATCGATATTATCGATATTTTTACCCTTAAATAATTATATCGAAATGATACTTTTTCAATATCGCCAAGAATATCGATATAGATATTTTTTAAATATCCGACATCCCTACCTCAGGTCCTGCTTAAAGCGCTTAACGTTTGAACCCGGCGGGAGGAGCTGTCTTCGCTAAGTGGACGACATATTAATAAACAAGCCAGAGACTATAAGGAGTGACTGTGACCAAACCACCTTGCCAGGAAATTACTACGGACGAGAAGGAAGCAAGGCCGAAAAAAGAAAATAAGACTGAAACGATACCACCCCAGGTACCTTTGTAAAGGGATAATTTAAATATTTAAAACAAAGGTATTTGTCTACAACAGGGACCTGTACTAAAAAAATTCTAAAAAATTCCTTCGATGGGCCGTAAATTATGAAGAATTATCATGCAAAAAATTCGCGCGATTTTTTGTTTTTTAATTTTGTTGTGGAAAAAAATTAAAAAGATTATAAAATTTATTGTAATCGTCTCTCTTTAAGCATTAACAGGAGGTTTTCTTTAGAATTTTGTTGCTGTTTTAGAGTCATATTAGAGTCTTTTCCACCCATTGCATACTTTGGGGCACCAGCAATAAATAGGATATTTTTGGATTCTTACACAAGTGCTAAAAGAGGTATATCTCCATTGAAAAAAAATCGCAGAATTGTTTGGGTTAGTTCATTTTAAAAGCTAAGGAGTGGTACTTTCCGATGGTATCAAAGAGAGTCCAAACAATAGAATAGATTCCCCGAAAAACGCTCCTAAAAAGGGTCAAAATAGGCACTGCGTTTCTGAAAACGCAGTCTTGCTTAGCACACGAAAATCATCTAGAATCACTACCAGCCATTCAAGATACTGGGAAAAGTCGAATTTTGTTGCCTTGTGTTATTTATTTGACATTTGAGGAATAGCACATTCACAAATTTGATGCAAAAACAGCAAATTTCAAAATTCCATGGAAGCCCGCGGCGAATTTTTTGCAAGATAATTCTTCATAAATCGCGGTCTATCGATGGAATTTTTTTTTTAATATTTTGAGCATAGGTCCCTGTTCTAAACAATTGCCAAAACAAATCAAGAACATATCGAGGGTGTCCTGGAAATCTCTAGAGAATTTGGCTTCGGTTAGTTTGCAAATCGCTCGAAAAATCCGTCGATGTCCCAGAACTTTGAGAGATTTAATTTTCTCAGTGGGAAAGGCTTGTGTCAAAGATAAATGTCCATCTCATCAAACAGGGTTGCCTCTTTCGCAAATAAAATTTCCTATATTTAGGTTATAAGTCAATTTGATGTGCAATTGCAATTGGTTAGTTATGCCTTATGTTTTATGATTCGTGTTTAAATTATAATTCAAATTTAAGTCATGTTCTCCAAAAAATAATTGAAAAATTTAAAAATACTTTCGCGCCAGTCACAAAGTAAAACTTGGCAAACCTAAGTACCTTGGTCGTTAGAAAATACATGGCGCCAGCAGTGACATTGGCAAGTTGGTTTTGGTTGATATGCAACATTCGGTTGGATTTGCGAGTTTTTATTAAAAAGCCAATTTTAATATTAAAACTAATTAAATATGTTTTTTATTTCATGCAGCCTATCCAGTATAACAATTTTGTTTACATTTCAAAAATTAATTTTGCGAATCTAAATAGACTTAGGGGTGAATTTAGCTAAATCTCTTCCCAAAACACGAAAGATTTGAGACCAGCCGAAAGAGATTCTAGGACACCCAAAATTGGTCTCTTCCCAAAACACAAAAGATTTGGAAATTGTATTTTGGTTGGTTGGTTTGTAAAATTAGGTAAAGGAGCCAAAACTAAGGTTCCAACAAACTAATAAAAATATTTTTGTAGAATACAAAAACAAACATAAATAAATTTATGTAATGTACAAATGATACTGAGCGTTGGACTTGACAAATAACCTAAAGGTGCATTTCCTCATCCCAGCTTACACATGGAATAGTTCCCTTGCAATGCCAAAACAGTCTATGTAGTAGCAGTAGCAGTCTCATCATTTATATCATTAGAAGAGGTTTACCCCACTAGAAGTTTCGTTATATTCTCTCTTAATAATCAGTGAGTTGAAACTTATCTCCGATCTTCCGCCGTCCCACGGAGGCACGTTGACAGAAGCCTCCATAGTTATTAGTCGGATGGGCTGTCGTGGGCGGAAAAGTGAGAGAGAAGTAGTCGGTTTCTCCAACTTAAGCTTTGAATAGACGATTTTTTCTCAGCTTTATGGCAAATATGTATTTTTTATTCTATAAAAATACTTAAAAGGTTTTTGTTTTATAAACAACTACAAACTTAAGAAAACAACGAACTGAAGACTTCAATAGGAACTAGTTCAAAATTAAAAAGTCCATCTTTTGCCAAGGTGGCAGCTCTGGCCAACATATGTTTTGCTTATTGTAGTTGTTGCGAAACGAGTAAATTTTTGGTAAATTTGTTGGCAAATTGAATTGAACAGCTAAGCAGATCTGTTGCTTTTTTATTGCATGTGTAGTTTTTTCGGTTAAACGATTTAGAATTCGCACTCAGTGCCCTCCCTTCTGTATACTGATCTCTATATGTTTGCGAGGCAAGCTTGTTCAAGTTTCACCACCTGCAGCAAATCATCGATTTTTGCCTTAGCGGCTGTGCTTAGAAGAAGGTTTGCCCCCCTGCATACATACACACATACACATACAAATTACCATGTAAATGAATTAAACAATTAATATTATTCTATGGATTTAGATCCGGGAGCGGCGGTTTGTTACTAGCACAACGTTCCATTGGCTCATTGGCCAAACCCTTCAGAATGACTATAGCAGACGCACAGAAGTGTGTTCCCAAGAGGCCAGATCAGCAATTGGAACCCACATTAAGGTGAGCCCATCAGCTTACATCACTTACAGCACACAGCCTAAAGCGATTCATTCTTTCTGCCAGATTGAACAACATCGAAAAATCGCAACAGGACACCCGCGACTATCGGGGACTACAGCTGGAGAATGGCCTGAAGGTGTTGCTGATCAGTGATCCTAATACGGATGTTTCGGCCGCAGCTCTTTCGGTGCAGGTTGGACACATGTCCGATCCCGAAAACTTGCCTGGCTTGGCCCACTTCTGCGAGCATATGCTGTTCCTGGGCACAGAAAAGTATCCGCATGAGAATGGATATACCACTTACCTTTCGCAGAGCGGTGGTAGCAGCAATGCAGCCACCTATCCCCTGATGACGAAGTATCACTTCCATGTGGCACCCGACAAACTAGATGGGGCTCTGGATCGTTTTGCTCAATTTTTTATAGCCCCCCTATTCACGCCCAGCGCCACGGAGAGGGAGATCAATGCTGTAAGAGTTACTCAATCAAAATTGGCCAGTTCTCACTTACTCATATTTCAGGTGAACTCGGAGCATGAGAAGAATCTTTCCAGCGATCTGTGGCGCATTAAGCAAGTTCATAGACATTTGGCCAAGCCGGATCATGCCTTTAGCAAATTCGGCAGTGGGAATAAGACTACCTTATCGGAATTACCCAAATCACGGGATATTGATGTAAGGGAAGAGCTGCTCAAGTTTCACAAGAAATGGTACTCGGCCAACATTATGTGCCTGGCGGTGATTGGCAAAGGTGTGTGTGCAATTCCTCACATTTTGAGACATTCCCACTGATTGATATTTCTTTGCAGAATCCCTAGATGAATTGGAAAGCATGGTTATGGACAAGTTCTCCGAAATTGAGAATAAAAATGTGGAGGTGCCACAATGGCCACGTCATCCCTTTGCCGACGACCGTTATGGGCAGAAGGTGAAAATTGTCCCCATCAAGGATATACGGTCATTGACCATCAGCTTTACCACGGACGATCTGACGCAGTACTACAAGTCTGGTGTAAGTTTGTCTATGACAGTGAAAACCGAAAAACGATAAGAAAATCCAGCGATTTCAAGAAAGAAAATTTTCAAATTTTCAAAAAAGTTGGTACACAAAATCTTCAATCACAAATTAAATTACTTGCAGCCCGACAACTATTTGACGCATCTGATTGGTCACGAGGGCAAGGGAAGTATATTGTCTGAGCTGCGCCGGCTAGGCTGGTGCAATGAGTAAGTAAGCATCCCTTCATTTACCTTCTCTCATCTGTAATTTTCTGTGTATTTGTTTTCCCAGTCTAATGGCCGGCCATCAGAATACCCAAAATGGTTTTGGTTTCTTCGACATTGTTGTGGATCTCACGCAGGAGGGCTTGGATCATGTGGATGATATTGTCAATATAATTTTCCAGTACTTACGCATGCTCAGTCAAGAGGGTCCCAAAAAGTGGATTTTTGATGAATGTGTGCGATTGAATGAGATGCGCTTCCGATTTAAGGAGAAGGAGCAGCCGGAGAATTTGGTTACGCATGCGGTGTCTTCCATGCAAATTTTTCCCTTGGAAGAAGTTTTGATAGCTCCCTATCTAAGCAATGAATGGCGACCGGATTTGATAAGCAATCTATTGGAGGAGCTGGTGCCCACCAAAAGTCGCATAGTAATGGTTAGTCAAAGCTTTGAAAAGGACAGTGATCTGGTGGAACCTTATTATAAAACCAAATATGGCATGGAGGCCATACCCAGGGTGACGCTGCAGAGCTGGGAGAATTGCCAATTGAATGAGAATTTGAAATTGGCACTGCCAAATAGCTTTATACCGACCAATTTTGATATCGCCGAAGTGCCTGGTGATGCACCCAAACATCCGGCCATTATACTGGACACACCCATATTGAGAGTGTGGCACAAGCAGGACAACCAGTTTAATAAGCCCAAAGCCTGCATGACCTTTGACATGTCCAATCCCATTGCCTATTTGGATCCCTTGAATTGTAATTTAAATCATATGATGGTAATGCTGCTGAAGGATCAACTGAATGAGTATTTGTATGATGCAGAACTGGCTAGTCTAAAGCTGAACGTGGTGGGCAAACCATGTGGCATCGATGTGAGTGTAAAACCAAAATGAAAAGATCAGCTAATACCTTTGCTTCCTTTGCAGTTTACCATTCGTGGATTTAGTGACAAACAGGTGGTGCTCTTGGAGAAGCTGTTGGATCATTTATTTGACTTTCGAATTGATGAGAAACGTTTCGATATCCTTAAGGAGGAATATGTACGATCACTGAAAAACTTTAAGGCGGAGCAGCCCTATCAGCATTCCATCTATTATCTGGCCTTGTTGCTAACCGAAAACGCTTGGGCCAATGTGGAGCTATTGGATGCAATGGAGTGTAAGTTTCGAGACATAATTGAAAGAAAGCTTGAATCTTAAATCTTTCTTTTCCTGCCAGTGGTAACGTACGATCGCGTCCTGAACTTTGCTCAAGAGTTTTTTCAACGTCTGCACACGGAATGCTTTATTTTTGGTAATGTTACCAAACAGCAGGCCACTGACATAGCGGGACGTGTGAACAATCGACTGGAGGCCACCAATGCATCCAAGCTTCCCATATTGGCACGTCAAATGCTAAAGAAGCGCGAATATAAACTGTTGGCCGGCGATAGCTATCTGTTTGAGAAGGACAACGAATATCACAAGAGCTCTTGCACTCAACTTTATTTGCAATGTGGCGCACAAACGGATCACACAAATATTATGGTCAATTTGGTTTCTCAAGTGCTCTCGGAGCCCTGCTACGATTGTTTGCGCACCAAGGAGCAATTGGGCTACATAGTTTTTAGCGGTGTGCGTAAGGTTAACGGAGCCAATGGCATACGCATTATAGTGCAATCTGCGAAACATCCCTCATTTGTGGAGGATCGTATTGAAAACTTTTTGCAAACTTATTTGGTAAGTAAACACATCCAACTAACAGTATGAAGAGAGATTAATTATGTTACCAACCCCGCAGCAAGTAATCGAGGATATGCCTCTGGATGAATTTGAACGTCACAAGGAGGCTTTGGCCGTTAAGAAGCTGGAGAAACCGAAAACCATTTTTCAACAATTTAGCCATTTCTATGGTGAAATTGCCATGCAAACGTATCATTTTGAGCGTGAAGAGGCTGAGGTGGCTATTTTAAGGAAAATAAGCAAAGCCGATTTTGTGGATTACTTTAAGGTGAGTTTGAGTTTGACTAAAAACTTGAAAGTGGACCGGATATTTTGAGTTAAGAGCACCGGTATCCGAGAATCAACATATTTGAACACGACAAAAAGTATCACAAGCGAACTGCTGTAAAAGACTACCTCAACAAACAGGGTACTCATGTTCGAGACTGACCTGGGTGTAAGACAGTACAGCATTACCAGATGTGTTCCTCAAAGGGTCGGTACTAGGCCGGTATGCGCTTATAACTGCCGACAGGAGCTACTTCAATTGGATTCGCCGACGAAGACGGCATAGTGATAGTTGCAAACACATCGGAGAAGTTGAATGAACCTGCAACCTGGCGATTTATATGGTGAAACAGTGGCTTGAACGGAAAAACCTGGCTTTAGACATACATAAGACAGAGACGACTCTAATAAGCACTGACGTCACTATTACGTATTAGAGACCACCTGGCGTATGCCCGTCAAAAGGCAGGCAGATATCTTTAAAGGAGGGTCAGATGGCACATCAATGGTAGAGCAAATTGCGATTGGACCCTCTGGGGAGTTGTCAATTCAGGTGGGAACGGTCTATCAAAGGTTGATTGACGTATGGAAAGGCCCTGGCTAGACAGAAGACACGGACAAGTGACATAACGGATGTTTGAAATCCTATCTGGGACTATCTGGGATCGCGGAACATGTTATTTTTGATTGTTCGTCTTTCCTACCTAAGCATGCGGGTTGAGAGTACACTAGCCGTTAGCAACCTGGTGAATATAATGCTTGAATTAGAACAAAATTAGTCTGCAGAATGACTGTGTAATTTGAAAACATAGGGAGAAAATCCTAGGTGAGCCTTGGGCATTCCCCCGGCGAAGTGGGTGCGGTAACTCAAGACCCGTACTTTGGTTGCTACCGCCTAGCGCCAAACCTGCTTTAAAGCTTTCAACCACCTTGCAAAAAAGGTCTATTGTTGTACGATACATTTTCCATTTAAGCCAACTGAACCATTGGGAGGACAGTAAACACTTAAGTAGAGACGGAACCTCTACCTTATATACTACCGAGGGGTTAAATAAAAAGTAATAATCAAAGTTTTAAGTATCCTGGCATATAAATTGCCGTAATGTACTCTTCCTCACTCCTACAGCTTCTCCTTCAGTCGTCGTAAGTGATCCGCAAAGGCACTGAATAGAAACGAGATGATCTCTCTGCTTTGGTAGATAAATGCTGGTACGTTTGATAAGGAATCATAGATAGGGCGCAAGAGCAAAGTGTAAAGAAATTGGTCAAGGAAAATGACAAGAAAGTGAGAAATCGAATACCAGAAAAAGCTAACAACCGAAATAGACAAGATACTGACTCTCTGGTTCTTCCCCATTTTGAATACGTTTCACATTTCCCCTTATTTTTTTTTACAGAAATTCATTGCCAAGGATGGTGACGAACGTCGGGTCTTATCTGTGCACATTGTATCCACACAAAATGAAGCTAGTCCAAATACGGAAGACGCCCACACCGAGATTACCAATATGGAGAGACACAAACCCATTAGCGATATTGTGGCCTTCAAATCCTGCAAAGAGTTGTATCCCATTGCTTTGCCATTCCTTGATATCAAGGCCAAGGGTGCGCGCAGTAAACTGTAAACTATAATTCTTCCATTGGTTTTGGCTCCGTCTCCGTTCTGGTTTTTAATTAATCTTTGTTCCATCATTCATAAATATAAAAGTATTTGTATTAATAGCGTATTATTTTTGATATAAGTGGTACCCAGGAGTGCACTATTCGGTATGGAGAATCCCATATCCAGTGTAATTAATTCCTGTGAACTCAAGTCCTGTGTTCGTCGATGCGTCTGTTGTTGATCCAATATGGAAATTTTATGCTTGAATGGCTCGTGCTCGGACCATTTCAATTGCTTGAAGAATCCCAAACCCATATCAAGCTGTATATTGTTTGGTTTTTGCTCTAGTCCCGAGAAGGCGTATCCCAATTGCAAGTGGAGTAGATCGCGATTCAAATGATGAAATGTGCATTTCAGCTGAAGGGATTTGCCTAAGGGTAAATAAGTGAAATAATTTTTAATTACATGCGTATTCAAAACTTTAGAGGTATGTTCGGCCAATTTGTAAAATCAAATGAGTTCAGTATTAGCCCCTACTGAAGTCTCAAATCATTTCGTTTTAAGGTGTTTTTGAACCCTGCATTAAGAGTAGTTCCATAGTTCGTCATTAAATTGAATTTTACCATAATTCAGCTTAGAACTGATTAAAAATGGCTCTCAAAAAGTTAACTTGGATATACTCACCTCGTATATTGAATATTGGACTATGAATCGTGTTTGTTGAAAGATTGGCAATGCGCTGCGTAAAATTTTCCAATTTCCAGTAGTAGGTGAACAGCTTGAAATCCTGATCGGCCAGCAAGGTGTTGTTAAACTGCACCACCTCTTTGTCCCGCTCATTCTGCATCTTATGTTTATGCTCCACATCCAGAAACTTCAGTTTTGGTATTTTCAAGGTGCTAGTTTCCTGCAATGTTTTGGGAACACTTGCCGTAGGTATAGAGATTTTGTCAGTCTTTGTCTGGGTTAGCTGTTCTAGCAATAGCTTAATCACACGCAACTCTTCGTAAAGTTTGGCCTCTAGATTTCGGAAGGCCAAGTTCATTTCATCTGTTGTTAAAACACACTTAATACATGATTTTCTCTTTTGTTCATCCACTTACCCGATCCACAGACCCCTTTCAACGTTTTTGTAGTAACCGCTTCCGCTGAAGCCCTAACTTCCCCCGCCGTGATCGTGCAGACAGCCTTTTGAACTTCGCTGGGTAATGTACGAGCAGTTGAATCATTCTGATATGTTGTTTCTAGGTCATCTATCTCCTCAAAGGCAAGTATGGTGGTGGTCCAGAGAGCACAGCTTAAGCATAATATCAATATTAAAGACATAAATGTATAAGATTTTACTGATCGCCTTCCGTTGCCTAAGAGTTCTTAATGAGCACTATTGTGGCAGAGAGAATTTATGTAGGGAAAACTACCTTGAGCCCCCAAATTGTTGTCACAAGTATGCGCGTGTCGTTTATTCTCGGGCACGCACACATGCATACAAACACTCATGTATAGAAGTGGAACCCTCCCACAGAACTCTAAAAATAGTGTTAATATTTTTTGATCACATTCAAAAAAATGATGAATGAAATACATTCGCACAATATCGTAGGCCAGACATTTTTGCATACACCCAACGACATTTAAATAGGGACAGTCTTTATTCCAGAGCAGTACTGGAGATATAGAGCGCCAAACTCAACATTTCGTAAAATAAGTTTCTTTTGAAGCTCCTGCAAGCCATACTATTAAAGCTAAAGTGCTGATTTTTGGTCAAAGTAAACATAAAATGCTACTCAGCTGTTATTTTAAAACAGGAATTTAATCGGTCAAGGCATTTTTTTAACAATTAAAATTTTCCACACCTTGTGTTACCTTTTATTGCACCTGAATGCCACATTTTTGGCAAACTTATTTGTTTAATTGGTTTCATAATTGTGCCAAGTTTCAAGATAATCGGACATCATTTAGGTATAGCTCCCATGCAAATTCAATAATTTTTCATAGAAACGGTAAATATTTTTGAAAATCATTTTATTTATTTGAGTTTATTAGGTTTAAACTTAGTTTTTTAGTTGTTTGCATACTTATATTAAGTTTCAAGTCAATCGGACATAATTTGGGTATAGCTCCCTTTGTGTCAGCCAGTACTTGTGCGACTTTTCCGTCTATCATTGTCAATTGAAGATTATAAGAAATTTCCATGCTCTGTCCATTAATTTGTATTAGGTGTGGGTGAAGTTTTTCAATTTGCAATTTTATAGCATTGACTTCTCTCTTAACCACCTCTGCAGTCTCCTTTTCAAACAAGAATTTAACTGGTCTACAGTATTTTATGGACGAAGGAGTATTATTTTTCCAAACACCTATTACAGAATTAGTACTTGTTGATGGCTCGTCAACATTCAATTTTTGTCTTAATCGCAGAGGCACAAGAGAAATTAGAAACATTGCCGAATCGGAAATATTTTCACCCACGCACGCGCAAACGCGGTAACTGACAATGCAAGGCCCCCCTCTATCCCACAAGCAAAATTGATTCGCATATAACTTCGGTGTTTTTCGTCCGATCTAATTGATCTATTCAGAATAGACAGATATTGGGCCTTACTTGATATATATAAAGATTGGAAGGTCTATCTTAAAAATTGTGGCTCTGACAGTTTTTTGCGCTTAAAGGGGGGAGGGCGAGGAATTTTCCAAATCTGAAACAAACTCGTATTTAATCGGGTAAACACCTACCTACATTCAAAAATTTGTGGCTCTATCTCTTATAGTCTCTGATCTCGACGCGTTCATACGGACAGACGGACATGGCTAAATCGACTCGGCTGTTGATGCTGATCAAGAATATATATACTTTATAGGGTCATGAGCGTACGCCACCGCTGTTTTCTCAAATGTGCTTGCTCACAGCTTCTTTTCCTTACTTCCCTCGCCTAAAATCACTAAACTGAGAACGAAGTTTGCTCGATTTCTTAGAGCGAAATTCTTAAAAATTCTTAAGCGTTCGTATTTAATTTTTGCGCTTTGCTTTTTCTGGGTGTTCTCTTGAAATCTTCTGAACAAAATTAATCTGATGTATTTCAGAAATCACTAAAGATTTTCGGCACAGTTGTTTTTAAAATCAACCAATCCAAATGTCGGGGATTTTAGTCGGTTAAATTCGAGTTTGCAGTTCTAAACTCAGTAACCAATTTTGTTTGTTATTCTAGTAGGCTTTGATTTGTCCAAATGTGCGCTAGTTCTGTATAAAGTAAGAGCAGTTCATTTTGAGTCTGGCAGTTGCTGGGACTGGTCGCATTATACTTTATTTTATTTTATATTTTTTTGATATTTTATTTATTTGATTTATGCCTCGAGCTTTTAATTGATTCATGTATTCTTCTTGTCGGAATGCCCAAAATTATTGGCACGTTGATGTTCGCGCTGCCCGTAGAGTACATAGAACATCACCAAAATTATGCTAAAGCTATGCTGTACTCCTTTTTTAAATCGAGACAAAGTTTTCTAAATTTGTTAAACAGCAGAAGATTGGCGTTTCTTGACGATTTTGGAAGTTTAGCTTCCACGACTCCTCTTTGCACTAGCTCATTAATATGGTGGTGGCATGGGAAATAATATATCTGTCTAAATGTTGTTCCAAAAAAAAAATTCAAAAAGTCTTGTTTTAATGGACGCGATAAGGCTCCAAAGTGTTATTATTCATACGCATTGTTGACGTTGATTTCAAACTATATGTTTTCATTCTTTTAAAAGGATACTCTGATTTAAACTATAGTTTGCAAATGAAGATGCAAAATAAAATGATTGAGACTCACAAACTTAGTTAAAACAAGTAAGGGAGCTGTAGTCGAGTGCCCCGACTTCAAAATACCCTGTTCCCTTGACTTCTTCTGTGTTTTCATACACGTATACACACACTCACACATACACACACACTCTAACATACGCACACATGCACGCACGCACGCGCAAACGCGGTAACTGACAATGCAAGGCCCCCCTCTCTCCCACAAGCAAAATTGATTCGTATATAACTTCGGTGTTTTTTGTCCGATCTTATTGATCTTTTCAAAATAGATACATAATATAAATAAAGTCTCGAGGGTGTAACTTAAAAAGTGTGGCTCTGACAGTTTTTTGCGCTTAAAGGGGGAGGGCGAGGAACTTTCCAAATCTGAAACAAACTCGATTTGAATCTGGTATACACCTACCTACATGCAAAAATTTGTGGCTCTATCTCTTATAGTGTCTGAGATCGACGCGTTCATACGGACAGACGGACGGACAGACGGACATGGCTAAACCGACTCGTCTGTTGATGCTCAAGAATATATATACTTTATAGGGTCGCAAATGCTTTCTTCTACCTGTTACAAACTTTTGCACAACTTCATGATCCCCCGTTACCCATTTTCAATGGGAACAGAGTATAAAAACTAGTGCTCCTTGAATGTTATTTACTGCTGCGTCTTTTTCACAAATTCTATGTTGAATCAAGTAGCCTTTTGAATGTTTTTTAAAGTGCGAATCTAGTTGTCCTCCCATAAAAATAAATCTATATTTTCGTCTTAAACAGGCTGCAACTTTGCCAAATAAGCGAATTAAAGTGCGATAAAAATCACATAATTAGCTCAAGTGTTTGGCTACATGTTCAAATGTCTAAAATATTGATTCAATAACCGCGCTAGCTTTAAAGTGATGATTACTTTTGAGGAAAAATGCCATACAACGAGTATTGTCTGACTTTAGAGGCCAATTAAGACACTTGTCCGGATGTTTGTAACGTATATAAGGAAGCATTTCCGACCACATAAAGTATATATATTCTTGATCAGCAAGACAATCTGAGTTGATTTTGCCCTGTCCGTCCGTCCGTCTGTTTCTATGCTATCTCCTCTGTCAGTTATCTTCTTGTGGTACAAATACGTTGCTCATTTGTCGGAACCGGCCGGATCGGATGACTACAGCATATAGCTGTCATAGGAACGATCGGTCGAAAAATTAGTTTATGTGAGAAAAACTTTTTGGTTTTCAATGCAAACGCCTCCAAACTTCGTATTTCTTTTGATAAGCTTTCCCATGATTTCACCAAGTTTGTTTGAAATCGGACATTTATATAGTATAGCTGTCATAAAAAAGTACAGCCTGAAGAGTAGTCTTAGTTACAAAAACTTTTTGTTTTCAATGGAAACGTTCTTAAAATTGGCATTTATTTGTCTGGTATGCTTTCACACAACTCTACAAATTTTTGTCAAAATCGGATCACTATAGCATATAGCTGTCATTGAAACGATCGGTCGAAAAACTAGTTCTTGTGAGAAGAATTGTTTGTTTTTAATGGAAACGTCCCTTACTTTGAAATATATTTATTTTATATACTTTACACAATTCCCCAAAGTGTTGTCAAAATCGGATGATTATATCATATTGCTGCAGTATGAATGATCGGTCGAAAAAGTAGTTCTAGCGAGAAAAACTATTTTGATTTAAATGGAATCGCCTTCAAAAAGTTTACATGTTAGTTTGATATGCTTCTTCATGATTCCACTAAGTTGTGTCGAAATCGGACTATATAGCTCCGACCGTATAAAGTATATATATTCTTGATCAGCATCAACGCCGAGTCGATACAGCCATGTCCGTCTGTCCGTCCGTCTGTCTGTCTGTCTGTCCGTATGAACCCACAGATCTCAGAGATGGTAAGAGATAGAGGTTCGATGTATATGGGACAAAAACTTCTTATTTGCAGGTGGATCAAGTTTATTTTCAATTTTTGCCACGCCCCCTCCCACCCCTCGGAACTTAAAAAAAAGTCACATCTCCGTCAGTTTTATAGATAGAAGGTTCGAACCTTCTGGACATATTTTATCATCAAGAATATTTATCGATCCGCCAAAAGAATGGTAAAAATCGGATAAACGGTTGTCGAGTTATAAGGAAAACAAACAATTATGGGCAGCACCGGTCGCAACGGTGATGGGCAGCACTTCGCATGTACATAGTATACTATAGTCGGGCTTGACCGTCTTTCTTTCTTGTTTAAAGATGCATTGATATGTGCTCTGTCGCAAATAGCTTATAAATCAAGATATTTATAGACTCCATAATTTCTTAAGTGCCAGAACATCGACAATGCGGTTGATGCGGTTTTGTTCAGTGCAATCTATATTAACATAGTCTGACCAAAATTGAACTGCACCAAAATCACTGTCGGGCTGTGTAATTTATTTAATTTATAGTTTATTTATAATTTATTTATTTAACCTAACCACGTACAATTAATTAACTAACCCATGGAGAAAAAGGATAGTCGAAAGGCCATTTCGACAATATTCTGCGGCACCTCGGCTCGGTGGCACACATACACCTCCTTAGCGGGTGATTGAAATAGTCGACCCACTACCACCAATCGTACGCTATTGGTGGTTGTCTGTGCATCAGTACGTAGCTCCATTGTCATGCCGTGCTCTTTAACCAGAGATGGGGCAGTGCTGGTGCTAACTCTCATACCAGCTGCATTACCTGACTCTGTGGGCTGTCTGCGGTAGTGTTTGGTACGTTCCAATACTTTGTGTATCAAATGACAAGCCTTGCGTATTTCGGAGAGAAAGGGAAAACTTTCGCCACCCCCATTGAAGGGTGAAAAGAGTGAACCATTAGCCAGATCTATGTACACATAATACAACACGGAGTTTTTCCAGCCGGCAGATATTTTTACTGGTAACACATTGTTGATCTCCTTCCACATGGATTCCGTCATTTGGGTTTGATTTTGATTTTCGGAATTCAAATTGAGGCCATAGTGGAGAGGATGTTGTACGGCAAAGTTTTCCCAATCGGAACCGCTGTCCGAATCTTCGCCAGGGACATGCAAAGGGGTGAGACGTCGGCGTGAGGTGTCATCCTCACTGGGTGTTAAGCTGTGTATGGAGGAACCACCCAGCGAGGAGCAGAGCTGAGCTTCTTCATCAGTTGCGGCATTAAGTTTTTGTTTAAGAAACGACTCCAGTTTTTGATCCTCGCCCGATCTGGCCTGCTCCACTTTCTCCAAATCCAAGACTTCAGGTCGTTTATTTGAGATGGACCAAAACATGGCCAATGACTCAATGCCACATTGTATGAGATGATCCAAAGTCTCCTGAATTTCTTCGATATAGAACAACGAAGGTGGCACAGTGGCATCTGGAGCCATATCGGGTGCATCAAAGATTTTGAGTATCACCGCCAGACTCAAATGATTCCTGGTGCAAATGGTCAGAAAGTAACGACCCGTGGCATTAGGTAAAACAATCTCTTCCCACACATACAGCTCCTTGACACGCACACTCTGGGCGCCTATGAAGTCGAAGATGCCGCGGCAACGCAGGAAGCCCTCCACTTGAACACGCACCTCCGCGGGCAACAAACTGGCCAACAGGAAATGCTCATAGTACAAGGCACTGCCATAAATGAAGAACTCCCGGTGAGTGGTCAACGGTTCGTCATTCCAATTGCGATAATCCATGGCCTCCATTTCGCTCAAGGCATCAAAAATGCGCAATTGCGCTTCCTTGGGTAGAGGTAAACTGCGGGATTGTTTCAAAAGCTGTTCAAACTGTAGCTTTCCCGTGGGTTGAGCCAGCAGACGGGTGCGTTGTATGCTACAGAAATGACGCAGAAATAAACGTAAGCCCTCCGATCCGCTTATAAAGTTATCCAAGTTCAAACCCGGCAGGGAGAAGCGGATGTAGCTGATCAACTCATCGGAACGTAAGCCACATTCCGTTTCAGTGTACAAACTCGAGGCATATGCAAATAGCACCAGGAATCCATTTAGCTTTCGATAGTTTACATAGTAGGCCAACTGATCCTCTCCCACTAGCAAGCGAGAGGTCAACGGTTGGGTATGTAGCTCACTCAGGACCGCATAGAGAGTCAGGAAACTGCCTCGGGCCTTGTACAGAAAATTACCATCCGCACTTTCCGGGTAAAAATACAGCGAATCCTTGTGTTGATCCTGCTGATAGCATTCCGGAGGCAGCAGAAGTAGGCCAAAGGGCATGCTCAACGCACTACTCGTACCTCCTGGCAGCATCAATTGCTCGAACTGCTCCGCAAACAAAGCAAAATTGCTGATCTTGCGCACGGGTTGCTCCTCGGGATTACTCGCTCCAGCCGGACTTGTATCCTCCACCGCTGTCACACTACCGGTGCCCTGAAACCCCAAGCACACTTGAGTGGGCTCCACAAATTGTTGCAACAATTCATCCACATTGCTGGCATACAACTCGATGCCATTAAGGGATTTGAACCAATCGCCACGCTTGATGTTGTGCTGCAGGGCGCTAAGATCATGCACAAAGCTCTCCACCATCAGGCACTCGGGCTGATCCGGAAAGGGTAGCACACGAAATCCCAATATGGACTCCACCGCTGTGGAACGACGACCGAAACGGAAGCGATCCGCTGCCGTGATGACCAACTCCAGTTGTTTGTGGCTGTCGGCGTTAGCGTGTGACGCTGACTTGAAGTGTGAGAAACGGAACTCGAGGGGGTCGTCAGGCGGCGGTGGCGGCTGCAGTGTTTGGCCACGATTCTGGCGACTGCCAGCATTGTGTTTGCTATTCTGCTGCTGGCGTCGCATGGGTTTCTTTCCCAGGCGCATAAATTCCACACGACTCTCTTTTGTCTTGGCATTGGGCATGTATTCGGCATAGAAAAGACTACCATCCTCCGCCACGTATTCCTCCCAGTTGGCCAAATCACTGCCATCGCTATAGGAGTTGCTAAACGAAGAGCTGGAGCTGGAAAATGCCTCCGAATTGGCATCCAGACCTAGGCCCAGGCTTAGATTTCCTTTACGCATGACTTAGGCGCGTTCCAAATCCGCCACCATGGGCATTAGACAATCGACTAACTGATGATCTCTACGCTGGCTGGGTCACACAGAAAATCACACTCAAAAAACCAGTTTCCAACTGCAGCCAACAGTGAGAAGAGCCAGAGCGAGCGCTAACTGAGCTCGATTCCAGTGAGAAAAGTACTCTCTTGATAGCGGCTGGAAGGTATTTGGCCAACAGGTAGACAATGTATTTAAAGAACTATGCTAACTGTAAGGGAATTCCTCGCAGGCGAACAGATTCTTTGCTTTAAGCACCAAAACCGAAGTCGCTAAAACTCTTAGATTCCACGGAGTTTGGAGCACAACCAAAACCAAATCCCTAGATTATGGACTTGAAAATGGGTGATTTATATTTGGTCTATTCTTAATTATTTAGTGCTTCAAATCATTTCAACAAACCGATAAAAACAACGACTATTTTGAACTTTTTAATGCAACGATGGATGATGAAATGGTTTACAATATTCTCTTAGATCAATACTCTAAGAGCCATCGGCTCTGGACTGGACTGGGCTGGATTTTTCTTTATTATCCTTTTTTCATCCCACGGAGCTGAAAAATCATCCAAGGGATGATCATTTTTAATATCCTTTGGATGATTTTTCAGTTCCATTGCATGATAAAAGGATATTAAAGACATATCCAGTCCAAATGGATACGCGAAATCATCCAATGGATATTTTTGCATATCCTTTTTTCACTGTTTAGAGACATTGGAGACGTGTCAAGGGTTAGAAACAAGGCAGAGTGTTTTCTTGCAGGATGTTGCAGTGACATTGACCAAATTTCTCGGTTAAATGGCTCTCCTATAACACTCATTCTGGACGGTCAATTCTGATCACCAATATGAGAAATATCGCGATTAGCAAATGACTCATGCAGTAAATAAGTTTTGATACTGACTTGTTAAGGCCACATGTCGTCCACATCTCTATCTGGCATTTTAGACACCAAAAATTGGATTATCATGTTGCGATAGCAAGCGCTATTAAATGGCTTTGCCTGACCAATCGCAATTTTAACAAAGATACCAGCCCTCAAATCCGTATTATAACAACTTGTGGAGACAAATTCAAGACTTGCAAAACCAAAAAAACTTGATAACTCAAAAATATAATGTTGATATTATTATTAGGAGCTAATTTTAGGTAGGAGCTAAGTTTGACAGTGAATATCAATAAAAGCAATTTCGTTATCAACAAGCCAGGTATCTAGGCTACTCAAGTAGGTGAAGATTGCATCAGAACAGATGACAGTCAAACTGTTGAAGCAATTCCTAGAGACTGATGGTAAGTCTAGTCAACCGATGTTAAAATAGGTTCAGTAAGCAATTTACGTAGTTCTTGAAGCCCGAAAATGTTGACGTATACAGAATAATACATTCATAGTATAAATTTTTAGGATAAATTGTAGCCAAAACCACTTGTCATTAAGGCACTAATTCAGCGAGAAGACCTAAAGCCCAGGGGTGGACTCGATTGCTTTAGAACAGTGGTGTCCAAACTCACACAATAAAAGCGTTTGCTTGTGTGCGAAGCAGCGAAACACGAAGCCAAGGTGACGTTTTACTGCTTTACACTGAAAAAATAAAATGCGTGCGATTCAAACATAAAACAAATTAAATCGATGCGCAGCATATTTGTATTGTATCACTAAATGGGCGACATTGTCTGGCCAGACCTAAAGCAACTGTATAAGATGCTAAGTTTAGCAAAGTTTTATCAATTTTATTGTGGTCAGGTTGGATGAATTCATCCTTGTCAGCTATAAACATTAAAAAATGTCTTGCCTGCATCTCTAAAATTTTTAAATCTCTCTCCCTCCCCTTTATTTCATTATAAACCCCGTGGCAAAGTTGGTAGTGCCTTTTAATAACATCAAACATTGGCACAATAAACATTGAGCGTTACCATCCATATTCTCAATGAAAAATAATTCATTTTCCCAATTGATATCAAACATTTTTTTCAGTGTGGTGTAAAAATCATGCGCTGTATGGTCTTTCCTCATTGAATGCTGCAAAGCAACTGAACGTAACCGGCCGAACAGCCGAACACATGAGTCGTAAGAGCAAATGCTGCCGAGAACAGGGTTCCCCAAAAAAATTATTATTGTACGAAATTAATCAGGACTATAGCGATGGGATTGCGGAAAATGAGTTATTGTTTTAAAAATGTTTTTGTTTTTGTTTTGTTGAATGCACTGGTAATTAGTGGTGTTAGTGGGCTTTGTTACTTTGGTTAAAATGGGTTTTGTTGTAAAAATGTTTCGTTATTCTGATTTTATGATTTCTTTGCATCTTTTCAATCTTCGGAAACATAACGTAAAAGATCTCTATCATTATCTATCCATATGCTTGTCGTTTACATCGACAAGTTTTAATTTGTTATCGTTTAAACTATTTCTCAAACACCCTCTGACACTCTGGCTCTTTGATCTTAGCTACTTCGATTGTGGTTTTTTTAAAGGGTCAGTCATAAAAGTCATAAAAAGGAAAAAAGAGAAAAAAATACGAACTATGGTTTGACGAAAATGCAGTGTTTTGCCTTTGCTTGGTTGTTCAGTGAACCCTTTTTCTACAAATCAGGTAGATTCGACGCAACAGTTCCACCGTAGACGTAATTTCCCGTACAAGCGTCTCGTGCCTGAAACCCAAAGTCGTGAATTCCTATTTTGTCGGCTTTTGTCATTTTGGGGTTTTACCTAGTTATAAAAAGGACGGGAATATCGTTCTCGAATATTTTGTATGGACGGCTTGAACTACTCTATATGACCCCGTATAAAACAAAAATAATTTAAATGTCACTTTAAGAAAGGCTTGTTTTTGCGTTTCTATTAACAAATATCATAATAAAATATATACAAAATGCGTATCTTCCCCGTAGGCCGCCGTCCTGCTCCACTCACGCGTGCACTACATTTTGTCTCTCTCTAGGACTCGCGTGCTATAAGTGAGTTGCCGATGTTTTTAGAATACACATATTCTCCCTCTCTCTATACATGTGACGCTGCGACGCCGGCAGAATTTGGCTTGCCAACCACGCGTGGCTGCCTTTTCAAGTTTTGGACATCGCTGCTTTAGAGCGTCGAGGACGTCTCCCTGCACCTGGTCGCGCCATCTCCGCTTTGGTCGACCCGCCGGGGGAGTGCCTCCCAACTCTATCGCATGCCGATTGTACACACGCTTTGCTGGAGCGTTATCATCCATACGGGTAACATGTCCTATCCAGCGCAACCGATGTTGTTTTATGCGCTTGACAAGGTCAGTGTCCCCATAGAGCTCATACAGTTCGCGATTCATTCGGATGCGAAATTCGCCGCCAACGTTTAGAGGTCCATAAATCCTCCTAAGAACTTTTCTCTCGAACACGCGGCATTGTGTTCGTCATCACCTCCCAGCAGGTTAGCAGGTTTTCGGGAGTTTTGGGCAAATCCGAGAATCTCCTTGACAGCCGTACTTATAGAGAGTGAAATATGCTTCCACTGTTCGCCTACACCAGAAGGGCCAGGTGGGGTTTCCCTGAGCAGCTGGGTGAGTTTTGCTGAGTAGGCTTCGGATGTCCGTTGTGATTGCAGCTTCTCAACGTTCAGCTTTCGGCGTGTGTTAGACTGTGCGGCATGTGCCACACTGAGCCGTGTGCGTACTTTGGCTGCAACAAGGTAGTGATCCGAGTCAATATTGGCTCATCGGAGCGCACGTACGTCCGAGACTCGTTTGTTGATGTTGGTTTTCCCATGTAGCGCTAGTGAGGCCGGTATATGGCGCCAGTGGCACGACGGATTTGGTTGATATGGCAGCAATCGGTTGGTTTTGCGAAAAATTATTAAATAGAAAATTTCAATTTTAAATCAAACTAGACGTGTTATTTGTTTGAGGCAGCCTATCCAGTAAAATAACGTAGTTTACATTTCCAAAACTAATTTAGCGTTTTAGCGGTGAGATTTAAAACCAACCGAAAGAGATTTCTAGGACACCGGGAATTGGTTTTGGGTTGGAAAAGATTTCTGGGACACCGCCGATTAACTCTTCCCTTAGTTTCAATTTTGAACCTTACCACTTTTAAAGAACAACTCCTTTTAATCATTTTACAGGTGAGTGTGTTAGGTACTCTTTACCGTTTCTTTGTATAACTGATTATCTAAGATTTACTTAAAATTAGAGTGAACCTTATCATTACGATCGGTGGAAATCTACAATAAATCAATACCATTATATAGATGATGACTGGACAACATCATAAACTTAAACTTATATAGCAGCTATCGCTGTCTTAATTTATGAGCTCCGTTCGATACGCGCGCGCCGTCCAAAAAAAAAGCAGTGGATCAAGGAAAACTATCAGACTAATTAGCGTTCCGCTGACAAGGCGATGTTGTTATACGATAACGTAGGCGTGGGCGTGGATGTAACCAAAAAAACAAAACCAGAAACCCATTGAGAAGCTAAGGAAAATATTGCCAAAATTGATAAGCCGTATCGCTTTCGTTTTAGCCTAGCTCTGACCATTAACCAAAATATGGTATCAGTCAGTGTGTCCCGGGAGAGCTAGAACGTCGGTTGTGTCGCTAAAGCAAAATCAAATCGTTAAATATTACCGAGTGGTATAAAAGAGAAAGAGAGAGAAGGAGAGCGAGACAATGTTTTCAGAGCACCCGGAGATTTTGTGAGAAGTATTGAAGCTCCTCCCACAGAATGAACACATGTGAAAGTTGAATAATGTTGAAATGGATTACCGGTAATCTTCCAAACGAAAGAAACAGAAAGTGCAAAGTCCTACTATATACCAACAATATAAATAGTACCCAAACAACAAAGATAAAGCCAATATTGGCCATAAAATAATGTATTCCAATTTCGTATTCATTTTCTACATTGTTGTTGCCCCGTGTTTGCTGCATTCGCATGCCCGGAAGATTAACTCCAAATGGTTAAACACCCTAGAGACATCCGAGTCGCTGTCGCAGTCGAGCAACGAAGAACAAAATGATGCAGAATCGGATAGTTACGAAACGGAAGAAACGGATCTCAAGTCTATGTTACTCAAATATGACACTGACGATGGAAATTCATGTCTTTTAGATATAATTAAAGATGAAATACTTTGGTGGACCTATCCAAATGGTAGTCTTAGACTGGAGCATGTAAGATACTGTGAGTACAACTGTGTATAATTAATGAAAATTTATAGAAAATAATTAATATCAAAGAACTCATAAGGTACCAGGATTTCCAGGTCTATAGAATATCACCGAAGCTTCTAAATTAATGACCCCTTGAATCTAACTCATATGAGCTACTAATGATCGTATCAATATTAATATCAGCTAACATAAAGTGGAAAGATTATTAAGCAAATATAAGTCTAAGTCCAAACAAAAGTGAAAAGGTCGATCAGTAAACTATGACGATTCTATAGCTTAAGAGCTTTAGGTTCGATTTTCACAGTTCGGTAAAAAAAATAGGGCAAGTTAACTTCGGCTCGGTCGAAGTTTTGTATACCCTTGCAGCCACCATTGAAATCAAATAAAGTTTTTCTAACTGAGAGTACTTTTCGGACATTACTTTTCTATGGGAACTATTTAATATAGATAACCGATTTCAACTAAACTTAGTGTGATCATGGAAAAGCATAACAAACAATCATGTACGAAATTTGGTGTCAATTCCATTTAAAATAAAAAAGTTTTTCATACTAGAACTTCATTTTCGACCAATCTTTCGTACTGCAGCTATATGCTATAGTCATCCGATTTTGACAAAACTTTTTAGAACTGTGTGAAAGCATACCAAATAAATAAATGCCAATTTTAAGGACATTTCCATTGAAAACAAACAAGTTTTTCTAACTAAGACTACTTTTCAGACTCTACTTTTCTATGACAGCGATACTATATAGACTATATATATGCAAATGTCCCTTCTAAAGGTTCCTGCGAAAGGAAGATTGCAGGTTTTTGCAACTACTTCTTCCCAAACTTATTCGACCAAACTTATTAGAATCATGGGAAAGAATAGCAAACTAAGAAATACGAAGTTTTGGAGACGTTGGACGTTGGAAACAAGTTTTTCTCCCTAAAACTAGTTTTTCGACCGATCGTTCCTATGACAGCTATATGCTATAGTCATCCGATCCGGCCGGTTCCGACAAATGTGCAGCGTATTTGTACCAAAAGACTTCGTGCGAAGTTTGGTGAAGATGGCTTTCAAACTGACGGAGGAAATAGCATAGAAACTGACGGACAGACGGACGGGCAGACGGCTAAACAACTCAGCTCGTTGTGCTGATCAAGAATATATATATTAAGGGTGATTTTTTAAGATCTATAGGAAAGTTTAAAAAAAAAAAAAAAACACATAAAATTCAGAAAAATGCATTAAATCTTTATTTGAATCGATAGTACGGTCCATATAATTTAATGTTTGAAGATTATTTCATGCAAATTTTGACCGTGGCTGCGCCTCAAATGGTCCATCCGCTTAGTCCAAATTTGTCATACTCTTTCCAACATTTCGGCCGGTATCTCACGAATAAATGCTTCAATGTTCTTTTCCAATGCGTAAATTAAAGCGGGCTTGTCTGTATAGACATGAGCTTTAACATAGCCCCACAAAAAATAGTCTAAAGACGTTAAATCGCACGATCTAGGCGGCCAATTGAACGTGAAATAAAATGTTCACCGAACTCGCCTCTCAATAAATCCATTGTTGCGCGTGCTGTGTGGTATGTGGCACTGTCTTGTTGAAACCACATGTCATGCAAGTCAAGCTCTTTCATTTTGGGCAAAAAAAAAGTTGGATATCATCTCACGGTAGCGCTCACCATTCACAGTTACGTTACGATTCGCATCATCTTTGAAGAAGTACGGTCCAATGATGCCACCAGCCCATAAACCGCACCAAACTATGACTTTTTCTGGATGCATTGGTAGCTCTTCCAATGCTTCTGGCTGATAATCATTCCAAAATTCTTCTTATTTACGTACCCATTGATCCAAAAATGAGCTTCGTCGCTGAGCACAATTTTTCGGTCAACTTTCCAAGAGCCCATTCTCCAAAAATTCTACGTTGCGGTAGGTCGTTTGGCTTCAATTCTTGCACCAGCTGTATTTTGAAAGGCTTCAAACCTAAATCCTTCAGCAAAATTTTCCACGTTGTTGAGTAACGGAGGCCTAATTGCTGCGAACGGCGACGAATCGGTCATCATTAACACTGGCCGATACAGCTGCGATATTTTCTTCAGTTCGCATTTTGTTTATTTCTAGCAAGAAACCCATATTTGGATCTGTCGCACAGTAACACGGCCGACGATGTGGAATTACTGGAGCAAACCGAATCGTCCTTTCGATATGGCAGTAAGCCAGTTGAAATTTTCTCAGCTGCCTTCAACACTTTGAATACCGTGCCGTTTAGTACCCTCACCTCGCTTCAGGGTTCACTCAAGTATTTATCGCTGCGTGGCAATCAGTTTGCTGAAATAATGCCAGATGCTGAGGGTAAGTGGAGTGTGTACGAGTAGCTTAGTGTAACCATACCAGCACACCGAAAGCCACCTAATTTGACAAATTTCAGCACTTAGCCGGTTTATCAATGAAACACGCATTGAGAACAACACACTCCATCAACAACACCAACAACACAAATGCTCACAGTTTCTGGCTGACAATGCTACCGAACTATACGATCGGGAATGCCTATTATACAATCAGAACAACATGACAAATGCAAACACAAACAATTCGGTATATACGACACAATACACTATTGAGGATTACCTGCGGTATTATAAGAGCAATTCCAAATTTTTTGGCCATTCAAGTGAGGAACAAGGATTTTTCCTTTATTAATATTTATTATATATTTCTTTGTCCATTCCATATAGAGGAATCCATCACTTGGGCCACTTTCCCTCTGTTGCCACGTCTCTTGGAGCTGGATATAAGTAACTGCAGCATTGAGTATGTCAGCAAGGAGGCCTTTCGAAATGTTACCAACTTACGTCGACTCTTCATGTCGAACAACAAGATAATGACCATCAATCATGATACCTTCTCTTATGTTCAGAGAGTGCAATATTTGGATCTGTCGTTTACCAATGTCTTGAGCTATAACTACCAATGGTCGCTGACCACACTGGAGATGGCTTTGAATCTGATATATGGCCTAAAGATACAGCAAACTACATTTAAGCTACTGCCAGAGTTGATTTATCTGGATCTGTCCCATTCGAAGATGACACGGAATAGTGCCGTGGCCTTTACACATTTGGGCAATAAATTGAAGTACCTCAGTCTGTGCTATACATCCTTTCCCATGGTCAGTAGTGCCATATTTAAGAACACCCGTCTGGAGGGATTGGATTTGTCGGGGAATCCCTTTGTCTCGTATAACATCATAGACGATGCCTTCGATGGTATAGCCGATACCTTGCAGTATCTGTACTTTGAACGTTCGGGCCTTAAGAGCATTGAGTGGTCCAAATCGCTGAGAAATTTGAAAGTCTTGGGTTTAGCAGGGAATAACATCAATGGCCTGACCGAATCTATGTTTGAGTCGCTGGAGAATCTGGAACTATTGGATTTAAGCTCAAATCATGTGGGTAACTGGTATAAGGGTGTGTTCCATAATAATTCAGCATTGAGAGTGCTCAATCTGCGTGGTAATAACATCAATGTGCTGACCAACGAAATGCTCAAGGATTTCGAATCGTTGGCCTATCTTAGTTTGGGTGACAACAACTTCATTTGCAGTTGCATCCTCAGGGATGTGGTGGAGGTGGCTGCCGGCAACAATCAAGAGGTAGATTGCTCGTATAGCATACTGCTTAGTGAAATGGTGTACAAGGAGCTGTCGTACTACAATCTGAGCAGCCTCAGTTTCCATCAGCTCTGGCAGCGCAACTACGTACCGCAGCTGGAGAAGAGCTATCAGAATATACGAAACTACCAGAGAGAGCATCAGATTTTCAAAATGCGCTTCTTCTCCGATACCTACAAGACTCTAAATAGCACCAAGTGTTCAGCTGCCACCCCTTATCCATTGACTGAGTTGGTAGATGAGACCACCCTGAAATTTCAGCTACTCGACTATGATGCCCGGCACTATTGGTGCTTCAATGAGACGGAGAAACTGCAGGTGGATGAGCTGATCTGTCAGTCACGTACCTTAAGCTTACTGGAAACCAAATTGCATAGCCTGACCACGATTATTATAGCTGTGGTGGGCAGTATTTTGGGTGTGTCTCTACTGGGATTTATTATTTACCTAAAACGCTGGCACATTCATTACTACTATTCTTCGTTAAAGTCCGCTGCACTACTCTCGAGTGCCTCCAGGGAATCAATGGATCACACGCCAGATCCCAGTGTGGTGTATGATATATTCATAAGTTATTGTCAAAATGATCGAGCTTGGGTTTTGGATGAATTGCTACCAAATGTGGAGGAATCGGGAGATATATCCATTTGCCTGCATGAACGGGATTTTCAAATCGGCGTTACCATATTGGATAACATCATCTCCTGCATGGACCGTTCGCATTCTTTGATGTTGATCATCTCATCGAAGTTTCTGCTGAGTCATTGGTGTCAATTCGAAATGTATCTGGCGCAACATCGGTGAGTAGGAACCTATATCTGTAGTTTATAAACAAAATCTTAAAAGAATTCATCTGATCAATCTATTTCGGTATTTATCCGATGCAGTTTTTTGTAAGTTTTTTTAAGAAGGCGAGCGATCCAAGTGATGAAGTGAAGTGAAAAAAACTTCATTCAGTTCATTCATTAAAAGAATGTTCGATGTCAGAAGTACATTTAGAATGAAAATAAGAAAGCAAAGCTAACTTGAACTGGATTTACACGGTGGAACAAACTTCATAAAGTTTTTCAAAAAGCTCTTCCTTGTAAGAAAGAGGTGTAAAGGGGGCAGGCGACACCACTACACCTCTTTCCTACAAACGTAAACTTTTTCAGAAACTTCATGAAGTTTGATTCACCTTATAAATCCAGTCTTTGTCTGTGCCGAAGTTTTAATACACTTGAAACAGAAAATTCCTAATGCAGCTACAAGAAGTAACCATCCCATTCGCTCGGTTCCGACACATGTGAAATTTCAGCTCGATAGCTTTAAAACTTAGGAAGTAGTTCGCGTAGAAACAGACAGACGGACGGACAAAGCTCAATCGACTTAGCTCGTCATGCTGATCAAAAATATATATAATTTATCTGGTCGGAGGTGAATCCTGCTATGCGTTTCAAACTTCTTGACAAAATTATAATACACTTTTCAAGTGTATAATTACATTAGGCGGTCCAGTATATTGAAATATTGGTGGTGATTCTAGATCATTTTCGTGTGCTGATAATTTGAGCTTAAAGTTGATTAAAAAGCATATTTCGACACTTTTTATGCGCGATTTGTGGGGAATGTTTTATGGAATGTATGTTGTTGAAAATTTTCATAAGAATACAATACAAACAAGTAAGAAAGTCGGTCAAGCCAAACAGTAATATACCCTGTACCTGTTTGCTTGACTCGAGCATGCTCGCTGTAAAAGCGTCTTGAGTATGATTCGACACTCTAAATCAGGGGTGGGCACGATATTTTATATTGAGAACAGTCCAACAACAAAAAAAGCAACCCCTATTACCGATGCTGGAATCCACCAGCCAGACTGCGCATTGTGCTTCTTCCTTGTCAACGAAAATACCCATTCTGGGCGATGTCGATTGTGGTTTTGTTTGACTGCGTTTTGGTAGCTGTTTTCGCGAACGACGCATTCTCACAGCACACACTTATTTTAGTGTAATTTGCTCTCGCTCTCTTGTTTTTGTAAAAGTTACTAAACCGAGGGAGGCAAAAACATTTACTTTGCATTGGTGTGTGAGAGCAGCTCAAATTGCTCTCAATCATAGCAACGACGCGTCGGGGTAGAGCGCACGCCGCCGCAACTATTGAGCAGCTGTTGAGAATTCGACGCAGCCCGCCCTGTAAACTGGTTTGTTGTTCTTTTAATTTAAGAGAGCCACAGGGAAGAGAGCGCGAAGAGCGACAAAGGAGATCGAGACACCCATCACACTCGATATTTTCTCTAGCTTTCAGAGCGTTTCGAAGCGAGACAAAAATGGATATGTGGCGAATCAGCGACACACCCAGAACCCCTCTCGACGTCTGGCTCAGCGCAGGCCACGCGCGACCGACGCCCCGCGGTGCGCCCTGGGGCTAGAACATCCTGTTTCAAGTGCCAGGTTGAGTATTTCGCACTGTATGGAAACACATATCAGTATAATAATATACATAAGCACTTTGTCGAACCGTGTTATAGGAACATCGGTGAAGTCACTAGATATTCCTTTTTCGCGTAAGGAGGCCCAAAGAATAAGCCGACCGCGAATGCAAACCATCCACAACCGCCGTGACTATTTTCAAAATACTTTTGTGTATTGCTTTGTTTCTGAGTTTCAAACAACAAAATCAGGCAAGGAAAAATTTCTTTAATTAATTTTTTTATATGGAATTCGAACGTTCTCAGTACTCACCCTTAGTGAGAAAAACTTTTTTGTTTTAAAACTTCGTATTTCTTAGACTGGATTTACACGGTGAAGCAAACTGCTTGAAGTTTTTCAAAAAGCTCTCGGTTGTAGGAAGTGGTGTCGGTCTCTTTGCTACAAACGAAAGCTTTCTTAAAAACTTCATGAAGTTTGCTCCACCGTGTAAAACCAGTCTTAGTTTGCTATGCTTTCACATGATTCCACCAAGTTTGGTCGAAATCGGACATCTATATAGAATATCTGTCATAGAAAAGTAGACTCTGAAAAGAAGTCTTAAAATTTTTTTTGTTTTCAATGGAAATGTCTTTAAAATTGGCATTTATTTATTTGGAATGCTTCCACATAATTCTACAAATTTTGGTCAGAATCGGATAACTATAGCATATAGCTCCAATAGGAACGATCTGTCGAAAAACTAGTTCTAGTGAGAAAAACTTTTTTGTTTTATCATTGTCTTATACTTATTTTAGAAACTTTTACACAATTCTTCAAAGTTTTGTCAAAATCGGATGACTATAGCATATAGCAGTTCGAATGATCGGTCGAAAAAGAAGTTCTAGTGTGAAAAACTTTTTTGTTTTAAATGGGATCGCCTCCAAATTTCGTAATTGTTAGTTTGTTATGCTTTTCCATTATTTCACTAAGTAAGGTAAGGTCAGAAAAGTAGTCTTAGTTAGAAAACGTTTTTGTTTTCAATGGAAGCTGCAAGGGTATACAAAACTTTGGCCGAGCAGAAGTTAACTTTCCCCTATATTCGATTTGAAAAAGTGGAAAACACGGTACCTTCCGATTGAAATTTTCCCTCAGATTGTTCTAAACTTCTAGTCTAAAGATTCCATTCAATATTTTTTTTTAAAAATATATGCAGACATCTTACCTTACATTAATCTTAAGGTTAATTCTTATTTTTAAGCCTATCTATGTGAAATTCGATCAAATTATAAGGAATCGGAATTGGTAAATGATCCGGTTCATAAGATGGTCTCATTCGAAAGACTTCAATCTCTCGAGTCCTGCCTAATAGTTCTAATTTAAATTTATTTCTCTATTTGTTTTTACAGCATTTTCGAAGTCAGCAAAGAGCACTTAATACTAGTCTTTCTCGAGGACATACCACGGAGCAAACGTCCCAAAACCTTGCAATATTTAATGGATGTCAAAACCTATATCAAGTGGCCATCTGGTAAAGGTGATAAGCAGCCCAAATTGGAGGAACGTAAACTATTTTGGAAACGTTTAAAGAGATCCTTGGAAATAATTGGTATACATTCTGGGGAATCCAGGGCCTGAGTGACATATTATTTAAGCTTTTCTGTTTTCGATGAATCCTAGTCAGTTGTTGTGCAAGTACCTGATAGAGCATACAAGTTAAATTTACACTACAAATGTAAGAGATAACCAGCGAACTGAGTCAGATAAGAGACCTGGTTATATATAAATAGTACATACAATGAATAAATCTGATCCGACCTCAGGTCTAACAATAATTTTTACTTATTTATTTAAGGGACTCCAAGAACATTTAAGAAAAACTACCATGATTCAATTGCAATTGATGAATGTTGTCCACTTCCAGAGTCAAGTATGTCAACAACCTGCTATAAGAACCAGGGAACTAAACCGTACTGAACCGCTAATTTGTGGAAATGGTACAGAGTAAAAAAACGTTCGCTGGTGCACTGAAAAATATTTCGAATTTTGATTTTACTAAATTAAAATCTATTTTTGTTTGAATTCCGTCTACAAGTTTAATCCAAATCGTTTGTTAAATTTTCAGTTTCTGTTTTAAAATGTCGTTTTCTGCCAAAGATAACCTAAAGGATGGTTCGTCACTGTTGAGTCATATCTGCGAGTTGAATGTACAAAGTCAGGCTTCACATCGTCGTCTTATCACGATTATAGCAACCATCTCCAGGAGCTCTCGAAATGCGGAAACCATCCACAATATGATTATGAAAGGTGTAAACATATTTCGCTTAAATTTCTCTCACGAGTCCCATGAATTGCATACCAAGACAATTGAGCTGGTCAACGATGCCTTGGAACGGATCAAAAGGGAAACGGGTCAAACAGTGACTGTGGCCTTTGCTGTGGATACACGGGGTCCACAGATACGGACAGGTCTCTTAGAGGCTGGAAATGAAATAGTAATGCGTAATGGCGATAATATACGTCTTTCAATTAACCGAGATCTGTACGACAAAGGAAACAAAGATGCCATCTATGTTGATTACCCAAATATCATTAATCTAACCAAGCCGGGTGATCGTGTGTTCATTGACGACGGTAAGCTGTTTTTGATAATACTAGAGGTCGGCGTCGATGGCCTAATCTGTGAAGTGGTTCAGGGCGGAGTTCTGGGAAATAACTGTAATGTCATATTGCCTGAAGTGGAGGT
Source organism: Lordiphosa collinella (assembly GCA_018904265.1). Taxonomy (NCBI): domain Eukaryota; kingdom Metazoa; phylum Arthropoda; class Insecta; order Diptera; family Drosophilidae; genus Lordiphosa; species Lordiphosa collinella. The sequence goes on from JAEIFV010000128.1 coordinate 206,891, forward strand.
AGATCTACCTGCCGTTTCGGAGAAAGATATGTTTGATATACAATTTAGCATGCAGGCCAATGTCGACTTCTTATTTGCCTCGGCCGTGCGTAGCGCCAAGAATATCAAGGAACTACGTACCGTACTGGGGGAGAAGGGCAAACACATTAAGATTATAGCCAAGGTGGATAGCAAGATTGCTTTGAGTCGAGTGGCTGAGATCATGCGTGCATCGGATGGCTTGCTCCTGTCACGAGCTGACTTGGGTACACAGATCCCGGTGGAAAAACTCTTTATTACCCAAAAGACGGTGCTCAGTCAATGCAACAAGGCTGGCAAACCGATAATAGTAGCCTCTCATATACTGGAATCCATGCGCACCAATCCTTTTCCCACCCGGGCCGAGTGCTTTGATCTCGCCAATGCAGTAATTGATGGTGCTGATTGCATTATGCTATCCTCAGAGGTGGCCATAGGTCCGTATCCCAACGAGACCGTAGACGTCTGTGATACGCTGTGTCGCGAGGCTGAGAAAGTAGTGTGGTATCGTGATCTTATAGATGACTTAGTTCAAGAAACACGTGGCGAACTGGATGCAGCCCATTCTTTGGCAATTGCAGCCATAGAGACAGTAAAAAGAACGAATGCCACGCTTATAATAGTACTTACCACATCAGGTCGCTCTGCCACTCTTCTAAGTAAGTTCCGACCACGATGCCCCATCTTGGCTCTAACGCGTTGCGAACGCGCTGCGAGATGGGTTTACCTGCACCGCGGTGTATTACCAGTACTGTACACATCAGAGCCCCATGACGACTATATAAGTGATGTGGACGCACGTGTCAGGTTCGCTTTGACCAGTGCCAAGAAGAACGAACTGATTAGTGATGGCGATCCCATTGTAATTGTAAGTGCCTGGAAGGATGGAGGTGGCTTCACCAATACCGTTCGTGTGGTATATTCCTTCTTTGAGGCGGACCGTGTAGATTGTCTTTTCCGCTCAGATCGTCGCATTTCGCGTAAAAACACTGTCCTACAAACATCAACACCAACAGCAAAAGACACAGGTACGTACTATAGGTGAATGTCATATAATTGATTTTTAAAAAAATACTATTTTTATGTTTTTGCAGAGAAAAAAGGTGTTCATATCTAATAATAAGAATAACCGAAATACTGTAGTACTAGGACACAACAGAGAATCGACACTAAATATTACGAAAAATTGTATGGTAAATTGTGGATAAAAACATAATTATTAAAGAGTGTTTTAACTTTTAACATATTTTCGGAGATGACTTTTGAAGCAACTTTCAGCAGTTTTTACCGGTTATTTGAGCTATAATTTCGGTACGCTCGTAGGTACGCTTGCAATATAGAATATAGAGCAAGACATTTTAGTGGACAAGTAGCCATATGTCAAATGAAATGTAGTTCAAGCTTTGTTCCGAACCCGATTGAACCGGTTCAAAAGTGGCTTAGAAATATATCTAATATATCTAATACCCGCCGTCGATCACACTGCCCTCTGTTCACGAAATCTAAATCAAAACATTGTTAAAAAAGGGTCGCTTCGTCAACTGATTTAGATTTGCTTTCACGAAATGTAAACCAAATCGAAATTACTTTCAGGAAAACCAGGTAAAATTACCTTTAGAATTAACTTGTAAAAACTGGCTACGAAAACAAAATAAAATAGTGCTATGTCGGACTTGCCAAGTGCAAAATATTTGCTGCTAACACTCATTAGAAATTTAAAGAATTATCTTGAAGACTTACTCGAGGGAATGGATTTATTAACCTTTTAGGATTGTAAATGGTTTCACATGAGCTAGTTGGCGAACTGGTGCAAAGGGTCTCACTCGCATGTCAATCGATAACTTATGCAACAGCTGATCACTTTTATATTTCGCGCCAAAATTTCAGTGAAACATTGCGAGTTTATTTTAATTTCATTTCGCTTGCTTTGCCATGGAATTCCACTTAAAGAAACGAGCTCGAAACGATGTTAAGGTCGAGGTTGTGAGCTTGGAAACCAAATACCCGCACAATGTGATGATGTACCACTACCCGCCCACAGACGACATACAAATTGAGGAGTTTGAAGAGTTGGCGCTGGAACGCTTGCGTCTGCTGCGCATTTTTGATCATGCGAACACAAAGGGATTACGTTTGTTCTCTGATGACTGGAAGGAGTATGTGAATGCTGAGCTGACTCGCGAAGGACTGCGCAGCTACTTGCGCTTGTGCACCAGCAGCAGCGGAGCAGGTGGCGGTGCTAAACACGAGTCCGACATTCAAACCCGTCGACGTGACTATTTGTCGCATTTTATACTAAGATTGGCCTACTGTCGCTCAGAGGACTTAGTACGCTGGTTCATGTCCCGTGAAATGGAATTCTTCAAGTACAAATTCTCAGCCCTGAGTGGAGCCGAGATTAAGCAATTTCTGGAGGCCAACGATTTCCATTTCCAACCCTTGACCGAGGAGCAGAAGGATGAGGTCAAGGACGGACTGTACGAGAGTACGGCTGGTCAAAGTGTGGCCAAGATCGAAATGCTAGAGTTCTACAAGGTGCCGTTTAATCAGGTCCTGGATTTGGTGCGTGGACGTCGCTGCTTCTTGAAGGCCGGCTATGCCTATGTGCATACCCATGATCTGGTCTCTGTAGTGGGAGCCAAGCAGCAAGAAGAAATTGAACGTGGCTTGGTGGCAGCCAAGGGATTTATTGAAGATGTGGAGGGTGATGAGCGGATCTCGCATATGCTTAAGGCGCTTCACAACTCTTACACGGGCAAAGACTACGCCGTTAGCCGCGAGGCCGCCGTACCCATCGAATCCCTGGATCAGCTCTCAAAGGTCTCCATGCCCTTGTGCATGCGCATGTGCCATGAGCATATTCGTGCCCAGCATCATATCAAGCACGGTGGACGCATGCAGTATGGACTCTTTCTGAAGGGCATAGGCGTTACGCTGGAGGATTCGATACGCTTCTGGCGGGAAGAGTTTACCAAAAAAATGGAAGCAGACAAATTCACACGCACCTACGAGTACAATATTCATCACAACTATGGCAAGAAAGGTTCCATGGTCAACTATACGCCCTACTCGTGTCTGAAAATCATTAAGGAACTGGCCGCTCCAGGTGACTGTCATGGCTGTCCCTATAAGATTCTGGATCCCACCACTTTGAAAACGAAACTCACCTCCTACGGCCTCTCGCCCAGTGGCTGCGAAGAGGTGATGTACTTTGTCACTCGAGGACATTTCCAATTTGCCTGCGGCAAGTACTTTATGCTCTCCCACAACTCCAGCACTGAAGTGGCCATCAATCATCCCAATAACTATTTCGAGGAGAGCCAAATTCTGATGGGCAATCGACAGAAACGTAATCCATCGTCGGCGTCACAGGGCACAAAGGTAGCCAAGCTGAGGGCAAACCAGGATATCAAAGGCTGTGCGGATAGATCCATGCTCATGGGTCAAGATGATGATGAACTGTGGCGCATTGCTGAAACACAGGAACGCATCTATCAGAGCCAAAAAGGCATAAGCGAGGCTTTCGATGATGATCTAGATCTTACGGAACTTGTCGACTAATTGATTTAAGTTGATTTTTATTAGTTTAAGCAAAAATATGGAATATACCAACTGGTGCATCTCGTACACAAGTTATGGATAGTTCGAACGTGTCCTTTTGCCAGTTTTGCTGTGGAGCCTTCCCAGCCTGCGAATTACTGCATCAGTGATGCAAGAACAACCAGTTAAGGTATTTCGATCCTGGTTTTCGTGACTTCCACAATCTGCAACATTCTTTTTCACCAAATGTTACCCAATTTTCCACTTTATCGTATCGCTTGTTGGCCTAGAGGAATCGACGGGAACTTGCACTTCTTTGATCGATGCAAAGACACAGAGGGGAAGCCCAGCGATACTGTCGAGCTATTCGATGGTTACCCAAACCACTTGCATTTGAATTTTAGTTACATGCTTTTCCTCAGGTTTATCAAATTGAAGTCCCTTGTATATACAATAGTAGCCACACATTTGTAACGTATGATCCCAATCATCAACAAAAGATTATGATGTACCACTTTTTGGAATCTTTTTCTCCTATAAAGCAACAATCGCAGGTCTAGCAACATCAATATAAGCTTTTACTTTTGGACAATCTCAACAGGATGATGGTTTTGAGTTTTAACAATATATTAAATATCGGTTTCTATTCCAGTTCAAACAATTCATTTTACTTCCGGTTCTATGCACTGTCTTTCCCTCTTGACTTCAATTCAATACTTGACACAGATTACAGCTACGTTTCCCGGGGTCTATAGAGCGCGTTTTATTTAGATTCCTACCAAATGGTGACCAGCCATTCACATCCACATAGTAAATGCCTCGCGCCTTGCTGTCTATAACATAGCCCATGGACGATGAATGACCTGCGGTGCAGTCTCTGCGCTGCAGCTCTTCCCAGGAACGGCATTTGTGACCCAGAAAATGTTTCTCCTGCCGGGGATAGGCACTCTCGGCCAAATATTCCACCGCTCGTGAGTGAGAGCAACCTATGGTTAAACAGCCCGGCTGTATGGGATGTGCTCCACCCGGATAGAAGTCCACATCGCCCAGAGGACCACGTTTGGCCAGTATACCAATATTGGTGTGTATAATGTCCACCAGCTTGGCATCGCCACGTTGTAAGCCAGGTAAGCGTTGATCATTCCGAAAGCAGGGCTTGGCCGGATCCAGTCCTGTTATGCGAGGCACTAAGCGACCGCCGGAAAGACGCGTGAAAGTGCGACCGGCCGTACCCATAACATGGGCACCCAGTGAATGACCTGTAAGCGAGTTAAGCTACACTTACGAATACTTGACAGCAATTTGTTTTACCTATCAGATGTATGTTTTTGAGGGGCGTCAACTTGATCAAGTGCTGCAAACCCTGGGCAATGTGCTCACCAATCTGATCCGTATTGAGGGCCGACCACTTGTAAAAGGTATCCACATAAGAAGCTGTATCCACTATCTAAAAGAAATGCTTGTACAAAAAATAGTTTGGAATTGTTTAAAATCGTACCACAAAATTAACATCCCTGCGACACATAAATGCCTTGGATATCATGGCCACAGTAGCTGATTCATTAACCGTATTCGTCCAGCCAGTGGCCAGTATTACCACTTTACGTTTCTTGCTAAATTTGGAATGCCTCCAAAGCCGCTCGGCCTCCAGTAAGGGCACACTGTAGTTATAGCAGGGCGTCATATACTGAAACTGAATTTTCCTTATGTCTGGCGTAATCTGTGGAGGCACTTTCCCCACAAACAGCGTAGAAGTGCCTATGAAATAGGTTGAGATCTGGGTTGGATAACTTTTTAACTGGACACAACGTACACAAGGCATCCAGGGCATTGGCGCCCAATTCGAGGGGTAGAGCCGTCAGGGCATTTACTTTCATTGTAACCACATCAGTCAGAAGTCTGGGCAGTTTCTGCTGCCAATTTGAGCTGGAGTTGGCCAAAGTAGCTTGGCTTTGAGCCATATAGAGAAAGATAGTGATAACGATACAGAACCAAGCATAGCGTCTGTTCATTTCAGAGATCTGTTTACTTCTATATACTCGTTAAAGTATGAATTCCGCGTCAGGCAATATTTTTTGGAGACCTTTGTTTAGATTTTTTCATTGTTTGTTGACCTTGATCCAAAAAGTAAAGCGGTCGTTTATTTTACCCAGATCCATTGCCCCAACAGGTGTGAAGTTCGTTCAATTCATTTAAAACTGACCTCAATTTATTTCTTACAACTAGTTTTTGCAAATGCCTGGACAAAAAAAATCTTAATCTAAAAATTACAAAATTCTAATCTTAGCTATACATGTAACTTGGATATATCTTCATATTGTACATTATCCACAATTCGTCCCTTTAGAGGGCCATGTAAGATTTCTATGCTAACGGAGAATTTGCGCTCGTTGAGTTTTTTGAGTAGAGCCTCGGAGCCGCGATAGGCGCCATTAACCACCAGTACCGGTTTATCCAAGGCCGGTATAACCGTCTCCAAATGTGCCTATAATACAATAAAATTCCATTTAATTGATGTGGAATACTCTACATATGGCTAATTATTTCTCAAGTGGGCAACATTTTTTCTCATTGTCTTCAAATATTTTCCATTATTTTTATCAGGCCTTAATCTATTTTTTTTTTGTTAAAAACATTGGGAGTAATCACTCATGATATTCTTAATACCCAGCATAAGAAATTTCAAATGCTGAAAACGACACATATACTCTGCCAGCTAAGAAATAATTCAATTCCCAATATCCCTGGAGCTCTAAAGATTTCATGATGGGACGGACAAGTCTTTTTGGTATGCAGCACGGACTAGTCTTTGAGCCGTAAACAAACACAGCTGACCAAATGTTGCCTCCCGAGGCTATGTAAATACGATAGAACCAAAAATAGATTAGAAAAAAATTAAGGTATATTTTGGTTCCAAGGCAGATATTCAGACCTGTTCCGAATTCCGAACGTTTTCAAAAAGTAAAAATAGGGGAAAGTTAACATCAGGTCGGCCGAAGTTTTGTATACCCTTGCAGTTTGTTTTTCTAAATAATACTTCTTTTCGGACCTTACTTTTGTATGGGAGCTATACTATATATATGTCCGATTTCGACCAAACTTAGTGCAATCATAGAAAAGCATAACAAACTGTTAATAACAAAATTTGGAGGCGATCCCAATAAAAACAAAAAAGTATTTCTCACTAGAACTTCCTTTTCGACCGATCATTCATACTGCAGCTATTGCTATAGTCATCCTTTGAAAAACTTTGTGAATTGGAAAAGTATTTAAAATAAATTGCCGACGTAGGGACGTTTCCATTAAAAAAAAAAGTTTTTCTCACAGAACTGTTTTTTGACCGTCGTTCCAGGGCATAGCTATAGTCATCCGATTTTGACCAAACTTTGTAGAATCGTGTGGGAGCATATAAAACAAATACATGCCAATTTTGAGGACATTTCCTTGGAAAACAAAAAAGTTTTTTTAACTAAGACTACTTTTCAGACAATACTTTTCTATGACAGCTATACTATATAGATGTCCGATTTCGACCAAATTTTGTGGAATTATGTAAAAGCTTAGTAAACTAAGTAATACGAAATTTGTAGGCGTTTCAATTGAAAACAAACAAGTTTTTCTCACTAAAACGTATTTTTTGACCAAAACGTTTCTGTGCAAAGTCTGGTGAGGATAGCTTAAAACTGACAGAGGAGATAGCATAGAAACAGACGGACAGACGGATAAGGCTAAATCAACTCAGCTCGTCATGCTGATCAAGAATATATATACTTTATGTAGTCGGAGATGCTTCCTTCTATGCGTTACAAACATCCGGACAATTTTAAAATACCCTCTGCAAGGGTATAATAATCAATCGCTATAAATTTGCATCCATTTCAGAAATTTCAGAAAAAAATCTAATAAAAAAATTGCCCACTTGAGAAACAATTACCCATATGTATGAGCCAACTTACCTGATCCACTTTTAGTTTTTCCCCCGTATCCAGAAATTTGATTTTAGCTCGATATTTATCCAGCACTTCCAGTACAACTGCTTTTTGTTTATAAAATTGATCACCCATTGATTTCGATATAAATTTGACCACAATGTCCTTATGCAGCCAATAGTCTTTGCGATTAGCCCGTTCTTTTTGGCCTCCTCCTGCTTAATGATGTCATCTAGCGCAGAACGCGTTCCCTCCGAGGCTGGAGCTTTGGGTTTTTTAAACACTTTTTCATCGGCATCGTGGGAGGAGCTGGAGCGCTTGGCCGTTAGCAGTGCTGATTTGCCCAATATGGATTCCGGCTGAAACTTCTTCTCCAATCTGATATCCAGCTTGAGCGGTTCTTCTTCAGTTTCTCGCCTTAATTCCGTATACTTGATTTCATCACTTTCCTCGTCCTTTGATTTCGCCTTCTGAATTTGCTTCTCAATGAACTCGCTCATGCGTTCCTCGTCGTCTTTCTCCATTTTCTCCTTGCGATCCGCCTTGGCCTGTCTTTCCATGGCCTCGGGACTGCGATCAATGTACGAAACAAACCAACCCTTTTCCGTCTCATCCGCCACCACCTGGCCAGTGCGTCCCAGCCATTTAACATAGTCCGAGAGTGTGAGCCAGCGTGTGGCATTCATGTGTATGTGCTCCTTGTGGGCAATGTATTCCTGGTAGATTTTGTTGGCGTTGGTGCGCTTGGTGCCAAAGCGGCGACGCAGAAGTTCCATGTAACCATCGGAGAACTCCTTGGAAAAATTGTGCAGGAATTTGCCAGGTGAGTCGGCAAATAGCAACAATTGTCGCTGATGCGACTCACTTGTGGTGTGGCACTTGAAACCGTTTTCGTCGCGGCACTGTTTCTCGCACATCTGACAGTACCAGCGTAGCTTCTGCAAGCCCTTTGCCTTCATCTTGTTGGCAAGGTACTTGGGAGTACCGACCTCGGCGCGACCCATGTTTTAGAATTAAGTTTGTTATGATTTTGTTAATTTCACAAAAAGATAATTAACAACAGAAGTCAAGCAGTGTAACCGCACAGCTTTAGAGTGGAAATCTCAATCAGTGTGACCCACTTCTCTCGTTTGTGTGTGGCAAATAGTCGAGCGCGGTCGCACTAGTCGATTGTTGGCTATCGATAGAAGTGTTGAAAACGTTTCAAAATGTTGCCAACTGTCAATATAACGGTCATATATTATAGCAGTCAATTAAAAGCAGATGGGCAGATGAGTTTTTACAATTTTATCTAGGTTTTTTGCCTTTTATGCATACTTATAAGGAAGCTAGGAGCAAAACTACAGATAAAACAGGTTGCGAATCTTTATTTAACCCTATTTTGGATAAATCGTAGATCAGAGAACCGATATAATATCGAAAATTACAGGTATCATAGTCTAAAAATAGGCGCTTCATGTGTTAAAACTCGTCATTAAAGTAAACCCAACTGTTTTTCTTTGTGGTTTTCGGTTTGGTTTAGCAATTCCCAAAGAACGCCGGTTCGGTTTGCGTTTCGGTTATCAGCTGGAATTATCGGTTCGGTTTCGATTTTCTTCGCTTCGGTTCAGAACCGGTTTGAACCCCTGATGTAGGAAAATGTCTAGGCCCTTAGATATATTTATGACCAATTATTATATATTTCATTTTCTAATTGTCATTTAATTTGGTGTAGGTGTAAATGCAGTTTAAAAGTGCATAGAAAGTGAGTTTAAAATCTTAAATTTCATTCAGACTTATAAATTTAATGGTTTAACAGCTAAGAATAGGGCAAAGCGTGCATTTTACGCAAGACAAATACTTATTGTGACGACTGTATTCGTTGTAAGGTTGGACTTTTCCCTGCATTGAAAAATTGTATATTAATCTTATAGTGATATCTGCTCCCCCAGCCTTTCGATCTCATCCAGTATAAAGTCCAATTCATCACTTTTAAGTATGGGGAAACAAGTGAAAACCATGCGAAAGAAGTTGCCCATATTCCGGCTGTTAAGTGGTGTATATCCCACCATCAGAGTACCGCTATAGGCCATCGCTTCCTTCACTTTAGGTGCCACCTATTAAAGAAACATCATTGAATTAGATTCAAACGCACGATGCACCCACTTACTGTATATAATCGCGACCACCACTCATCTGTCTCCTCGCTTGAAGGCACTCGCATGGCCTTTGGTATATACCAGAAACCCACATTCGCATATTGATGCCTATCCAGCACGAGCCTGAAGCGATCTGCCCGTAAACGTATCTTTTGCTCCAGCAATCGTGCCAAATCTATGGCGTGATCCACCAAATGTCCATAAGGTCCGTAGCCACGTGCCTTCAGCATGAGCCAAAACTTAAAGGCATCTATCTTCCGACCGCACTGCACACTCTTGTTTCCCGTGTCGTAGGAAACATCATAGAACTTATCCTGCTGAAACAGATAGTTCACCTCCACGCTGTTGCAACGTTCCAACAAGTGATCCGACTCTCGAGTAAGGAATAGCGAACATTGCAGCGGAACTCCGCAGGACTTGTGCGGATTCCAGGCAAATGAATTGGCACGTTCCAGGCCAGAGACTAGCGAGCGATACTTGTAGGCTAATAGGGCGGCACCACCCAAACAGGCATCCACATGCAACCACAGATTATGCCGCTCGGCCACATCGGCCACACCATTAAGGTCATCGAAGGCTCCTAGTACTGTGGTGCCAGCCGTGGCATTGATGAAAAACGGCTGTAAGCCACGCGATTTTGTCTCCAAGATCTTGGACTCAAGATCGTCCAACAGCATTTGGCCTCGCTCATTGGTACGCACAATCACACAATTATCACTGCCCAGACCCAGCCAATGGGCTGCCTTTTTTAGGCTATAATGGGAATCTTCGGAGGTAAAAAGCACCAAAGGACGCATACCAAACATACCCGAAGTTTTGACCTCGGGAGCATACTTATACCGTGCCAATACCAGACCGTACATGTTCGAGGAAGAGCCACCAGGAGCGAAAATGCCATCACCATCTTTAAAGCCGACTAGTTTAAGCACCGTCGAGATGATCTCCGTTTCGATTAGACTGAAGACAGGTGCTACCTCGTAGGTGTAACTAGATAGAAATAAATTGTATATTAATTGCGATTCTTATTTCAAGAAGTGGAGTGTTTTTACAAATGAGAATGTGTTAGTAATGGTAACCAGAACCAAATCGTTGGAATTACTTTTCCCGACTCGACAAATTCGATAAAAAAACTAACAAGTTCGAACTGCTGGTCCCCAAATAAAATTTTGACAAACAAATGAGTAAAATTCTAAACAGATGTTATTGCTCAGAGAAATTAGTACACTGGTTTATAGTTCAGCTCATATACACAAAATGCTGATTTGATAGGAAATTTCACTATATAATTATCGTTACTGATGAAGCCTGACGTGACGCGAACTTTAATTGATCGCCTTCTATCCTAAATATTTATATTTAATGCCAACGACATAATTTTAAGATGATCTCGTACAGTTCTGAGGTCTAAAAACTTGTCTTTGCTTTTGCCATTTCGAACACACTCGTCAATTCACACCGAATGCTTGCCGAAGTCAAGCATCACTAAATGTCAAAGAGAGAACAAGACTTTTTTTTGCTGAATCTTAATGTGCTTCTCTCTGTTATAACTCTTACGCTCTTGGTAAACCGAAGCAGCAGATGGATTTTGCACTCCCACTTGTTAGAGTCTGTTTGAAAAGCACGAGTGACTCCAGCTCACTAAATGCTGGGGCAAGGTCTGATCTTTCCATCATAAGCTCCTAATGCGATAGTAGATAAAAATTAGTTCATTAACAATTGGGGATTAGGTCTCCCGAGGTCCAGTTTTCAATAGTGAAAAGTTATAATTCTTTCACCCCAGTTGCTCAGCCACACCAACAACTGGCATTCCAGTTCCTGAACCTCATTACAAATCTCTTCGAGTCCTAAAAGGAAAGGATTTTCCTTTGAAAAAATTCAATTAGACAATGTACAAATACAAATATGGTCGTTTTTCACGATATATTTTATTACATATAATGAGAAATATGCGACTGTTTAAGTGACCCTTTTAATAACAAATCAAAGAACTTTTTAACAAACTTCTGGTCGATAAATGTTATATTTGATCATAACTTTTTAAAACAAGACACACATACCACAAAGGAGGCTGGTCTACTGTACAGCTGTTTCATGAACCTCACGGTTTCAATCATTAGCAGGCTTCGCCTTTCTTCTTTAAGTCGGCAGAGGCCCATCTCATGCAAGCATTGCTATGACTGTTTGAGAATTCCAAAGCAGGACAAGAGCAAAAACCGACATCAACAGGCAACGCCAAGTGTTTGTGTCTTGTTTTAAAAGGTTATGAACAAACGATGTTTCGATATACATCTATTAGTCCAATGATACCACAGGCCACCTTCAAATATTGTTTCGATTATTCAGCTACTTACTGAAATTTGACGTTTGAGTGAAATATGAGTTCTACTTTCTAATCGTTGCCTTGAACCAACGTGATATTGTTCGGGGAAATCTCGAATTTAAAAATGTATTTAGAAGGTAGGACATTAAAAACCCCGAGCATGATTAGTAGAGCATATCTCAGAAGTTCACTGCAAAAGGGTAACAAACTAACTGTACTTTTTGAAGGAGATTCCATTTAAAACAAAATTTTTTCACTAGAACTTTTTTCAGCGATCATTCATAATGCGCTATAAGCTATTCTCGTTGACAACTTGTAATTTTAGAATTTTATCAAATAAAAAAACGTCTATGAGCTATGCTATAGTCATCCGATTTTGACCAAACTTTGTATGTAGACATTTCCATTGAAAACAAAAAAGTTTTTTTAACTAAGACTTCTTTTCTGACGCTACTTTTCTATGACAGCGATACTATATACTACAGATGTCTGATTTCGACCAAATTTGGTGGAAAAGCATATTAAACTAAGAAATACGAAGTTTGGAGGCGTTTCCATTGAAAACCAACAAAGTTTTTCTCACTAAAACTAGTTTTTCGACCGATCGTTCCCATAATAGCTATATGCTATAGTCATCCGATCCGGCCGGTTCCGACAAATGTGCAGCGGATTTGTACCAAAAAGACATCGTGCAAAGTTTGGTGAGGATAGCTTTAAAACTGACGGAGGAGATAGGATAGAAACAGACGGACAGGGCTAAATCAACTCAGCTCGTCATGCTGATCAAGAATATATATACTTTATGTGGTCGGAGATGCTTCCTTCTATGCGTTAAAAACATCCGGAAAATTTTTTTATACCCTCTGAAGCTGAAATATTTGCAATCAGAATGAGAACGTGTCGGGATAGGCCTGAATTCGATAAGGTATCTTGCGTTTCCTCTGGCTAAGTCAAGTCTCAATACTTAAAAGACAATCGCAACCCAAATGCATATATAATCATTATGGTCCCTGATATGACCGTATGCATCAGCATAATCTTACGAGCTGGAATTTAAAGCCTCGGTGATCAATGCTCCCGCCAATCCAAAGGGGTCGAGCTGTCCAAACAGTTGATTGTGGAAACGTCCATGCGAGGTTTTTACTGAATACTTGATCACCAACTGACAAAGTTGCTCGATCTCGGCAAGTGTAGTATGTGTAGCGTTCTCCTCCACTTTTAGATTTATTAATTGCTAAGGGGAAGGGAGATAAGAAATATGCAAATAAGTAGAATCAAATCCAACATTAACTGATATTTACAAAAGGGTCACCTCTAGGAAACCCGTTGAGCAAATCAGTAATAAATAGTTTAGGTTTAAGGCCTGTTTTTATATAACCTAAGTTTTATTTTCGCCACAATGCTTCGTATCAAAAAGACAGTTGGTCGAAAGCTTTTAGCTTTCACAGCTGTGCCATAGTGTTCTATTCATATGAAGTACTGTGACGAAGATAATTTTTGACGATTTGAGAATAGGCCTTTAGATTTGGTTCGCAAGATAAAGGTTCAAAAACGTTTCAGGTAATTGTTAACCTATGTCAACTAAATTTGGTTTAGCTAATTGAGTAACATTTTGTTGAACCTTTCTGAGCTAATCAGCACACGACATGCGCCAAACTCTTATCTCGAAACGAGCAGCAGCACAGACCAGACTAGACACTTGACAGACTTGAATTGTAATTTCGTTCATTGGAAAACGGGGCCACTCACCTTTAACTTTTGTGGTTGCAAAAATTCAACAATTTTCTCTTGATTCCATTGCTGGGGATCTGCACAAAAGGTGTTCTCCTGCTGCATTAGGTGAAAGACATTTTCCAGGATTTTCCAATCGTGAGGCAAACTGTCTCGTAGTTCATCCACAATCATCGAACCCGTACCGTTTGATAAATTCATTTCACTAAACGTTAAATCGAAAATGAAAAAAAATCCAAGTAAGTAGCTGATCGATCCGACGTTGACCACCGCTCAATGGGAAATGCCAAGTAATTGTGCAGCCGATTATATTTTATGTTCTCTTGATCAAATTGCCATTAGGTTGTTGTAAATTGATTGAACGTGCATGTGAATACACAGACACATTCTACATACAAGTGTACACCTTATGTGTGGGTAGTTGTATAAGCGAACATGTTAGGGTGAACCTGATAAAGTGTGAAAAATGATGATAAACTTTTTCAGAAGCTTCTTTTGTAAAATATAAGAATATAAATCAAATTTCTGGAAATAGAAACTTAAACTAGATCAGTGCCATAATAGTATAACAGTACCTATGAAATGCCACAACTATCTATTGGGTTGGACACAGCGACGCTTCATAAAATGTAGTTCAGGTCAGAGTGCGCAGCGTCTTTGATTTGAGATCCGTGGTCGAAGCCCACCATTGGTCATCCGTGGTATGTTATCGCGGTTTGGTGTTATCACAGTCATAGTTATGGATGCAGCTATGATTGTACATACAATGGTGGCCATATGTATTTTGACAAAAAAAAAAACCTTTTTACATAAGCAATTAAGTCTTTTAAACAAAAAATACTAAAATTTTGAAGTTTTTATCGGAAACTGGTATAGAAGTAAGCTTTCAATAAAACATAAGTCGTCCACATTCAGCTGTTTGAGTTAGAAAATATTAATCAAATTGACCACCCCCGGACATAAGTATTTTGATAAAATTTTGAAATTTATTTACTGCTTGGAGAGTTGAGACAGGAATAGCCGCAATTGTTGCTCGAATGGATTGCTTTATTTCATTCAAATTTGTCGGTTTTGTTTTATAGACTTCCTGTTTGCAAAAACACACAAGAAAAAGTCAGGTGCAGTAAGGTCAGGCGACCTTAGCGAATGTGGAGTTTCTGGATATCAGCTTATTGGGAAATTTTCGTAGCAATTTTGTCAAAACAGGCTGGGCTATGTGAGGAGTTGCACCATCTTACTGAAACCACACAGAGTTGAAAGGAATTCACTTTCAACGTAATTCTGGATAGAAAAACTCTCTCAACATGCTTAAGTAACGGTCTCCAGTAACAGTAACGGTGTGACAATTTCCTTCGAAGAAGTAGGGCCCGACAATGCAGCGTGATAAAACTGCACACCTCACTGTGACACGAAGTGGATGCAATTCCGTCTCATGGAGTATCTGTGGGTTGGAAGCACTCCATATTCGACAGTTTTGTTTGCTTATGTTGCTGTTTAAATCTAAATGGGCCTCGTGAGACATAAAAAGACAGTTCAACATGTTTTCGTCCTCTTCCAACATTTGAAGCATCTTCTGGCAAAATTCCAAGCGAATCGGCAAGTCTGCTGCGTTTAGTTTGTTGACCATTTGAATTTTATATGGGAACTAGCATATATCCCGGTGCGCTTCGCTACGCCGCCGTCAGTCTATACTGACATCACATAAAACCAATATAGTTTTTCTATTCCGACTGGCTTTGGGTAACATTACTGCTATCGTTATCGCTATTGCTATCGTTATCGTTACCGTTATCATTATCGCTATCGTTATCGATATCGTTGCCGTTACCGTCATCATTATTTATTATACTATCCTTACAAATCAAGTTAAAAGCCAATCGGATGAAAATCGGTTTTTGGCTGCTGAGTTTTCCATGAGTTTTCCCACCCTTAAGTCAAATTTTCCAACATCAGAAAATTACATTTCAATTCATTTCACTTACTGTCCTTACAAACCGAATTTCAAGTCAATCGGATGAAAAATAGATTTTTGCATATCGAATTTCCCGGTTATTTACCTTGCGGGCAGATTTTCCGAAATTGGGAAAATACGTGTCCAATTATTTCTCATACTTTGCTTACAAACCGAGTTTCAAGTCAATCGGACTAATAATAAAATTCTTACCATACAAACTTTCCCGACGCTTTTCCGGGTGGAATTTTTCAAAACCCCTTCTTAGTACGCACTTTCACCACATAAGGAAACTCCTGTCAAAATTTCAGCCCTCTAGCTCTTAACGTTTAGGCTGTGCGATGGTCAGTCAGTCAGTCAGGTTGAACAGTTTTATATATATAGATGAGTTCAAATCATTGTGCATAATTGACTGCAATGATTGTCTGCTTATACCCATTTAAGCAGATATGTTCCTTGTCGAAACTCTTGGATTGTTTTAGGGTTTCGATGGTAAGGTCTTCTTTCGACTGTCCCACGCTCGGCCAAATTGTTAACAAGCCTCATTATGGTACATCTGCTCGGAGGATCTTCGACAAACGTGCGCCTATACACTCTTTGAACCAAAACTACGGACTACAGGGCGTGATAGCGGCGGACAATACAAAATTTTTGTTTCAGTTTCCCAGTTATCCATTTTCCTCAAATTTAAAGATGGTAGCGGCTTTCATTAGCCACCCTGTATTCTGTCCACACAATGGTTCAGTCCTGAAGACCACCCTAGAGTTTAGTAGGGCTTAACAGGAAATATATGGCATCGCAACGGGCGTTGCAACCTAACCCAACCTGAAATACTGTTGAATGTTTGCCATAGAACAAGGGTAAAAATCCTGAAAAGTTTAAGTTTAAATCGTGGTTACCACAGAAGGATTAAATTAAGCCCAATAATCGAACAATTTCTGATCCCAAAGCAGAATTACTTGAATGCATGTTCGAGATTAAATTGAGCTTGATATTAAATGTCGATTTGATCCCAGAATGAATTAAAGTTTCACAAAACTTGAGTTTTACTTTCTACCGCCACCAACACTTTTTCTCGATATCTTATACTGAAACCGAAATGGAACAGCATCTCATGAGCACCATAGCACACGCTTCTTACTACATGTCTAAGATGCTACTACTTATAAACTATAAGTTAAGCGCTACGTCTAGATTTTGTATCAAGACAAAATATTAAGCAATAGTCAAATACTAAATCGATGCTTTAAAAAAATCCGTTCTTTCTACATTAGGTCCACTTTTAATGGAGCAGCCCTCGTGCCTATCTCATCAACATCAACATCATGTATGTATGTACATATTTCTTTTAATCATTTGCTGCGAATCTTCTTCTGGTAGGTACACACGACCCAAAGCGCGAGTTGTCTGTGCACTTCGTACTTTATGAGTATTTTTATGAATTGCCATTAAAATGCAAGGCACAAAGAGCTTATCAGTATCAGCTGTTGTTGGATTTGTAATGAGTCCACCGTGCTGGTTTCTCAGCACACCACATTTGTATATGCAAATACATTTTGTACTTGGCATGCATAACTCTTTAGAAATCAGATACTAGCAAGTGGCTAGTTTCTCTCACACCCACAATGTGCACGACTCTCAGAGAGAATATTTTTAATAAACTTACCACACAACTATTGTACAAACACTAATACATTTACAAGTGTAATAACTGTTTGTGTAATTCGGCTACCACTTTCCATGGGGCTTTTACTTTTGAATGTTCAGTGAAAGATAAATAAAGCTTAAGGCTGCCGGATCCATTGCCCATATCTGACAATCTAGTGGATTTGTTTAAGCTGGACGCATCTCAACATAAGTATCTGCGCATAAATAGTCTATCCGCAAGATGGGTGCCTCAATGGGTGATTGCACGCGGTTCCATTCACATTAATTAGCTTGAACAGAAAAAAGCGATCCTCGGCGAATACTATTCCAAGAGAATCCAATGAAACCCCAAGAGCAAAAGTAAAATAAAGTTTGAAATTTATACGCTAGGTTTCAACATATGTATCTCAAGCAGTAGATGATTTTAGGAATCATTTCCGTTTGTCTATGAAGCCTTGAATAACATGAGAGCCACAGAAAAACACTAAAAATTTTACAAACGTCATGGACTTTGAATTTTTGATAAGCTTAATCTTGATTATCGCCTATCGAGGTCGTTGAGTCACGAATTCAAAAAAGTTTTTTATATTTAGTTCTAGTTAGAAAACAATCGGAAATTCGAGCAAATGAAGATTCGATTTCTGAAATCTTAAAAATATTTTGCAAGGATTTTTGGCGCTCGTCAAGAACGATTCAGCCAATAGACGAAGAAGCCAGTAAATTTGTCAAAACTATCAAATTCTTTCAAAAATTTCGAGTTAATACGCTATCTGCTGTTCTCTGCCAACAATTAAGTGCAACAAATTCTATTCTCAATCTAATAGTTCGTTCAAATCGCTGGATAACTGCACAAAAGAAAATAAATTTTCCATAAAACTTTGAAGAAAATCGGATTAATATATCGAATAGCTGTCATATAAAAAATTAGGGGAAGTTAACTTTGTCTCGGCCGAAGTTTTGTATACTCTTGCAGCTTCCGTTGAAAACAACAAAATTTTTCTAAGAGTACTTTTTGGACCTTACTTTTCTATGGGATCTATACTATAATAGATGTCTGATTTCGACCAAATTTGGTGAAATCATGGAAAAGCATTCCCATTTAAAACAAAAAAGTTTTTCTCACTAGAACCTCTTTTTCGACCGATCATTCATACTGCAGCTATATGCTATAGTCATCAGTTTTTGATAAAACTTTTTAGAAATGTGTTAAGGTATGTAAAATAAGAAAGACGTTTTCATTAAAAACAAAAAGTTTTTCTCACTCGAACTAGTTTTTGACCGATAGTTCCTATGGGAGCTATATGCTATAGTCATCCGATTTCGACCAAACTTTGTAGAATTGTGTAAAAGTATAAAAATAGTGTAAAACGTTTTTAAAAAAGTAATGATACGACGACGTTTCTTAACCCACGATCGTTCCTAGGCAGCTATATGCATAGTCATCCGATTTCGACCAAACTTAGTGAAATCATGGGGAAGGAAAGTAAACTAAGAAATACGTACTTTGGAGGCGTTTCCATTAAAAACCAAAAAGTTTTTCTCACTAAGACTACTTTTTCGACCGATCGTTCCTATGACAGCTATATGCTAGTCATTCGATCCGGCCGTTTCCGACAAATGTGCAGCGTATTTGTACCAAAAGACTTCGTGCAAAGTTTGGTGAGGATAGCTTTAAAACTGACGGAGGAGATAGCATAGAAACAGAGACAGACGGACGGACGGACAAGGCTAAATGAACTCAGTTCGTCATGCTGATCAAGAATATACTCGTATATACTTTATGTGGTCGGAGATGCTTCCTTCAATTCGTTACAAACATCCGCACAATTTTATAATACCCTCTGCAAGGGTATAAAAATCGCAAAATTATAATTGAAATAGGGGCCCGAATTACATCTGTTCTGAATCTAACGCCGTTTACTCTTTCCATTTCAGATGATCCGAAGTGGAGTTATCCGTGCCGCCAGCAGCATACCTTTTTTTCTAAGTCCATTCTTGAAGGTCGACAACTTTGCTTGAGCAGCCCTCGTACAAAGGAAAAACATTTTTTTTATTTAATTCAATATGTTCATAAGTCATATTGACTAACCGAAACGTTTTTCTTTGTGGCTTTCGGTTCGGTTCAGCATTTCTGAAAGGAAGTCGGTTCGGTTTGCGGTTCGGTTCACCAGCTGGAAAAAGCGGTTTGTTTCGGTTTGGTTTGTTTCTGCTCAGAACCGGCTTGCATCCCTGAAAAAACAGTAGATAGCCCACCCTGTAATACTCATGGGCTCGATCCGCCGGGCTTTTTAAAGGAAGAAAAGTCTGGTGACGTAAAGCTGATGGCTAGGTTGACGCTGAAGAATGAGCTGTTCATCGCATATCTCGAACACCAACTCACTATGCTACATGTTGGGAATTGTTCGAAATGTTTTTGAAAGCTGAATCATAATTTTAATGATTTCTTAATTTTCATTAAAAGTGGCCGCTCCCTTCATACAACGAAAAACGCATCTCCATGGTAGTAAAATCGGCTTAAGAGACCGATTTCACATTGAAGTGATTAAATATTACAACATTTCTCTTCGAAAATTTTAAATTCTCGTCAGCGAACAGTAGACTACGCTTACAGATTACAGAAACCAAAGCCAACTATCAACTTGGAAAACAAAGCAAGCTAACATTTCCATTTCCAAATATTATCAGCTGCAATGCTTGGTAGCCAGAAGTCGATTGATTTGTATTTACCGCTGGACTCTTGCAGATTTCGTTTCGCTTGTTAGCTGAGCTGTAAATAAGTAACTTGTTTTCTAAAAGCGAGTTGAAAAATAAAGACAAAAAATACATTTTGTTACCCACCGTTGCTCTCCATAGACAATTGAATTAACTACACAAATGCCAGACAATATTTGTGGGTTTTGTTTTCACGTAAAACGGTTTTCTCATTATATTTGTTTCTCTTCGATTTAACATTATAGCTCTTTCTTTTGTCGTGTATTTATGTATACGTATTATTGAATAAAATTTTATATTTTTCTCGCCAACAACGTTAAAATGGAAGAAGGTTTGTGTGTGTGTTTTTGTATTATTTATATTATTTGTAAAATATTCTATTTTCATTTCTTGGGTTTCTCCTCGATTTAGTTTTCTTTTTATGTATTTGCAAGTTTCAGCGGTCGACGGTAAACCGTGGGGGTTGTGTAAACAAACGGATCTCAACAGAAAACAGTGTTCATTTAGTATTCATCCAAGTCGAAACAGTCATTGTCCAGTTCATCAAGTTGCATACTCTGGAAATCCACCTTGTAACGCAAGATACCTGTGGTGTGGAAGGAAAAACAAGCAAAGGATTTAGTAGGTGTAGCAAACAAAAGGAAATGCAAATGAAAAGGAAAAACCAAACTAATCAACAGAACAGTGAAATCTAAACTTTAATGGAAAGGTCTCACCTCTATGGACAGCTTAGCAGTACAAATTTACTAGAACTCAATGTTTTATGTTACAAAGATTAATAAATAACTTTCCTACGGATTGCTTTGTTATAATTTATTAGGTATGTTTATTGAATTATTTTGTTTTGTGTTTCATTTTTATGTTGTCTTTTTATTACAATTTTTGTATTGGATTAGATTTGTGTTTTGTCAAATTTCTCGCCCGATAAATGGTTTATAAATCAGAATCCTAGCAGAAACGGAATTATGTGAATTGATTTTTGTTGGTTGTAGACTTAATTAAAATTCTTGTAAAAGATATATGTCATAACTACATACATTTTGTTTGTGTGTGTGTTTGTGATTAGAACAAGAGGGGGGAAATGCGACGACCACCCTTTATATTTGGTATTTGGGGTAAATATTTAACGGCTACGTTGAAACGACGAAGACGACGGCGACGACCACGACGTCGACGTGATTAAAAACTATACGGCAAGTAAATTGGTTCCTAATCAACGTTTTATGACGTTTCCCACGAAAGAAACAAAGAAAATGTAACGCATAATCGAGATCCGAGCAGAATCTATAATGCAATATTTCTGTTTGTTGGTTTAGTAATCATCGAGATCAACATCTTCCAGCGGTTCGTCAGCTTGTAGCGATTGAAAATCTACCTTATAGCGTAAGATTCCTAATAGTTTACATACAAACAGAAAGCAGCAGCATGAGTTGGAGAAAAAGGAGTAAAGGAATGGAAACAACAGTAGACATCGGTGTAATTAAACATTTGTAGCTTACACACAAACAACCACTACGCAGAAACATCAAAGGAAGGCATAGGATTACTTACCGCCAATACCACCAAATCCTCGCACAAACTGGCTACCCTCCTGAGATTTATCCGTGATAATCTCCAGTGTGGCACCGAACATTTTGTAATTGTTTGCCAGCCATTCCAGCAGCGGTTGAGACTCGATTAACTCCATCTCCACGCCGCTCTAAGAGAGAGAGAAAAGTACTGCATGTGAAGGAAGTTATGTACAACAACCAATTGACTTACCTCCTTATCAGTAAAGTGCGACTTGTCCTTTTCCTGCTCGGGCGTCAAATGTAATACTGTCGTTGACGTCGAGTTGGCATGATTCTTCAGAACGTAACGTTGAATGTCCAGATTCTCCCAGCAGATTAAGGTCTCCACTGAGCCAAGTTCGAGAGCGCGCAAAGTGTCCTCCACACCGAAACAGTATTTGCCAGTATCCTGGAAATATAAAAGCAAATATTGAGATTAAGCAGCAGAAACCAAACAAAGATCGGGAGGGTAAAATGATAAAGCATCCGTAAAGAAAGCGTTTTAAACATATTCCTTATAGAAGCAGCTTTTTTGGACATATCCGGTGCATGCAGAACGTGGCCACAGCGGCCTTCAACCTGTGATTTGACAACCTTCTGACTTGTAGACGGGTTGAATCGGAGTATACACACGCACACCTCGGGGTGGAACTTAGTGGAGGTTCGACATAAAATCCCAGGAACAGAAAAACAATTCTCGATGCATACTTTTAACGATAAATAATGGAACCAATTGGAGAAGAGGGGCCTAATTCTCTTCGCCAAGAAGTTCAAGGTACTGGAATAAGTCCCCCCAAAAGAGCCCAAGCCCCAGGATGTAAATTTGAACAGCAAGCTCATTTGAAGATTGAAAGTAGAGAAAAAGGTGCACCCAAGAAAATGCTGGGATGTACATAGGCCCCTCACCCTAATACTTGGGTCTACGTCAGTGGCCGTCAAAAAACACACTTACGTGATTGCATTGGTACAAAAACTGATTCAATTTGCTTTCCTGCAATAGCAGCAACGTAGCTAAACAAGAGCAGAACACGCAGCTCAGACGAGCCGAGGCAGCACGACGAGCTTATACTGTGTGTGAGTCTACTGCGCTGCTTTTAAGAGTTTGCCTATACCCAGTAGATAGCGACACGCCGGCCTCTGGTCTATATCTCATTGGTGCGTGCAATTATGGATATCTATGGAGTATTTGTCAAGCAACGAAAACGAATATAAACTTTAAGCTCAGGGAGAAGTCCCAGCGGCAGTCACTCATCTATATCCGGGGGCGCTGAGCTCTACTTCAATGATAGCACTCAAGACCATGCAGAAGCATAACGCTTAGCAGTCACCTGCAACATACAAGCACCAGGAGTAAAACTAGCCACACGACTGGAAACAGACAATGGTCAACGAAAGAAACTGGCCTTCGCTGAAAAGTAATAATCTAGGAGGAGTTCTAATACAAACCCAAAGGTGCCTCTGAAGAAGTAGTGCTGCCACCAATCTGCGATATAGAAATAGACCCAACGGACCATCATTAAGTCTGTTTAGCCATACAAAACAAAGCAACAGTACTGATGAGCCCGTAAATTATTCAAATATAGTGGCGAGGAATCGCTAGGGACCATGCACCAATTTTTTTGCCAAATGTCCGAAGTAGGATTTGTTTAGAAAAAAAGAGACTGCAGTTTGTGCCAAGAACCGCATCAGTCTTCTACCCATTTTATAAAAGGTTCTGTCATGGATACTTTGTAAACGTCGAAAACCGATTATCAAATCAAGTTTTGGTTAGGTTAGAATTAGTGTTGGATAGTTCATGCTTGAGTAAACCAAATTGAGTTGTTCATTGAACTGAACATTTGAACATGTTCTGATTTAATCGTTCATTTTTGTTCAGTAAGAGTTGTTCAGTCGCTCATGCACTGTGAGTTGTTTAGTGAGTTGCTCAGTGACTTTTCACTCAGTTCGGTGTGTCTGTTTGTTCAAAGTAAGCAAAATGCTGGTGTGGCACCGTGAGGTTGAGTAGAAAGGGGTGACCAATTGTTTGGAGTCTCTTCCTACTAAGTTACTTGCTTACGAATTGTTGTAGAGCCAAGTGTGCATGTTTACCAATTAGGCAGTGACCCGTTAGGGATTCGATTAGAAGTGAGATGTTTCCTCTACTTTGATCGAGCGTGGGTCAAGTGACCCTAGCTACAGCGCAAACCGGAAGGTTATTCTGCGGTTCAGTAGCCAGGCGCCAGATATCATTCCTTGTGATGTAGTTTGCACGAGGCAAAGGGGTTTCCTATTATGCTCCTTTCTGGGAGGAGGTGGATCGTAGTGTTCAGGCACTTCTTCTTCTTTGGCCATCACAACCGTTTTACGGTCTCGGCCGCTGCGACTAATGCCCGTAAATGTATATGTTTCTTTCTACGATCATGAGTGTGCTATGGTATTTGAAGGCCTCCTGAATGACCATTAGTAAGAGAAGACAAACCAATATGCACAAATTTTTTTGAAGCCCTGTCCGCTATTGGTGTACCAGCAAAGTAGGTTTGTATTATCGTGCCACTTCATTAATCTACTAATGGAGTACATACTGTGTCAGTGCCCAAATGTCAACACATCGGGCACCATATTTCTTTCATAAAGATTTAATTGAACGAACTGGCGGTAAGCAGGGTTTTTAAAAACAGATGAGATTAGGAGTGATCGAGGAATTCGCCGAGCGCAGCCTCGCGCAGCACGTTTTGAACCATATGAAGCAATGAGAGAACACTATTCTATCTATGGTTGTAGAAAAAACAATAACCAGCAGCACATACATCATTCTCGAAATCCGAAATGGAATTAAAGAAAAATACTCTTGCAATCCGATGTTACTACGTGCTTAGTAGGGGGTTCGAAGCAGAGGCCTCTCTCGACAAACGAAAATAGCGCAATACAAGTCGCTTTTCATCCCAATTCTGCAATATAGGACAGAAGCAAAGACATAAACAGTAGCAAGACATAGTTAAGCTTGGTGTGAACAACTGAAGCCAGCTTGCGAAACACAGAAACGACTAGCGAGCATGAATAGCAGCGGCAGAGATCGTTAAACGATGTGACATAATTCGCGGGCCAAAGAAGGAGATGTAAAGTACAAATAGAAAGCCCGCCATGAGCTTCACCTGCGCGTTTAGGACAGAACGTCTTAGTATTACGGACTTAAAATGTTGACTTTTGCAATTCTCTTTGATTTTTGAACACAGAAGAGTCTACAAAAGTGGAGAGTAGCAGGAGAAGCGGCGGCGAATAATTGCCCGCCTTTCCCCTGAAGCAATACTTAGCGGTAGCAGTGAGCTACCACAACGCTTCCGTTCGAGCATTAATCGCTTAGCTGGCTCTGGATCCCTTTCCTACTCTGATTACGAATCCAACTGCAAACTCACCTGAGAAATTTCATCAAAGTAACGTCCAATGAGTTTCTTTTCCTGTATAAATTTAACATTCTGCAACGATTCGGCAGCCAGTTCGATGGCCTGATTGAAACCATTCTCACCGCCATATGACACATCCACCAGTTTAATAACTTTTGATTGTAAACGCTGCAATTAGAAGGTTGGAGGAAAGTAAGTATAACTATAGGTATATTAGAAAGCCCAACATTCTCTACTTACGGGATCAAACATATCCGACTGGCTCAGTTCGGTCTTAAAGTCTGCACTACCAGCCAAAATAAGACCAGCAATATTGGGCTTGTCGTTCGTAATGAACAATTGTGTGGCCACTTCGGCCACTTTGCGCACATAATTGTGACGCTTCTCCATGCGCAGACGGGCAAAACGTAGCGCAGATTGACCACCACGTCCGTGCTTCTTGGGCAGATCAACGGTAAATTTGTGCAAAACCTCACGAGTATTGCCCTGCAGTGTACCAAAGAGTGCACCATTACCGTCCATCACAATGAAGCCGAACTTATTATCATCGGCCAGCAGGGCAGTGAGGGCCTCCGTATGGAACTTATTATCGCATAGATAAAGCGATGTATTAATGGGCTTGAAGGGCTCGAAATCAATGTTCACTTTCTTTTCTTTGCCCTCCTCTGTGACGATTGTGCCGCAATAGATGACCAAACCGTTGGGAGGCACTGTAATTGGAGGAGGAGGAGCACAATTAGATTGAATTTGCTTTGCAAAAGGGTGGCAAGATCGAATTTACCTTTGGTGTATAACTTAAGTCTGTGCTGTACCGATGTAATGGCGCCGAGGACGGACAGTCGATTTACGCGCGACTTAATGTTCGAGGCCGTTCCAAATTCATCGGCCAACATTTTGCTGACACGTGAAATTTGATCTTTTGGCGGAATAATCAAAGAAATCATGCTGGTGCCATTGCTGAAAAATGAATAAATAAATAAATATTAAGCCAATCAAAATTGTTTACTTTTTTCATTTGAAGTGGGTATGGAAAGCTGCAGCAAGTGGTTGAGTCTCCTATACTCTTCCTAACACTTAACTGATACAGGCAGTTGACATCAGAGCCTTAAGTCGTAAAGAGTTTTGTTTGTAAACCGTCTCCCCCAGCCAAGTGTTTTGGCAGGAGTTTTAATTTCACTTCAAAGGTTTATTTTAGTTGGGTTTTCAATCCAGATGGCGGGCATTGTCTTTCATTTAGGTATGCCGAAACTTTCCGTTTAAAATCAATGTTTACAAATGGAAGCAACATGAGAGGCAGACAGTTTCAGAAATTCATGGCGAACGTAATGAGTAACAAAAAAGCTTCCTCACCTTTACTTTATTTAATACACATCATTTCAGTTAAGTTGAGCGTTTTGGATCTGTATATCCATCTTGTAACAATGTTATATCGGTTTTGGGAGTGAGCATATTATCCATGAAAATCGGGAAGATGATCTTTTAAATCCCCTGTGGTCCACGTCAGCGTGGATGGAAAAACAATACCCACTAACAAGCACCCAAAGATATGGGGGGTGACGTTCGACAACCTCTTCTTTTCGCGAAGCATACCAAGAACTCCGCTCGCAAGATGAGAGATAGAAACAGCGCGCTAAAGGCTATCTCTGGGAGTTCTTAGGGTAAGGACAATGAGACGCTCCTTGTCACATACAAATCAATAGGCCTTACCCTCACTGACTACGCTGCACCAGCCTGGTCACCAGCAGTCAGTGACACCCAATGGGGAAATCTTCAGCGAGTGCAGAATGCCGCTCTCAGGACGGTCCATGACCCATGAAGACCACCTTCACGAGGAAACTCAGAGCCCACTGCACTATGCTGGACAAGCAATTCCTTGCTAGCAGCCTTGTGGAAGACCATGCCAACCACATCTCGCTCAAGGTACCCCTCCCCAGACGTACAAGCAGACAAGACGTCAGAATCTTCCTGCCTGAGGTGGCTCAGCTGTCACAAAACGCGAACAACCTGTCAGTCCTTGAAGGCCAAGTCGTCCGGAAAGAAATCCACAGGCTCGCAGTTGAACGTGCCATACAAGGACTGAAAAGCAACATTGTCCTCGGAGGCTGTCCACCACCCATTAGCATGGCTGAAAACATGCTACCAAGGACCTCCAGAACCACCCTTGCACAACTAAGATCAGGTTATTCCTGTTTCCTAAACAGTAATCTGTCGAGGTTAAGCCCGGAGGTTACAAACAAATGCCCGAAGTGCAAGGGAAGCCCGCATGACACTTGTCATCTGTTCACCCAGTGGAATGTGCAGCTTTCCTGGAGCTGGACCTGGGGGATTCGACGACCCCTCTATAACCCACTCTCTATCTCCCCCAAAAATCTTTCTTTTTACTGTCATCTAAATCTCTCTACTCTTTTTTATCTCTTCCCCCTACACGTAAATACCCACACCCATATAGCCGTGACAACAACAACACGGTGATGGGCAGCACTTCACAGGTACAGAGTATATTATAGTCGGGCTTGACTTTCTCTCTTGTTTTTTTTTTGTCGAATTGAATCCACTTGGCATTGGGCAATCGGTTTCAAACATAGCTCGCAAAAAAACTGAACACTTTTTTCAATGCGACCCGCCTACTGAAACAAACGCAGCACAAGCGGTCTCTCACTGAGCGGAACACTTTTTCTCGCACCCCATTTGTTTTCTGTTACGTGTTTTCGGTTGAGCAAAACATACGAGTCGGTCATCCGACAACCTCCGACAGCAACTGTTTTGAGCGAGCGCTCACTAAACAACTGTCTGCAAATGAGCAGAACTCGTTATACAAAGCCATACAAAGCCACACACGAGCGCAACACACAGTCACGCTTACATACGCAAAAAACAGTTTGGAAGTTTGCTCTCGGCAAAAGTGTCAGTGAAAGACAGAAGAGAAACAGGAACGAAAAAAGGGTCTTTGCTTTGAGAGCAATAGAATTGAGCAAAAACAGAACTGAAACTGTCTTTCGCACCCTGTTTTCGTTGGGTCCTTAACCAAACTGTTTTTTGCCGATACGTTGAAAGTGTTGAGAGTTTTTTGCAAGCTCTGGTTTCAAATGCTTGTACAATTCAGACTTTTCGGAAAGCTAATCTAGTAACCGTAGATATGCTTGCCACCCTCCAAATAAATTTGTTAGTTTTAAATTAGAAATGCCAACGTTTACACGAAAACCGAAGCGGAATTCGGAAGGGAGGAACGATGAGGATGCAGTAGGCAAGCTGACAACAGATTTGGAATCAGGCTAGTCAAAACATGATCTATAAAACAAGGTAAATCATTCACAAAAGTTGCATTGTTGTATTTTAAAGAAAGAACGATCAAGGACCATTTTCTCATATTCCTGTTTTTGCCAATATAGTTGGATTTAGTGAACTTGTGAAAGTGATTTAGTGAAAGGATTTTGCTGATGTTAA
The DNA here is from genome assembly GCA_018904265.1 of Lordiphosa collinella. Lineage (NCBI taxonomy): Eukaryota > Metazoa > Arthropoda > Insecta > Diptera > Drosophilidae > Lordiphosa > Lordiphosa collinella. Next base: position 235,251 of record JAEIFV010000128.1, read on the forward strand.
TTCGCATATTTACATATAATCAGGCCTATTCCAGTTTTCGGTTTCGATCAAATCATGCGGAATCGGAATTGCTAAATCTTCCCGCTAGCAAAATCCAACCGTGTTATTCGGCTTTTAACTTCAAAATTTCCACAGATGGGAAATAGTTTCAACGAAATTTGTCATGCAACTCTTGACAATTTCGATCAATCGAATTCGGAAACGAGAACAGGCCTGAATATTATAAGATAAAAATATTTTTGTGTCCCTTTTGTAATAGAAGTTTTTGGTTCGGTTAAAATTCGGTTTGCATCCCCTAGCCAGTGTGTGCCCATAGTTGTCGAGGTGATTTAGTCTGAAAACATTTAGTTTGAAAGAATTGCATATGAAATGTTCTCCAAAAGATTACATCGGCGTTATTTTATTTTTGTATAAGCTCATATAATGGTGCATAGATTGACATAACCTCACCTTATATAGGCTAAACCGGATTCTCCATATTTGAGCCAAAATCATAAAATTTGTCTCGACTGAAAATAGGCAATAGCTTTACTTTTTGAGACAACCTTTGAAAATTTTAGACCTACGAAACATATGCTTAGAAAATGTATATTTTCCATACAGAATTAGGCGAATTGGAATTGAAAAGAATTCAGATTTTCAAGTTTAAGTAAAGATTGTACTTTTTGTAGATAAGAAACCCAAAGTGTTTAAGCGAAATTTTAGCGAACAATTGCAAATTTCACTTTTGTTTAATTCCCAGAGCGGAAAAGAAGAACAAATGTTGTGTTGCTCAAGTAGCTAAGATTGTTTTCCCAAGGCGGTGAAATCCCCGCACCTTGTGTTATTTCTGAGTTGGCAAGCGTTATGCAAATTAAGCGAGTGGGTTGGAGGGGTTAACAATTGGTAAATAAGATAGTAAATGTCATTAGCAAGCCAACTACATATTGAGTTATTATGTTGGCCTTGTTATCCACTAAAAGAGAATGGCATTGAGCGGTGCAAGAGAAAGAGAGGGAGAGACCAATTTGGCCCATTTGTTGGCAATAACAAAACATGGCCAAAAAAAAGTACAAACGACAGACTACAATTCGCCACGAGGCGACTCCGACGCATTACTCACTCACAGCCGTGGACGAGGCACGGACTGAGTGAGTGAGTATGTGAGTCCCAGTCTGGTTTGAACTGATAAAAACCTGACAAAAAACGTGTTGCTCAGCAGCAGCCTTTTTGTGCAAGAGAGCGTCAGCGTGGAGGGGGCGCGAGAGCGAGTGTGTTTTTGTTACCAACTCTGGCCACGCACTCGAATCGAAGTGGTTCAAACCAATTCACAAACAAGAAATTTGCAGACCCAAGTTTAGGGGTGTCTGGGAGCTACAGGATGTTGCGCAGCAGCCCCCAAATGCTTAGTGTGTACCCCACAATTGTGGGAGGTGGGGAATAGAAAAACTCACCCGCGTGCCATTTCCAAACTCTTTATGAGTTTCTTTATTTTCCAGATTTCCACATTGCGATCAGCGGACGTTTCCTCGCCAGACATTTTGATTGGTAATGTATTTGTTGTTGTGGCTGCTGCTGCTCTTTGTTGTTGTTGCTGTAATGCGTTTGTTGACTCCTCCTGTTTCGGTTTCCTTTGTATTCACATTCACGTTCTTCCTTTTAACGTGGTTGGCGATGAATACACTGAAAAATATGATTACATACACAACATATAGATACGTATACACACACACACACACAGGTAAATAGTACATAAAGAAAGCTAAGTAAGACGAGAAAAAAAGCACCAGCGCCAAAAAAGAGACTCAGAGAGAGCGTGCATTTACTTTCTTTCAATTTGAACTGGTTACGAATTTAGCATAAACTTATGACAACTGAACAAAAGATAACGAATATTTTATGTTGAAATTATTTCACTCCACTTCGCAAAAAATATTAAAAGAGAGACAGAGAGAAAGGGAGAGAGCGAGCGACGGACAGCTCCAAAGGTGACGTCGACAAAATGCAATTTATTTGACAAAATTTTAGGTCTCCCATAAACTCCACATATTACGCACGTGCCGCACCGTATTTGTCTCAAAATGATGACTATGGTTACACGTTTGCAAGTAATTTAAAAGCAATTTACGTACGATGTAATTTAGAAATTTTCTTTTACCTACAAAACGTGCAGAGCAGAAGTATCGAAGCAAGGGAAGTATCGAAAAAAGCATCGGACTATCGACACGGATAAATAGTCGATAGTCAAAAAAAAGCAAGTCGAGTATTCGATAAGGATTGCCAACGATTCTTGTGAACAGGTCACAGTTTCAACTCCAGTAAAATACTACCAAAAATAAAACTGCCACATATATATTTTTATCAGTACTTAAATCAGTACAAAAAACACTGAAAATGCAGGAATACTTGTGTGATTAAATTTTTGATTTGTTGTTGCGGTTGTTGTTGCCCCCTTCAAAGTAGGGGAAAAAAAGTTGGTCCAATGGTTATTTGGTTTATTTGGAAACGGCTTATCCGAAATGAATTGATTTGGTACTCGCACCTGCCTCCATGTTTAAGGTATTTTCCAGTACTTCCAAAAGAAGTTATTTTTTAAACTAACTTTTAGGAACATTACGAAGGTACTATAACTGATTTATGAAAGTTCAGCTTAATATATTGATCACTTACTTCAACACTGTCATAACTAAAAAAAAACAATCTAGTTGAGGAAATGATGGATAAATTTTCCCCATTTGGTGTTCTTCATAGTGTAGAATTTGAATATTGCTATCGTTTATAGTCTCCTAGTGAGATGAGAGTATGTTCCTGCGCATTTCATGTTCCTGCGCATTTCAAATATAAAATATTTTACTATTACCTGTGCAAATAAGATTTACAGGATTTTTATCAAGTTTGACCCTATTCTATTGATAGTTCTGCTTAGTTCATTTTGATTGCTGCGAAAAGGTGTTCAAACAGTCCAGATCAGCTGTTGTGGACGTGGAAGTGAACGCTGAACGCAGTAGCAACACCTTTGTTAATTAATCGAATAATATTGCAATCGATGACACATTGCGTTACTTGTCACAGTCACTGTAATCGACGTTTCAGCGAAGTCCCATCTCTGACATAAACAAAATCCATGCTCCTCGCTAATTGACAGTTCGCAGTTGTACAGCACTTAAAAAATGAATTTGGAACTGCTTGGTGAGAATGCTCGGCGTTGTTATTGTTTTATTTAACTAAACTTAACTAAATTCCCTTAGAATCCTTTGGCCAAAACTATCCGGAGGAGTTTGATGGCTCTCTGGATTGTATTTCGCTGGCCGTTACCTGCGCCTTCAATAAATACGGCACGTTGCTGGCAGTGGGCTGCAATGATGGACGCATCGTAATCTGGGATTTTCTGACGCGCGGCATTGCCAAAATCATTTCGGCTCATGTACATCCCGTGTGCAGTCTCAGCTGGACCAGAAATGGACACAAGGTATTCAGAATGACTGGAGAGACCAGCGTCTGGTTACTAATTCGTACAAACTAATTCCAGTTGCTGTCCGCTTCGACGGATAACAATGTGTGCATATGGGATGTCCTGACTGGTGAATTGGAGCACAAATATCGATTTCCCTCGCCTGTGCTGAAGGTGCAGTTTGACCCTAGGAATGACAATCGTTTGTTGGTCTGTCCCATGCGTTATGCGGCAGTGTTGGTAGAGATTGGCGGCACACATCGCTGTCTGCCAGTGGACTCTGATGTAGGTGTAGATATTTAAATGAGGAAACTCTCTATTTTAATAAGTGTTCCTTGTATACCTTAGGGTGACCTGAACATCGTGGCTTCGTTTGATCGCCGCGGCAAGCATATCTACACGGGCAATGCCAAGGGCAAGATTTTGGTTTTGGATGTGGAAACATTTGAGCAGGTGGCCAGTTTTCGCATCATTGTGGGCACTTCAAGTGCCACGGCTGTAAAAAGCATTGAGTTTGCGCGACGTGGAGAGTAGGTTGCGGTAGGTTTCAGTCGGGGAAAAGGAATTAACTTCTCGTTTTTCTTTCAGTGCCTTTCTTATAAACACCTCCGATCGTGTGATACGCGTCTACGACTCCAAGGAAATCATAGCATTGGGTAAGGATGGCGAGCCAGAACCCATACAAAAGCTACAGGATCTGGTTAACAAGTGAGTTTCATCGCTCTCCTTCTCCTCTTAAAAACGAATAATCTCTACTTTACTTTCTGACAGAACCACCTGGAAAAAGTGCTGTTTCTCTGGCGATGGCGAGTACATCTGTGCAGGCAGTGCCCGTCAGCATGCTCTGTATATTTGGGAAAAGTCCATTGGCAATTTGGTTAAGATTTTGCATGGCACCAAAGGTGAATTGCTGCTCGATGTTGTCTGGCATCCGGTGCGACCCATTATAGCCAGCATCAGTTCGGGTCTAGTCTCCATATGGGCTCAAAATCAAGTAGAGAACTGGTCAGCGTTTGCGCCCGACTTTAAGGAACTGGACGAGAATGTGGAGTATGAGGAACGTGAGTCTGAATTTGATATAGCCGATGAGGATAAATCTGTGGACTTGAATGCTGATGCCCAGCAGGACGAAGAGATTGAGGTGGATGTGCAAAAAGTAGAGCCAGTGGCTGCATTCTGTTCCTCGGATGAGGAGGGTGAGGATGAGAATGCTTTGCAATTTCTACCAATGGCACCTGAGGTGGAAGATCCTGAAGATGGTTGGGCTGCTCAAGATGCCATAGAAGCGAATGCGTTACTAAGCTCAGATCCGCATGACTTTGAGGATGAGATAATGGCCTCGAAACGACGACGTATGCAGTTGTACGATGTCAGCCTGCCAGATGCACCCACTGATGGTAAGAGGGAAAAATTAAATGTTTACACAGGGTGGCCCAAAAGTAAAGAAGGTTTTCTAAAGCTTAATAACTTTTTCAAATATTTATTTTTTAAATTGAATTGAAGCTGAATACCCGGTGTCGCCCGGGTCCTTATTGATATAAATTCCGTGACTTTTTGACCGTTTGGCTTATACGTCCTATTGACGTCTATCAAATCTTCACAATAATACTGGCTCCAATCAAAAATTTGATAATTTCGCAATATTTTGGACCGTGTAATCTACAGCATCCGTTTACCAACGCCTACATTGTAATATAAGCATTAAGCGCTTTCATAAATACTTATAAGGCAATTTTGCGGTTTTTAGACCTTACAAACCTCCTCGGAAAAGCGTCCAACCATTGTCCAACGTTCCATCGCAATCGGATGAACATTATAGTTTATTTAATTTCGTGGTTTTTGGTCCATTTCCGCCCATTTCTCCATTTTGGAAACCTTCGCTGGCAAGCGTCCAACCATTCCCCAAAGTTTTATCACAATCAAACATTTTGCAAATTTCGCGATTCTTGAACCATTTTCAGAACTCCAAAACCTACAGTTCTGCTTATTAACAATGCCATTCAATTGAAAATGAGCTTCATCGCTCATAATCAGATGTTCAACGGTGCCATGTTGGTGGTGACGATGAACTAAGCGAACAAATCATTGATTCATACGGCGAAATTCTGACGTTAAAATGTCGACGATATGCTCTTTGCGTTAAAATAATTGATCGCTGATTTAAATAATCAAATTCTGTTGTTCTGGTATTTTGTTCAGTTGTGTATAATACGAAAAAATTAAAAAAAATATATTTACAAAAAGTTATAAAACTTTTGAACCCCTTCGTTACTTTTGGGCCACCCTGTATGTACTTAACTCAAGGCCTCTTTTTTTTTTGTTACAGAAACTCATCCCTTTATCTCCAGCAAGGCCAGCAAGGATAAACAGCAACCGGTGGGTGGTAAAAAGGCCACCGGACGCACAAAGAAATAATTGTAAGATTTAGTTTAGTTAGGAAGTCTAATAAATCAGAGAAAACCAAACTCAACCAAAACTTAAATTTTATCGAATTAAAGCGAACAGTTTGGTTCATTGCATCGATGTGTTTTAATATCTTAAACGCCCACCTTAAGGTAAATATATTTTAACAATTAATTTCAGAATTTGTATTGGGAAAAAAGAACTTAACGAAATACTCCGGTTCCATACATATTGCAGGCAGAAAAGATTCCAAAAAGCTATTTCAAATTTTTGTTTCAGATATTCAAAAGGCACTTTCAAAACATAGACAGAGATATATATTAAGTGGCCTTGGGGTTTCGCACTTGTCCAGCGAACAGCAGCAGCTGTGAGGTCTTATCCACAATCAAATATTGAAAGGGTCGATTCAGCACAAAGCTTTGCGGCAAGATTCTATCTTCTAGGCTGATTCCTGTAACGGCTGCCGCAGTGGTGCCCTGCTCATTGACTATTATTTTCGTTGAATGTATAAAGAGTTGGGCAAATAAGCCGTTGGCCATGCGGTCTAAATTGCTAAATCGTTCATCAAATATATCCGTAATGCCCATCTGAATTGAAGAGAACGATTTTTCCAATATAATCGAGTCAAGTACGCTTTGCCACTTACCTGAATCAGAACTTCCTTCATATTGAAGTCAGTGGTGCTGGTAAACTTGGGCATTACCACTCTTATAGTTTGCTCGTTAGATTCGGACAATCGTTGCAAAATTGTGGGCAAACCTATAGAATTCAGACTCTGGGCAATGTAAGTAAGTTTGACTCCCATTTTGGGCAGTATCACTATCATAGACACTTCATCCAGTGCTCCATACTTTAACTCCAGAACATAACCATCCAAACCAGGGATCTGTGATATAGCAGCATATTCTCCTGTTTGACTCATCATGGGTATTTGGGTGATTTCCACACCATTTTCGCTATAAAATGGCGCCATACGCGTATTCGACTCATTGAAAGGTAACTGCAAGAAGGTAAGTGGAATCACATTTTATCCTAAATTTCAAATTCGATTTAATAGCCAAAAAGAACAATGGAAGTTTCCAGCCCCTTTTCAACAGAGAAATCGCTAAATTCTTACTAAATGAGTTCCGCCCACTTACCTTCCACTGACCCTTAAAGAACAGCGTGGAGAGTAGAAACATTTTGATTCCATAAGTATTTTGCGGCAGCACTGCATACGGTATTAGACCTTGTGTAAGTCGTCTAACATCCTGATTGATTTTAGTCGCCGTTTGGAAACTAAAGAAATCCACTTGTTCTGGCTTTACATTGTAGGCTTGCACCGTCTCACGATAATTGCGTTTCAATGTATAACTCCTGTCAATGTATACGGACTGCAACGAAGCCACCTCTATAGAGGAAGTCTTTGAACTATGAATGAATAAGGCTTGTCAGCATTCTCAGTCCCAATATTATCAGCATCTTCACTTACTTTAAAAGTGGGTTCCATCCATATTTAAAAGCAGCACGCAAATTCGAATCTTCAGTATCTTTGATGCGCAGGACGTGATGCATTTGTCGATATGTGTTTCCATTGGCTCCCTCGTACAGCAAAATCAGCAACGACCACACCGAAAAGGGTGAGATCATAAAATCAACATTGGCTCTGTCTACTTCAGCAGAGATGCGTTGCAGCAAATCCAAACCAAATTCATCTGCCCCCTTAGCAATGGAGCGCAGTAATTGATTTGGTATACCACTAATTACTTTTCGAAAATAGATGTCGTCGGTACACGGGGAAGGGCTTGGCTGCTGGATCTGGGCCATACATAGGACGACCCATATTATAAGTAATCCAACTAAGCCAAACATTTGTGCTGAAAGCTAAAGCATTAGGTGTGATTAATGTTCTTTTGAATATCGTAAGCTGAATATCAAGATGCAAAAATGGGTATCCATGCCACGGTGACGATCGAATTTGGGATTTTTCGTCTGATTCGAGAAACCCGTGCTAAGAACTGAAACTGAATATCGTAAACTCACAATATTTATGATAGTTTATTTGTGTTTTTCGGATTAAGCAATTGAATATGGCCAATATCATTTATAAACGAATATTGCATTACAGATGTTAGCTTGAAAATTTTGTAAAATTTTCCAAATTGTATGGTAAATAGAAAAATTTAAGTATTCCAAGTTACTGAGAGAATTTATTCTTTACAAAAATTAATCGAAAGATTTTCATTGAAACCGATTTCACAGGATGCCAACACAAACCACGAAGGGCAAAGGTAGTGATTTCTCGACCTCGGGGTTGATTGGAAAATAACATTTAAATGTATTTAGCTCAAAGGACTTGGACTCTGCTCCCTTTAAGGCAGTGTTACATAGTAATTTTGCCAGAAATGAGCTCTGATTTCCAGTCACTAATCCTAAGGACAGGTTTATTTTAATCGAAAAGCCGAGTTTCAACACTTTCGGAAAAATTTGTAAAGTTTTCAATCTCTTACCTTTTTTTGCTGCGCGATGATTGACAACCAGTCAGTGACTGCATAAGCCAGAAGAAATTCTTTTATATATAGACTTTACCTTGAATATTGTGACCTCTATCAGCACTCATGACTACGAATATTGTCAACAGACAATATCAGCAATCATGACTGTGAATTTTGTATATTAACAATATTCATAGTCATGAGCGCAGATAAAAGCAGGGATGCAAACCGTGAACAGGTTCGGTTCACAACTTGGTAACTCCCAATGCCAGAACCATACTGTTTTTGGACTTAAATATAAATTTTTTTAAATTGTTTGAGTAACAGAAATGCCTTGGCGATCAGTGCCTCGGAAACGGTGCCAGACAGCTTTGAATCCACGGAATCTAAGTGTGGAATAGTCAAAAATATGATTGGATTTTTTTATGCAATGCATAAACAGCACAATCAACTTTGCCATCGTCAATAGCCACAAAGCGAAGATAATTTTTCATATCAGAGACAACTTAAGAGATTTAATTTTTTACCCAATATAATTTTAATCGTCGTATGACAAATTACGCTTACACAGAAAAAAATGGCAGGATAAAATCAAACTCAAAAATATTGATTTGATCTCGACCTTCGGATTGAAATTTCAAGCTCGAGTCGTACTAGATCGAGCTTAATTCAAGTTCGAAAAGCTTGAAACAATTCTGCAAAGATGGTATCAATCCGAAAAGGCTAATGTCAATCTCGAATCCGTACTTGAAAGTCAAATAATCCTGACTCGAGATTGAAGTAAGTAAGGATGTCCAATGTCAATATTAAATAATCCAGACTCCTGAAAGAGCGAATAGTATGATAGCAAGAATATCTCTCTCACCAGTACTATGGGGCTAAATTGGTACATATACATAAGCAAAGGCTACTATCAACTTAGTATTTTATTTTATATGTCGATTTTTCTACTTTGATGCCTTGCAATTCCCAGCCATTCCCAACCAAAGCTAAATTCTATTAAAGATATAACCGGGGTATGCAAACAATTACCGGTGGTAATGACCTCGAGCCGGCAAGAACTTGCTGGTTTGAAAATCATAAATGTCGTGCTCTTGTGAGAAGCTCATTTTGGGGTACCATAAAGTTTCAGCAAGTAAGGGCACTGTAGTCGAGTCCAAAATACTCTGTACCCTTTAATTCATTTGTTTTCATTAATTTTCTAAACAAATGAACACTAGAGCGTTTTCGTTGAACACGCACACACACACTCACTAACACATATATACAAAAACAAGCACGCGCTAGCTGACAATGACTTCGTGATCCCATTTTACCCATTTTTGATGGGTACAGGGTATATTAAAGAGACACTTCAATTTCAGTCATTTAGTTTGAATATCGAGGTCAATTTAATCTCGAGCAAACTCGCACCAAGCCGATTTACAAATCAACTATGAAGCATAAATCAATTTCGGTAGTTTTTGGAGCAATCCTTTTTCGGATTGAGACTAGTTTGAACATCGAGCTCAATTAAATCTCGGCCAAATTTGCACAAAGCCGATTTCTAGATCAAATCAAGTACGAATTTCGAGCTTAAGTCAATACCGGGTTTTCTTGATTGGATCCTTCTAAGGGATCAAGTCGAGTTCGGATAACCAGCTTAAATCAATCCCATGTGACATAAGGTCGGGATCAAGAGAAAAATTCCGGGATTGAAAAATCCGAGACCAAGTCAATCCTTTTCGTACTTGGAATGAGAAAAATCCGGGATTGACCGACTTCTGACATCGTTTGGGATTGATTTAATCCCGAAGGGAATAAACTAGAGATGGCGTGATCCAGCAGTTTTTTTCGGGTCCCGCGGGAGTCCCGAGAAAATTAAAAACTATGCCCAGCCCGATCCCGAACTTAAATTTTGTTTTATGTTAAAATTATAGAATTGAAGAAAGTTTTTTATACAAAATAGTATAAAACAAGAAAGGGAGCTGTAGTCGAGTGATCCTGTTTCCTTGGTCTCATGTGTTTTCACAGTTGACTATGACTCCATAAAGCAAAATTGATTCGTGTATAACTTCGGTGTTTTTCGTCCGATATTATTGTAAAGTAAGAGTAAAAGTAAAATCGGCTTGTCAAGATGACAACAGCCCCAAGGGGCCAAAGCCGAGCCTCTCTCAATCTCTTGGCTTGTGCGCTTCTAATTTTAGCACAAGAGAAAGGGACCTACAGTTTAACGCCGAATCCGAACGACAGTTTTGAGAGGCTTTTCATGGCTAATTACTGCAATGCTGGCGCCAACAGCAAGAGGTGTGGCCGGGTGTAAAGTTTTATTCAAAGAAAAAAACTTTTCATTAGATGTTCCGAGGCGGGATCGAGCCCACGACCTCATGCTCAGCAGTCGCGCACACTAACCGCTGAGAATAGGTAGATATTGTTATTCTTGATATATATTCAGTCACAAGGCTCTAACTTACAAATTGTGACTTTGACAGTTTTTCGCGGTCAAAGGGGGAGTTAAAGAAGTTATCCACTTCTGAAATGAACTTGATCTGGGTATGCTATACACCTAACCTCATGCAAGAATTTGTATCTTGTATTATCTTTGAGATCGACGCATTCATACAGATCGACAGACAGTTTTATGAGGTTAAAGGGGGAGGGGCAAAATTTTCCATATCTAAATCAAACTTAATATGTGTTGGTATTTTTTTTTTCATCTGCCTCCTTAACTTATAGCTCTTTCGGAGCACTTTATTTAGTGGTAAAGTTGGTAGCTGACGTACCAAATCCAACAGCACTCCATAACCCTCGTCTGGGTACCTGGTCACGCAGGCATACCGGGCAACGAGGGAGTGGACGAGTGCGCAAGGAACGGTTCAACGCTGCCAGTGACACAAGCGGTAACGGACATTCAAAGACCCCTGCTTGATATCATGACGGAAGTACAGTTGAAGGCCAGAACTAGGGCAGAACGACAATGGGACCTCTCCCGATCACTCTGGCCAAGATACTCACCCAAAAGAACATTAGCAAGAACAGGATTAGAACTATGATAGGAGTCATAACGGGCACTGCACGATTGGTCATATGACCATCAGGATGCGCGTGCCCCACCATGACTACTGTCGTAGTTGTGGGAATGAGGAGGAAACAGAAAGCATCCAACACCTTCTTTGTGACTGCCCTGCACTTCTTAGGAAACGCACCCAGCATCTGGGCAAACCATTCTTCGAAGACCTGGGCAGTGTGGCAAATGTGCCCCTACCTGGCTCTTTTTGTGGATTCCTCAAAATTGTTTAAATATAGAGACTACGCAGAACCTGACCGCCAATTCCCACATCGGACTCCAAGCAAAAATTGTCGGCTTGGACACCAATATCCATCTCCAGCATGATCATAATGTTCAGGATACTATTGAGACCATCATTAACGTACAATAAAATCTCTGTTTTAGCACATATGCGGGGGTGTCCTGAAAATCTCTAGAGATTTTGGCTTCGGTTGGTTTGCAAATCGCTCAAAAAAATCCGTCGGTGCCCCAGAACTTGGAGAGATTTAATTTTCTTATTAGAAAGTCTAGTTAGAAGGTGTGTGTATAAGATTATGGTCCAACCACAAAATCAGGGCTGCGTCGCTCGCAAATAATTGATAACGGATTTTGTTCATAGCTGTATTGATGGTTAACGACTTGCCAGCCCTGTTTGTGTCTTTGCTATGTTCGCTAAGTTTGCGTAGGTTAGCGAAGTCGCATTGGTTGGTTTGTGTATTGGCTTTGGTTGGTTTCTCCAAATCTCTTAACAAAATACTAGTGGTTTGAAACCAACCGAAAGAGATTTCTAGGACACCGAGAATTGGTTTTGGGTTGGAATTTGGTTGGAAGAGATTTCTGGGACACCGCCGATGTTAAAAGTGAAGAAAAGCGATTTTGGGCAGGTTTGTTCAAATGTCTATAACGTGGCCGTTTTACCACAGATTTTAACTAACGATATCTTGTTTTATACTAATCAATTTATCCTAATGATCATAACAAAAAACTGATAAGAAAATTTTAGTCTCAATCAGAAATTCAGGCATTTTGGCTGTTGTATGGCGTTATCGGCGATTGTATGGAAGCCGATATCGATTCGAATGAGCTCAACAGCTGCAATTTCGGAGAAATAAATTTAAGCATCGCCATTTCAATTTTTACAATTTTTATTTGATATTTAAGATGAACATTTAAAAGAGGAAGAGAGACACAAATCAATATTAAGTCTCCTTAGGGTTTCGCACTTGACCAGCGAACAGCAACAGATGTGTGGACTTCTCTACGATCATATACTGGAAGGGTCGATTCAGCACAAATCTGGGCGGTGAGGCCTTATTGGCCAGCATGGCAACTGTAACGGCCCCGGCAGTAGTACCCTTTTCATCGACTATGATTTTAGTTGAATGCAAACATTTTTTGGCAAATAAACCGCTGGCCATGCGGCTTAAGTTGGCGCGATTCTCATTGAACAAATCCGTAATTCCCATCTGATAAGGGAAAAAGAACAGATTAGATTAATATCTCCACTTTGAGTTCGCTGTAAAGCCTCACCTGACTCAAGACGTCAGTCAAACTAAAGTCTGTGGTGGTGGAAAACTTGGGCATTTGCACTTCCACCAAATTGTCGTCGAAGTCCTGACGTTTGAATTGGGTCAACCGTTGCAAAATGGGTGCCAAACCCATAGTCTTTATATTTTGGGCTATGGCATTGAGTTTGAAACCCTTCTTGGGTAGCACAATAATCATGGACAATCTATCCTGCTGTCCGTATGGCAACTCCAGGACATAACCATCCAATCCTTCGATATTCGATACATGAGCAAAGTCCGCTTCTTGCATCATCATGGGTATGTGGGTGATAACCTCACCGTTTTCATTGTAGAACGGTTCCATTCGCGTTGCTGACTCATTAAAGGGTAGCTGGAAGTAGGTAAAATAAATGAAACCAAGGCTGGAAGTCTCTAAATTGCTGGAGAAGGCTCGACGGACCGAACAAAAATTGCGTTTTCCACTTACCTTCCACTGACCCTTGAAGAACAGCGACGATAGTAGAAACATTTTGGCTCCATAAATATCTTGGGGCAGCACAGAATACGGTATCAGTCCACGCGTAGACCGATTGGTATCCTCATTGATTTTAATCACCGTTTCACGGTTATAGAAATCCACTTCAGCGGGCTGGACATTGTAGCTCTTCACCGCCTCACGGTAACTGCTCTTCAGTGGAAAATTTTTATCCGTGTAAACGGACTGCAGCGAGGCCACCTCTATAGTGGAAGTGCTTACACTGCAAATGCATAAGGCTGGTCATCAACACTGGCATCATCATCATCGTATAGAAACACTCACTTCAAATATGAGTTCCAAACCTGATAGACGGCACGCAATTTCTCATCATCCACATTGATGCGCAGTGTCTGACGCAATTGCTGGTATGTGTTTCCATCGGCACCCTCGTACAGCAAAATGAGCAGCGACCACACCGAGAATGGGGAGATCATGAAATCTGCATTATCCCTCTCCACACCAGCAGAGATGCGCTGCAACAGATCCAATGAGAACTCCTGTGCCCCCTGAGCAATTGTGCGCAGTAATTCATCATCGAAATTGGATCGCAGGGCTGTAACACTGTTGGTAGTACGCATCGCAAAGGCAGCCGGTTGTGTTAATGGTTGCAATGGAATGCCCAGAGACAGCTGGGGGACCTGATACGGCGGGAAATGCTGCTGCTGCTGTTGGGCCATACCCATGGCGGCCCATACTGTAAGTAATCCAACTAAGCGAATCATTTGTCCTGAAAGATTAAGATTTTTGGTGTAAGTAATAGTCGTTAAAGTGCCGTAATTAGAAAGTTAGTTCAGATTCTGTATATCGTATCGATTATACCACTCGCAAATGTGAATATCGTAAATATAAAAGATTGCATATCGTGAGTTCACAAATCCCCAAAATCGTATATAAATGTTGTTTGAATTGATTAATAAACTTTACTTAGTTATTAAACCTAATATGCATACAAAGAAAAAAGCACTTTCCCAACTAAAAATGGGCGCGTGTTTTTATACCCTGTTCCCATTAAAAATGGGAAAAGGGGGATCATGAAGTTGTGCAAAAGTATGTAACAGGTAGAAGGAAGCATTTGCGACCCTATAAAGTATATATATTCTTGATCAGCATTAACAGCCTAGTCGATTTAGACATGTCCGTCTGTCTTTCCGTCTGTCCGTGAGAACGCGTCGATCTCAGAGACTATAGGAGATAGAGCCACAAATTTTTGCATGTAGGTAGGTGTATACCAGATTCAAATCGAGTTTGTTTCAGATTTGGGAAAATTCCTCCCCCTCCCCTCTTTAAGCGTAAAAAACTGTCAGAGCCACCATTTTTAGATACCCCACGGTCGAAACACACACCACAACAAAAACGCATGCGAATCTGAATCCCAATATGGATTCCGTAAGGCACGGTTTACGGTAGACGCAGTCAAGGTGGTTGTCGATATTGCAACCAAGGCGATTGAGGGAACTCGGTGGAGATGGGGCACCAAGGAATACTGTGCTGTTGTAACACAGGTCATCCGAAATGCCTTTAATTCGGCTAGCTGGTCGCGCATACTACGGGCGTTACACCAATTTGGCGCACCTACCTACCTACAACGGATCATATTTAACTACTTGTGCTAGACAGAGTGTTAGTGTATGATGTATGATACCGAGGAAGGACCAAGGCGTTACAGCGTGACGGCAGGCGTTCCACAGGGGCCGGCCCTTGGACCACTTCTGTGGAACATAATGTATGACGAGGTGCTAAGAGTACAACTACCCCAAGGCTGCAAGCTGATCGGGTTAGCGGATGACCTAGCGCTCGTAGTTGTAGCAAAGGAAGTTGGACAGTTGGTGTCAGTTGCAAATGCGGCGATAAGACGAGTGGGCAGTTGGATGAAGGAAGCGGTCAAAAAATGGAGGCGAACATACTGGTGGATAATGTAGTTGTGAAATCGAAGGAGTACATAAAATACTTGGGTGTGATGCTGGACATTAAGTAGGATGAGCTTTCGACCCCATGTCGAGTATGCTAGCCAAAAAGCTTCGAAAATACAGAGAGCCCTTTCGTGGATGCTACCCAACGTAGGAGGGCCCAGAGCTGGAAGGCGACAAGTACTGGCTAGAGCAGTTACCACGGTGCTACTCTATGCCGCACCAATATGGGCGTCTGCAGTGGCGAATAACAAGAGCCTTCAAAAGAAGCTTGCAACGCCTTACAGACTAAGCGCACTTCGAGTGATATCCGGATTCCGGACGGTCTCGGATGAGGCAGCCTTAGTACTGGCTAGCATGGTGCCGGTGGATATACTGGCACTCGAAATGAAGAAGATCTACGAAGGGCGAGCAGTGATGGAAAGTCCGGTGACGACCGACGCCATTCGAAAGTCGGAAAGACTTGTGTCTATGGCTACATGGCAGGCGCGGTGGAACATGGACACAAACGCAAGATGGACCCACAGACTAATTCCAAACCTGCAGGAACGGATAAGCAGGACGGAGGGGGAGTTAAACTTCCAGTCTTTCACTGGCCATGGAGGATATAGGGAATACCTGCACAGGTTCAAGCAAGAAGACACACCGGAATGTCCGGCCTGCCCAAACGAGAACGAAAATCCACATCACGTGTTGTACCGCTGTGTAAGGTACAGGACCAGGCAAGAGTTTGTACCACCCATCGAGGACCTCGTCAGCTACATGCTAGAGTCAGATTCCAACAAGAGAACCATTGGCGAGCTCTTTAGACCGATCAGAGAAGATGCGAACGAGAGCGACGCACAACGGAGAGTGCCTAAAATAGACAACCCATCCCCGCGAAGTAATACTTAACGGTGATCCCGCGGGAAATGAGGTGTGCAGTTGTGAGGGGGTGTATTTAGTACGTAGGCGCCAACGTTGTTGGTTAATCGTGCATACTGTTGGTACGGGCCAGCAGTATCTTTTGAAGATTTACATTCCCCCATGGCGTATCCATGGTAAAAAAACACAAGCGCATGCGTCCGCTCGCGATGACTGACAATGCAATATATAGATATTGGGCCTTACATGATATATATTTAAAGTCTCGAGGGTCTAACCTAAAATTATGGCTCTGACAGTTTTTTGCGCTTAAAGGGGGGAGGGGGAGGAATTTTTCAAATCTGAAACAAACTCGATTTGAACCTGGTATACACCTACCTACATGCAAAAATTTGTGGCTCTATCTCTTATGGTCTTTGAGATCGACGCGTTCACAACATCAGCCCAGTTTTGCACAACTTCATGATCCCCCTTTTCCCATTTTTAATGGGATCAGGGTATAAAAATAGGTCTTGTCAAAGATTGCATTTTCATAATTTATTTAAGGTGGACAAATTTTATGAAAAATTGGAATTTTCATCTTTGAGCGCTTGATTCACGGTCCAGTGCAATGTTACGAACGTGAAATATTTTTTGTATGAAGCGCTGTGGGTCCATCTTGGGGGAAGTAATCACTTTCCCTACACCCCACCATAATATTACGCGACTTTACTTCGCCGTGATCGCGCCAGATTCCATTTTTCATTCAAAATGTCGCCTAAGAATATGAAAATTTGATAAGCTATTTTTATACAGGTCGATTTGAGGGTGATATGGGAAAAGTGATAACAGATTTGGAATCAGGACAGTCCAATTACTATGTAAAAATGAAAAACATCGAAGGAGGTCTAACAAAAATGAATTTTGTTGCCTTGTGAACTTAGTTCTTAGTGAGGTCTCTAAGAGATGTCAGCTGACACTTGGAAACATCGGGCAAATGATCTCTTGGTGAACTACTTCATAATGTCGAACACCTGCTACCTAAAATGCACGTTCGACTGATATCAAATGTTGTTTTACCGGTTCAAGTTCGGGCAGTATTCATCAGTTTGTTCAGGTTTGGACTTCGAAAAATTCCCGCCGACTCCGAACCCGCTTTCAGCCCAGTTTTGAAAACATTTGGTATTGATAATAGCTGAGCTAAGAAACCCCGAGACGGAATACAACACTAAAATATATTTTTCAACAGATCGGTTGAATTGCAATTATTAAGCATTTGAACGCAATATAAATAATTGGGTTCCAAGATGTCTACAGGGTTTTGTAACGAAGGGAGTGCCTTTTTTGAAGGTAAATCTTTCTTTGTTTATATGTATCTTAGGCTACATGGACTTTATATACACTGCTAAATTGTCATTAATCTGGAATTGCCAGACTTTCGTCAATGAATCAGAAGTTACGAGAGCAAGTATCACTTTCTTTTTCCCCATTGTGGTGTGCATATGTATTATGTACATTCGTATTTATCACTCTGATTCAGGTATATCATATCATGCACTAAGTACATACCCCTTTGTCCTGGGTATACAAGTTAAAGCTTTGTTAATTGATTTCATATTTTCACTTAGTAGCATTTTATTTGTGTGCTGATAGTGAAGACCTTTGTCAACACATGTGCCTACATACATATATACCTCTGAATTTACATAAAGTAATATAAAATAAAATGAGTATTGTTACAACCCAACTTAAATGCGATCCAACTGGGAATATCCCATTAAATGGATTAGTAATCAATGACGTCGCATGTAAAATATGTAGATCTTTGCATTTACTTATTTATGTGTTAACTAATTTAGGTAGCACTTGAAGGCGTTTCTTAATTGTTTAAACAATAAATAGTTTCGTTATGAGGGGAGTTTTATTTTATTTGGGAATTTCTGGGTAGTAATTTCAGCGAGGCACTGACGTATGAACGTTTGTTGTTGTTGTGGTTGGTTTTTTAGTATTCCAAAACCGGAATGCACTGAAGCTGGTCCGCATACATATGCATATTCACACGCATACATACATATTTATATAACAATACGTAAATTTGTCAGACTGTAAATGCGTATATTATCAAGCGATTGTATTAGTTTTGTTGTTTATATAATTTAACCAAACGTTGTTTATTTACTTTTTATTCGTAGACTAAAACTGAAATATCAGATGACCGCCGACGTCTTACCCTAAAGCCGACGTACTTAACACACGGAGAACGCCGGAACAACTGAGGCATCTCAGCATCGAGCTTGCCATCAAAGGCCATCAAAACGCGACCCTCTACTGATATGGGCCTGGCCTGGGCGCATTGTCGCTCAGTTGAGAGAAGTCAGAGAATGAGAACCGATCGATTGGAGCTTGCGGCTTTGATATGGTTAAGGTTGAGGTTGAGCAGAGCTTAAATATAACGAATGAGAATTCGCGAGGCAAACCAGTTGGCAAATGTATTCCAGCAGTCAGTCAGGGGCTTTCAGTTGGATTAGGATCTGATATGATTCAATTTTAATTCACAATGACTTGAATTAGTTAATAACTTTAACAATGGAAACATTGAAAGTTCATTAACCATGTTGTCGTTTTTCTGTTTCCTCTATGATTCCGTTTTTTGTGCTAATAATTATACTAGCTTACAGCAAAATAAGTACATTTGATGCCACTGTTTTTTACTCTGTACCAGAGGTACACAGAGTATATTAAGTTTGTGCATAAAGTGTCCGTCTGTGCGTCCGTCTGTCTGTCCGTATGAACAAACAGATCTCAGAGATGGTAAGAGATAGAGGTTTGACATGTATGGAACATATGTTTCCTACACTTGCAGGCAGATCAATATCGAAAAAACGTCATATCTCCCACAGTTTTATAGATAGAAGGTTCGAACCTTCTGGACATATTTAGTATTTGGGATTCTTTATCGATCCGCTGAAGGAATTTTAAAGATAGGATGAACGATATTTGAGTTATAAGGAAAACAAACAATTATGGGCAGCACCGGTCGCAACGGTGATGGGCAGCACTTCACAGGTTCAGAGTACCTGTGACTTTCTTTCTTGTTAAACCCGTTACTTGTAGATTAAAATGGGTATACTAAAGTTGTGGAAATGTCTGTAACACACAGAAGGAAGCATTTTTGATTTCGATAACATAAAGAAAGCTTTACTGGATACGGTGGGACAAATTCAACAATTTTTACGCAAAAATAGAAACATATTCATTTTAAACTCGGATAAGGGAAACGTTACCGTAGCCATGGAAAAAGATGATTACAACAATAA
The DNA here is from genome assembly GCA_018904265.1 of Lordiphosa collinella. NCBI lineage: Eukaryota > Metazoa > Arthropoda > Insecta > Diptera > Drosophilidae > Lordiphosa > Lordiphosa collinella. The sequence continues at coordinate 254,699 of JAEIFV010000128.1, forward strand.
AATGGAGCAAATATTAGGAGAACTTAACACTTATAGAGTCTTGAGAACGGATCCCACTCTAAGACTCCAAACGAAAAACAAAGCGTTTGTGGACAAACTTTTCAACCTAGGAATTATAAGCAAGAAGGAGAAATACGTACAGCTTTACCACCTAGGATTTACGGCCTTTCAAAAGTACATAAAGAAAACATCCCTCTACGTCCGATTTGTTCTATGACAAACTCGCCGTCTTACCATCTGTGCAAATTTATGACGAACATATTAAAGAACTTAACGAAGTATTCCATATACAATGTCCGATACACAATAGACTTTAAAGAACGTATTAATGACAGCCACATCTTTGACGACGAAAGGATGGTATCGTTTGACGTAGTGACCCTTTTTCCCAGCATCCCAACGGACTTGGCACTAGAAGTGATTCCAGAAGAGATGGGATGAGATTTCTGAACATACGAATATACCGAAGAAGCTGTTCATGGATGTCATGACCTTCTGCATAACAGAAAATAGGTATTTTAAGTATGACGAGAAGATTTATACCCAGCTAAGAGGCCAGGACTACCAATGGGATCGTCAGCGTCACCAGTTATTGCCGATATTGTGATGGAAGAAGTTTTAAGCCAGACAACAAACACTAGACTTCTCACCAAATATGTGGATGACTTATTCGCAATAGTTAAGAACGAAGTTATAGAGAACACACTTGGACAGCTAAACGGTTACCATAAACATATAAAATTTACATTTGAGTTGGAGGTGGACCAAAAACTACCGTTTCAGGATTCAATAATACATAGAAAGGGCAACACATTAAAACTGGATTGGTATCAAAAACCAATGGCCTCCGGTAGAATTATAAATTACTTCTCAAAACACCCTAAAAACGTTATAATTAATACTGCACGTAATTTTGTCAGAAAAGTTTTGGAAGTAAGCGATCCTCTTTTTTCACAAAAATAACAGAAAACGAATAATTGAAATTTTCAAATCCAACAACTTTCCCACACATACAATTTAAGGACTGTTAAAAAGCAGAACACACCGAAATAGCGCACCGAAAGAAAAACTCCCAAAATTTATAAATCGATCGGCTTCAGATTGCTACAACAAAGATTTATACTCCATAGCCCATAAACCAATACATACAAATAAAAGATTTTTTTAGTAATACGAAGAGCAAAATATCAACGCTGGAGAAAAGCAATTTAATATATAAAATCCCATGTGCTGGAGTCGGAACAAATATATGCGACAATGTATATATTGGTACGACTAAATCCAAATGAAAACTAGACTATTAGGACATAAGTCTGATATAAAACGACGAGATGAGACACTTGCGGCCCATTTTGCAGAGAGCAGACACTCACCAAACTTCTCAGCTGTGAGCTTATTAGGGTTTACTTTGGAGATGTTGCACATCATAAACACACCTACACACATAAGACTGAACTACAAAACGGACACAGAAAATTGTGCACACATTTACAGACACATGTCGCGCATCATAAAACGAGCCTTAAGACTCAGTGCATACAAGAGACATACCGCCCACTTGCTCACAACAGCATTGAAACAAATACGCAAGACACAAATGAACGCATTCAGTCTCCAGTGCGCGAACAATGCCCACAGACGAATTCTGTTTACTCCAAGTAAGTAAGGCTTTTTTTTTGTGTTTTACATGAGTGCCAGTCATACTTTGCAGATCTGTGCCAGAAATGGATCTGAATGGTTGACGGTTTTGGTTTCTTGTGATCGGGTTCAGTCCTATCCTAACCGGCACTGAATTTCTACCCGTACAATTTGTTAGAACGTAGACACAGATCCCACTTCTGATATCGGGTTTGTCAGGTTAGCACTATTGTTATCCGTTTTCTAGCTTGTTTATAAAATTAATATAAGTATCATTCACGCTTTTTGACAATATACCACCCTCTAAATCGCTTTTACATTATGATTTGAGGAAAATGAATTAATCGACATTAGGCCTTAGCAATCTTTTAAACATTTTTTACCCACATTTTATACATTTCTTATCCGTAGTAGTTTCAACCGCAGGAAAAAGCCCATACGCACTTGTAAAAGAGGAAATCTCACAGAGAACTGCTTAGTTGGTTGGGAAAAGATTTTGTAAAATAGCCATGCTCCCATCAAACTGGTTTTTCGATCAAAAAGGGGAGCAAAGCTGAATAAGACATTTTTTTTGAACCCAACAACAAACTGTTGGCGAGTTTATAGCAGCAGCATATATCAGTCACCCAAAGTAGTATAACTTTATGCTTTTGCTCTTTCCTAATGACCCGTAATACCCAATTTCTTTGCGGATTGCATATAGAATACTCGAAATGTTAAGTTTTCGTTTATTTATTTGCCTAAAATCTTTGGGATGCAAATGGTATATCTTTCATTCATTGATTTCAACTTTAATCCGCTGTAGAGTTGGTTTATCCAAGCATTGAACTTTATTAAAGTGATTAAAATTGAAATTTCTCTGGTTTAAGTATGTATGTAAGTATGTCTAGTGGCGTTTCTTAGACCATTGCACTGGTTTGTGTGTGAGTTTAATCAAGTTGTATTAGGAAAAATGTGTGTAATATGTATATATATATAGAACTTGCATTTGAATAATTACTTAAAGATAGCTGCAAAGCTTCATATATGTATGTATATATTATGTATTTCCTTCATCTACTAAACATTTTACGAGATGGAATATTCAAATAATGTGACCCTCAAGTGTTGTTTTAGATGTATTCCCATATCTATAGGGATTTAGTTATGTTTTATAAATATATTTTTATGTATTTTTATAGGTAGCATATTAAGTTTGCTAAAAACTCGTACTAGTTATTAGTTGTCTATGTGCATTAGTCAAAATGGAATTATATAATTGGTTTCGAAATTTGGCTAAGTGATACACATCTGATAACAAATCAAGAAGAAACATAAACAAAGCTGTAACAAACAAATGATATAAACATATTTGTGGGACATTTCCATGTTCTCGTTGCATGCGCTTACATTTCAATTGTGATTAATAATTTGTTTGTTGTTCTTTTTGTTTAAATACGTTTTTCGGTTAGCATTGCAAACACCTTGAATTTATTTAATATTAAGTTGGATCGATTAATATCCAATAAAGAAACTGAACGGATAGCATATATTTCATAGATGTGTTATTGTTATTTTATCGCAAGTCGGGATCCTCATCGGCCGCTTTCTTGATTCGCAGCAATATAGTGGTATACCATTGATCCAAACGAGAGATGCTATCATAGTCCTTAACCGCCTCTGTGAAGCCCTCAATGTTTTGCTCCTCCAAATGTTCGCACAAGACCTAATGAATTCATTAAAACCATTAACTTTCGGCCATTCCTTCAATATTGTGGGCGCCACTCACCTTAATAAGCTTGAATTCTCTAGAATCCTGGAATGCTGGATACTGTTGCGCATACTTTTCTATGGCATGTTGAGCATTTAGCAAGTCCACACTTAAATGACAGAGTGCAGCGCGGAAAAAGTACTCCTTGGCGCTGTACTTAAGCAGTGAGCTCTCCAGTGAGGAGGCCGCCACCTGCTCATAGATGGTTATTGCTTTCTCATAGTCCTCCAATTGAGCTGCGTACTGGGCCACCTTGAGCATGCATTTGTTAGCCGCACTTACAGACTCTTCACCCTTAAAATAGTCGGCTGCCTGCTCGTAGTGCTGTATGGATTTAGCCTGTAACAAACAAAACGAGTTAATACATTCATGGTCTTTCATTTGATCTACCAAAACACTTACCAGCGTATTCGGATCCGCCTCGTACATTTCGGCAATGCTCTGATGATGTTTGGCTGCCATGGAAAAGCGACCCATATCGGTGTAAATGTCTAAGGATTTCATTAGACAGGTGACGGCACTCTCAATATCCACCTTTTTATAACAGTTGGAGGCGTCCACATAGCAAGTGCCCGCATCGTGACGACTGCCAGCACGTGCATGCAAGGTGGCTGCCTCGCAGAAACATTCACCAGCCTTAGTCCAGTTTTTGGACATTTTAAACATATTGCCGGCCCGTTGATAGCACTCAATGGCATCTTCAATCTTGTTCGAACCGCTGCAATGGTGTACAAAAAATTGTTTAAAATGAGATGTCAGATCGATGGTCCATGGTGGAGTCAGGGAACGTTAAAAGTCAATGTTCAAACTTGGTTTGTAGGGGACTGTAAAAGTTCCATCCCGGGGGCGGGATGGGGCGTGGCAAAAATTTAAAATAAACTTGATCTGCCTGCAAGTATAAGAAGTTTTTGTCCCATAGACGTCAAACCTCTATCTTTTACCATCTCTAAGATTTATGCGAACAGACAGACGGACATGGCTATATCGACTCGGCTGTTGATGCTGATCAAGAATATATATACTATATAGGGTCGGAAATGCTTCCTTCTGGCTGTTACATACTTTTGCACAAACTAAATATACTCTGTGTACCTCTGGTACAGAGTATAAAATGTTTGTTGGATTTGCTTGTATGGTTCTGTTTTTATGGATGACGAAAGTCAGTGTAGTGAACATGCACTCACTTTTGCTCGCCACTATATACTTAACAGATAATGGACTGATCCAGTACTATACAACTATTTTGGTGACTGTAGTTTATCCTTTAATAAACTCAATAAACTCTAAAGGTTCGGTTCAAGGGACCAAACAATCTTCCGAACCGGTTCAGCGAGGTTTAATACAAAGCAATTCATCATCTGATTATAATATACAATTGCAATACTGTTCAATATAATCTATTCAACATGCATTCCCCCCCATCAGTAATTCTGAGAGTGTCAGCTTTCCACAAACAGATGTCGCCACCTCAGTACCACGGCTAGTCTAAAGGGTTATTAAACTGGGGGAGTTATAACTTAAAGGCTGCAACAATACCAACTATTTACCTATGCCAGAGGTTGTACTTAAGCCTTAATCAGTATATGTATGATTCATCAGACGTACATATACGTACATACATACATAAGTTAATAAGCTAGTATATGATTAATTGGTTTTACATAAAGACTTTTCATTATTTAAAGCGTAGTTTTTTGGCTAAAAGTTCGAGACCTTTGTTGGGGTGAAATGGGCAAGAACAAAGCTTCTGCGCACACACTTCCCCCCTCAATAAATTGCAAATTGTGCGTATGTATGTATCTATGTATGTACATTAAGCATATACCAAGTTTTTACATAGGTAAATGCATACATATATATGTATATGATGAATTGCTCATATCGATGAAACTCACCCAAATAGAGAGCCCAGCAAGCCTTTTTGTTGTGTCAGCTTCTTCTCGGCCTCGGCCATTAGCTGCAGAGCTTTCTGCTCGTTGTCACCCATTATTGAGAATTATGTTGCCGGTCACACAAATTGCATGTAACTACGACTGTAATTTAACTTTTCACCTGGTTTATGAGGCGTATTAGCTTTATAAGAAAAATCAATACAATGCAAATCTTTACACGACTGTTGTCTGAGAGAGATGGCCGCCCCTAGATGCTATCGATAATAAAAACTATGTTTATCGATTAGTGCGACCATGTTCGACTGTTTTTCAGCAGCCCTGGTAAAAGGTTAACAGTAAGCGGTAAAAACCGGTAAGTGTTGTGATCTTTAATCTTTAGCAGCTGTGACATGGGAAAATTTGCATTCTACACTAGCTAATAGCATTTTTCATCCTCTTCAATTTGGTATCATTCCTTATGTAAAATCACGCACTTAATCCAAATTTGGAGTTAAAAAATTTTTAAGTAGAAAAGATCTCGAGATAGTCCTAAAATATGGTTTTTCAAATATCTCGTTATGAAAAACTAAGATAAATTCTATATACCAAATTAAAACTAATAAATAAAAATTAAACCGTTTTTTAAGTAACAAAAATTCTTAAAAATTTCTTTCTTTTTTGGATAATGACTAGGATGATTAATAAAATCTGTTGGAAATTGTAGAAGCTATTAACATTTATATAAAAATGAGAAAATGAGGGAATATGTGGGGGTGGGTGAGTCGGGGCCTGGTGGCGACTTACTATACGGGCTCACAAACATATAATTTTTTTTTATTTTAAATCAAAAACGTATCACAGCAAATTTTTTAAATGACTTGCAAGTTATATCAAAAAAGTCTCGCAAAACGCTTGCTAGCGACTATCGTAAATGATACTTTCACTGCCACAAATTGAACGACACATGAATCATTTTACTATCATTTCCCGAACTCACGCAATTCACTCGCTTGCGATATCGTTTGTGAGCGTTTGGTTTGCTGGGTGTCTCTTTCTATTTTAAGCGTTTTTGTTATGTGCAAAGGTAAGTTTTCCAGTTTTTCTCTTGCTGCTCTCTTTAGTCGTGCTTGTCCCGTTGTCTTCCGGGTATTGCAATGTGTTAGTTTTGCTTTTTCATGTTTTCTTTAATTTTCCCAATATTTAAATTTTTCTTTTTTACAAAATCTTACTATAGGAACATCCTATCAGTGTGAGCTTCCTCAGCAATGTATTTATGTTATTTGGTGCTCTGGCAAAAGATCTATCTATCTCCATGATATGCCGCGCTCGATGTGAAATGCTCCATCAGCACTGACTGCACTCTCTGCAACCTACATGTAACGGAGAGTGTTGCGCATTTGATCGGGGTCTGTCCAATCTTGGGCGAACTACGCAGCTTGTACTTCAGGCAAACCTTCCCTATCGGAAATCGAGATTATAAGCTGGCTGAACGGGGAGCACTGGGAGATGCTGTCTTCATTCCTACAACATGCGCTGAAATACCGCCTTGCGATCTTAAATGAATATCTTTAAGTAGCCAAAAACCAAAATGTTTCTTTTTTCTTTCTTTTACTTATTGTTCCTTTTAAATTCAAACTCTAATGTTTCTGTTTTAAATTTTAGAAATTATAAAATGTGTTCAATATGTTAAGTTGTGGCTGATGGTTATAGATCAAGCCACGTTATACCTAAAATAAACTACTGACTACTGAAAATATCCTTTCAATGTCTGAAGTTTTCATGATGTAAAATTTATTTCAAGGTGTCGCCTAAACTTTTGCTAAAGAAGAACAGCTCCGCATTTTAATAACTCATTAAGGGTATCGCTTTTATAGAGTTATTTACCAGTGGCAGTTTATTCAAAATTTTGATTACATTTCACATTTGTTCACTTTACACCGCTGTGGCGAATATCATAATGGAAGTCATACGGTTCATACTGCACGATGAGTTCAAAGAAAGTTGACTTTTTTTGTCGACTCTTATTTCGGTACCACCCAAATAATGTTTCAGTATCTTATTAAAGCCGCTCACTAAAGAGGGTGAACTTTGATTCCGCAGCTCATGTAATATATAATCTTTGATAGCTATTCCCAGTTTCTGTAAGCATTGGAGAAGTTAGGAAACTCAAGCTTTGGCCACCCTCCACAATTTACCTTTGCTACATGTGTGGGCACTCTTGATTTTCTATGTATACTTCTGTGGTCTTGAGCCAACGAATTGTACAAGCTGAGATCGCGTAATCCTTCGCAGACCACATAATGCAGCATGCGCATCATGGACAATGCGTGTGCATGTAGGGCACTTAATGAAAGTCGTTCCGCATCCTCGCCTTCGGTGCGAAAAATCTCTATGGTTAATTCATTTTTGGTCAAATATCTGAAAGTTTACATTAACTATTTAAATCTGGTGCATTTCTGAAGGTTTCTCAACTCACGTGTAGAAAATTTGCTTGCCGAATCGTCGATGGAACGGTTTGATTAGCTGAAAGGCCTGCCTTAATGCTACCTTCTCGGTTTCATTAAACCCCAGTTCATCCACTATAGCGCCCACCTGACGCTCTGGCAAGGGTTGGGGAAATAATCTTTGAGAGCGACGCAGCCGCTTGACTTGGGAATCATCTTCGCTAGATACAGGCTCGGCCATGTAACAGAAACTATTTTTTTTATTATTTTATATTTTAACTTGAGTGAAGTGTGAATGTGTCTGACTGAAAAACCTATGATATTTTCACATTAAAATTTTTTATTATTTAGTAAAAACATTAAACAGTTAGGTTATCTATTTGTGTATATTTATAAATGAAGAATGAATGATTTTGTTTTTACTTTTGCCCAACTGAAGCGATAAATATTTAAGCAACTGATTGAAAGTTGCATCAGGTTGCGGGAACAAAAAATTAACTTTTTTTTTTAAATACAAATAAACAAATAAACATGAAAACTTAAATTTGGTTGGGGTGGGTGTTTTGGGCTTAAAATTAAACCTTAAATACGAAATTGGGGATGCGGCAAGGCTCTCAGACAAACATCTTTTCTAACATTTTTCTAAGTTTCTCCTGGGCATAGCGAATCTTTTGATATAGATCCTTGGACACGCCGTTGCTCATAATGGTGGAGAAACGATATGTGCGGAAGTTCTTCTCATGGTCCATGTAAGTTATGGCACTCATTCGTGGACACAAAATGATCTTCATGTGATCAGAGAAATTGAGCTGGAAGTTGGAGTTTAAAGGGGATTAGTTGAGGGCTTTAAGTGGAGCTTAAGGGCGGCTTACCTGAACGGAACCATTGGTGAGATGCATGACCACGGCGCAGGTGGTACGGAACCAGGAATGCAAATGCGGCATACGCGACACCTGATCACCCTCGTTGCTCACGTTGTTCGCTCCAGCCTTGACCAAATGTTCAGTCATATAACGCTTGAAGTATGACAAGAGCTTCATCTTCTTATCCAGCGTCTTGCAATAATCCGTGGTGGTCATGTAGCTCTCCTTTCCGTCCTTGTCAATGAAATGAACATTGATTTGATTGGGCAGTAGGATCAATTTGGTGGTATCATTGAACATGACACCAATGCCCTCATCACAGAGCTGATAGCCGAAACCATACTTGTCGCTGTAGTCCACCCATTTGGATATCCAAAACAGTGGCTGGGCTGCTGGATCGGTGTTTTCATCACCCAGGTTGCCTTGCAGCAACAATGGCTGTATAAGTTGGAGATCATTAGTTTGGTTAAGTTCAGTTTCAGTTCAGTAAGTTTAGTAAGATAAGATATAAAAAAAAATTTAAATTTATTTTTTTCTGTGTCCAAATTTCAAATAAATTGGAGCAAAACTAACGAAGACACAGCATTACAAGCGACCGGTCTCACGTAGGTTAAAAAAACTTTAGATCGATTTTCTCGCCAGCAACACTTATGAAGTTGGTAAACATCATAGCGCAAAATCTACTTGACCGATCTTTTTTAGGATCCAGGTAATCGGGAAGTTTTTTTTTTTAACCGGTTCTGAACCGAACCTAACCGCTTTTCCCCAGCTGGTGAACAACCAACCCGCAAATCGAACCGTCTTTCTTTCAGAAAGAAAAACGGTTCTGTTCAGTTCTCTGATGAGCTTTAAAACGTGAATCGCTTTCCTCTAGTCAATGATACTTTTTCGGAGGTGTCCCAAAATCAATTTCAACCCAAAACCAATTCTCGGTGTCCTAGAAATCTCTTTTGGTTGGTTTCAAATTTTTAGTGTTTTGGGAAGAGATTTTGCTAAACTCAACCCTAAAACTATTTTGAGAAGCCAAATTAGTTTTGAAAAGTGAACTTCACTATTTTACTGGATAGGCTGCATCAAATAAATAACATGTTTAACTTGATTTCCACGTGGCATTGCTGGCGCCATCTATTTGCCTCAGGTGGCATTACTAGCGCCACATTGGAAATTAGACAATAACAAACCGGCCTAGGGTTGCCAAATTTTGTTTTATCATTGGCGCGAGAATATTTATATACTGTGTACCAGAGGTACACAGAGTATGTTAAGTTTGTGCAAAAGTATGTAACAGCCAGAAGGAAGCATCTCCGACCCTATAAAGTATATATATTATTGATCAGCATCAACAGCCGAGTCGATATAGTCATGTCCATGTGTCCGTCCGTCTTTTCGTATGAACGCACACATCTCAGAGATGGTAAGATATAGAGGATCGACGTGTATGGGACTAAAACTTCTTATACTTGTAGGCAGATTGACTCGGCTGTTGATGCTGATCAAGAATATACTATATACTTTATGGGGTCGGAGATGCTTCCTTCCGCCTGTTACATAAATTTGCACGACTTTAGTATACCCTTTTTACTCTACGAGTAACGGGTATAAAAACCATGTAATGAACCGAACCGGCAGTTCTTTTTTTTGGAGTGGTTTGCATCCCTGTTTTTTTGCCATATAAAGAGTGTCCGGAAATTAACGCAAGATATGATTTTGCCGTCATTTGTGCAGTAGTGTTGGCAAGGTGTGAATGTGGCTAACACTCACGGGGCCTTGATGTGAAACATGTTGTAAACGATATGCTCCGACTTTCACATTCTTGTTGTGCGTTATGCTGGGCTTATACTGCGTCACAGAGTGTCACATTTTAGTGTCACAATGTCAAATTCGAATGGAGCTGTGACATTGTGACACTGAAATGTGACACGCTGTGACGCATTATAAACCCAGCATTACTTTATACTCCATATTGAAAACTCGATACTCAGTTATCGATAATAGTACTCACTAAATATTCGGTTTCTAAGTACTCGATGAAAAATTTTACATTCTCAGTATTCGGTTTTTTTGTTTTTGTCTTTGATTTTGTCTTTGTTTTTGTCTATGTTATTGTCTTTATGTTAGTTAATGTGTTTGCTTTTTTTGTTTTTTTTTGTGTTTGTTTTTTTATGTTTGTTTTTGTCTTTGGTTTTGTCTTTGTCCTTGTTTTTGGCTTTGTTTTAGTGTTTGTTTTTTGTTCGTTGTCTTTGTTATTGTTTTGTGTTTGTCTTTGTTGTTTGTTTTTTTTTTGTTTGTTTTTATGTTTGTTTTTGTCCTTGTTGTTGTCATTTTTTTGTCTTTGTTTTTGAGCTAGCTTGTGTCTTTGTTTTTGTTATTGTGTTTGATTTTGTCGTTGTTTTTGTCTTTGTCCTTGTTTTTGTCTTTGTCCTTGTTTTTGTCTTTGTTTTTTATAACCTTGCAGAGGGTATTATAAAATTGTGCGGATGTTTGTAACGCATTGACGGAAGCATCTCCGACCACATAAAGTATATATATTCTTGATCAGCATGTCGAGCTGAGTTCATTTAGCCTTTTCCGTCTGTCCGTCCGTCCGTCTGTCTGTTTCTATGCTCTCTCCTTCGTCAGTTTTAAGCCTATCCTCACCAAACTTTGCACGAAGTCTTTTGGTACAAATAAGCTGCACATTTGTCGGAACCGGCCGGATCGGATAACTATAGCATTCAGCTGTCATAGGAACGATCGGTCGAAAAACTAGTTCTAGTGAGAAAAACTTTTTGTTTTAATAGAAATGCCTTCAAAGTACGTATTTCTTAGGTTGCTATCCTTTTCCATGATTTCACGAAGTTTGGTCGAAATCGGATGACTATAGCATATAGCTGCCGTAAGAACGATCGGTCGAAAAACTAGCAGTGAGAATCTAGAGAAAACACTTTTTTTATATACTTTTATTTTATATACTTTTACACAATTCTACAAAGTTTGGTCGAAATCGGATGACTCGGATGGGTGAATTCCCGGTAATAATTAGCTTTCTGGGAAAAATTTTGGACTGTTTTATTGGTTAGACTGCAATCTCGGCTGGTCAATAAAATAGGTGTATGAAGCAAAACATTAACCTGTAGTCTATAAATGCAATTATTTGGTTGCAGAAGGTAAGGTATTAGGAAAATATAACTAAATGGGGACTTAGAAAACCATTAAAATTGTATTAGATGGGCCGTGGGCGTCACTGCAGTGCGGAGGAGAGAAAACTCATTCGACGACTCGGAGATGAAGGAAAAACGTATAAATCCATTGCCATGTTGAAAAGTTCTCAAAACTTCGTAACCAATGCCTTAAAACCGGAAAAAATAGGTGAAACTCGGGGAGCACCTAGAAAATCATCATCTAAGACGGACGATCGCATGGTTCAGTTGGTTAAACGCGACCCATTCAAGTCTTCTAGGGCGAAATTGGGAACATTATGTCATCACGGACCGTTCGGCGACGATTGGCAATAGCAAACCTACCAGGTAGGATTGCTCGCAGGGTTCCTTTGCCTCGGTCGGCGAATTTACAGATGAGGAACAAATTTGCATTAGATCGTAGGACCTGGTGCGGACCGGAGGGTGAGAAAAAATGGCGTAATATCCTCTGGAGTGACGAAACCAAAATAAATTTATTTGGAACTGATGCCAAAAGGAATGTTCGTCGTCCGAAAGGCAAAGAATTTGATCCCAAGTACACAAATAAAACTGAGAAACATGGAGCTGGTAACCTAATGGTTTGGGGCTACTTTTCATGGTATAGGCGGAATAATGGACAGATTCGTATACAAAGATCTATTGGAGACGGTGATGCTACCATATGCCGAGGATAATATGCCACTTTTATGGAAGTTCCAGCCGGATAATGACCCGAAGCACGCCTCTCGAGTAGTAAAGGATTGGTTCCGAGAGCAAAATGTGGATGTTCTTGAGTGGCCAAGTCAATCCCCGGACGTCAATCGCATCGAGAATCTCTGGGGTGAACTCAAAAGAGAGGTCGGAAAGACTTTTTGTCAAAATAAAAATCAACTTTGGGATATTGTCCAAAAAGCATGGTACAACATTCCAATTGGAACTTGTCGCAAGTTAATATCCTCCATGCCAAGACGAATGGAGAAAGTCTTGCACAATAATGGCGGATATACCGGGTAGTAGCTGCCCGATACTTAGTTTAATATAAAACGAGATATGAATTAGAAATGAAAAGTTAAAAAGAAAATAAAACACACCTATTATTTTGTCCATAAGTGTATATGAGAAAAACAAACCAACATAAATCACATCTCCAAAATATGCATTTTGGTCGCCTTTAAAAAGTTCAATTTCTTAAGCTCCACTTACCTTGCCATTGATGAGATTAGTCAACTGCTGATGCAGGCTCTCAATATCGCCGCGATAATCCTCACTATGGCGGCACACCTGGGCCGATGCGGTAATGGCATCGTGCAAATTGTTCTTCAAGAACGTGGACTCCAAACGTGTATCATCTCGCACACCATTCATCTCCATCAACGGTTTGCGATGAGCGGGATCCTCTATGGTGTCATTGACCCCCAAACGTGGTGCCATGGTCAGGCAAGAGCTGGGCAAGAACGTGGGCACCGGCGACGACTTGAGGAACTCAAAGTTCAACAGCTGACCAATGGCCGGCCGACTCTCAGGATTTGGCTGCAGCATGGAGATGACCATATCCGCAGCCGGTTTCCTCAAGTAATTGGGCACACGATACTCGCATTTCTTGATCTTCGAGTAGGTATCCTTTAAGGTTTTCGTCTCGAACGGGGGCTGACCCACCAGCAGGGTGTACATCACACAACCTATGGACCAGATATCCACCTCAAAGGAATGCCCCTTCTTGGTTAGTATTTCGGGAGCAATATAGTTGGGCGTGCCGCACAGAGTCTTCTTGCGCTCGCCCTCGTACTCAATGCGAGTGGCCAGGCCAAAGTCGCCGATCTTCACATGCAACATGTCGTTGAGGAACAGGTTGCCTAGCTTCAGATCACGATGGATGATTCGATTGTCGTGCAGATACTTGACACCCTGTATGATCTGATATATGTAATAGCGGCACTCGAATTCCGTAATGCTTTTGCGTCGCTTGTGCAGCTCCATCATGGACTGAGGGGAAATCCAGTTAGGAGGGGGAAGCTAAAGGAGGCGGCTGCCTTTTACTCACCCGCTTCTTGCATAGCTCAAGGACTATGTAAATGTTTTGATGGTCCTCAAAGAAACTAAAAAACTTCACAATGTTTGGATGATTCAGGCTGCGATGAATGGTTATCTCTTGGGCGGTCTTCTCCTTCTGGTTGTGCTTGATCATCAGTTTTTTAGACACAATTTTACCCGCAAACACATCGTCCGTCTCCACATCAATGATTTCATAGCACTTGGCAAAGCCGCCCTAAGGAGCAGCAGAAGAATTTTAAAAATAAAGAAAACATCCCGCCAAAAGAGCCAACTGGTTAAGGTTCAGCCTTTGCGATCTCTCACACACACACATACACATCCTTGGCAAAAACAACAACAACCGCAATGCAGCTGAAACACCTACATGTGTTCCTGTGCTCACTTGCTTGTGTGTGTGTGTGTGTGCTTGTGACTCGCTCAAAAGGAACCTGATCCCGGTCGCTTTGTCCAACTACAAATCCCTGCTCGCAACATTTTTTACCTTGCCAAAGAAGCGCATCCGCTTGTATGTCTTCCGTTCGGTGACATCAAATAGACGATCTGGAATATCCGTAGTCTTGTCGTCTGGTTTTGCGGCCATTTTGATCGGGTTGTCTCTTCCTGCCTTCTTCTTTTAATTTTTCTTTTGCGTTCTCGTTGCTGCCGGCTGCTCCTGACGCCGCTCAAATTTGTACTCCAGAAGAAATTTGTCTGGCTCTTGCTGCAGCCCAAAACACACACACAAAACTAAACAACTATAAACTATAACAATTAGTGGACTCCTTAAACAAATTGGCTGCGCTGGTTGCATCAACCAAGAAATGCGGCACGAAAATATGGCAGATAGCGGACAACGCGCCGAAACCGTTCGATTGATTTAAAAAAATGCCTGCGAGTATGCCCAACTAGAGATGACACTTGTGTGTTTACGTGTAACAGTTACTTTTCAAAATCACGATCGTCACGCATGGCAAAACAGTGATTTGAGGGATCCAACTTTGACAATGTAGTTAAAAGAGTTATTTTTGCTTGGCAAGTGAGTAGAATGAAAGCGTTTCAGTCGCCTGCTAGTTCTAAAGATTTTTGGATTAAAGCAGACACATCAGATTGATAATGGTTTCTTTGATTTGAAGTCCTTTTTGCGAGTTCAATTCACGGTAAATCAAAAGGGGTAAGTGATAATGTGATTATATAATAGCTAGTCAAACCAACCATCGAACCAGCTAAGCTGCCAAGGCTATAAGCTGTTACAGAACTGGTTGTCGCGTTTTCAGACTTACTCCCGTTCGTCAAAACACACTTAAGATAGAAACATTTTTATTTTTATATGTTTATTCGAACAAAACGTCGAACTCAAAAATCTGTCCAAACACCTCCACTAACGACGAACATTTGATGGAACCGAACAGACGAACCCAGCACCCCGGAATATTTATTTCATCACAATACTTTAAATAAATAGAAACACTTTCGAACAGCTCATGTTCAAAGTGTTTCAATAAAGTATTGTGACGAAATAAAAGTTCCGGAGTGCATGATACAGACCCTTAATATATATTTCCTTATATTTCGGTCAAAAATATAATTGTGTAACAGTGCATACTTTGGTAATAATTTGAGAAGAGACTTTGCAATAGCCATGTTTATGTGCAACAAAGATGCCAATCACTCCCTTTTTAGCCGATCTAGCACGAACAAATTTTAGAAACCCCTGTTCTTTCTAGCGAGCTTAGAACTGCCCGTTAAATTTGAATGTCAAACATTTAATTAGCATTTGTTGTTACATGAAACTTTTGTTAGTTTCGTTTACAAAACAAGAGAGCGTGCCTTCTCTCATATAAGTTTTTTCCAATTTATCTGGCGACCTTTCTAATGTTTAATTAGTAACGAGTTTCTAATTTAACGAGCAGTTCAAAGCACGCTAGAAAGCTACAAGCTTTCTCACTTAGAAACTTAAGCTCGAAGCTATGCAACGGCAGCCATTAAGAATGGCTTTCTGAATGTGAATCAAATTTTGCTTTCATTACGCTTTGCAGTTCCCAACTGTTTAAAGTTCTGATTGCATGGAATTGGCTCAACGAGCAGGAGTGATTTAGCGAAACGCCTTCTGATGATTGGATTGGATATCCATGAAACAGCTGTAAAGGTTTGTCCACGCTCTTTTTGGTTTGTTAATGCATAAGTTGTTTAAAGTTGTGAACAAACGCAAATTCTTGACCTCGAGCCAGCGAACTCGTTACTAATAAAAAAGAATATATTTAAAAATAAAATATTTTTTCTACATGTTTGCAAAACTATTTGGAACACCAACTGTGATGTGTCTCAGTAATTCTATATTTATATCCTGATTGTGACTTGCAGTCACAACCACAGTGACTGGCAAAATTCAGTTTTCATCGTTACTTTTTGGTGTTTGATTAACACCTTCGATGCCAGTGCTGTAAAACGCTTTAATACTAAGAACGTTAGAAATTTGAATACAAAGTATGTATAAAGCGTGCCTTTTTAAACCTTCGGGATATTTTTGAATATAAAAAAAAACAAGTTATGCTGGGTTTATACTGCGTCACAGAGTGTCACAGCTCCATACGAATTTGACATTGACACTAAAATGTGACACTCTTGTGACGCAGTATACACCCAGCATAAGTTGCTGGAAATTGTATTTTTTTATCTCGATCTCTGAAAATTGGTTTTTATTAGTTGTGCTAAATTATATTGCGTAAATGGTATCCGCCAGCGCAGTGTGGTCGGTCTGAATAGAGACTGTTTTAATTTCATGTCGAGTGTTGTCTCTTGAAGCTTCCAGGTTCTTGGTTTATTGGCATAAGGGGTTGACATTAAAAAAGCGATCGTTGCTGTGATTGCCATCCTCAAGAACCAATGTCGTTAGCAGTAAGAATTGGCTTGACAAAATACGTTATCATGCTTCGATAACTCTCTCCATTGACAGTTAGGGCTGCTCCAAATTCTAGCCCAGTCACGAGTTGATCGTGGAGAGATTCCTTTGAATATATTGTGGGCTTCATTGGGTTAGAAGCAAAAATTTAATTTACTTGGGGCTCACAATAACATAGGTGATCGACCGTTCTCACATCACAGTCTTACTATGCCTTAAGACACGGCATCAACTTTTTACTGCCCCAATCACTGTTTTTTAAGCACTTTCAATTGAAATAATGAGCTCATTTAGGATAATCTCATACAAGGAGTAGGCAGCATACTCCCCCCGCCCATGCGCACATACTATAGGTAGATACGTCCACTTAATTAATTTATTAAATAATCCCCAAAAAATGTTTTGTGGTTTTTCTACATTGATTTAATAACGATTTCGGCTTCCCCAATATTTGTTTGACTATGACTTTCGATATTTGTTCTTCCATTTATCTTTTTTAATTGTTGCTGGGATTTTGTATAATTTTATTTAATTTTATGTGTTTTTTCTTGGTTATTGTTTTCGGTTTTCAGTTTTGTTTTTTGTATTTTTTGTTGGCTGTTTTGTGGTTGTTGATGTTTTCTTAATGACGCCTTAAAAGTAGAAAATTTATGCAGTAGGTTTTTTAGTTTGTAGTTAATATATATAAATTATTAAATATATTATCAATAGTGTAGTTTTTTGTTTTATAGTTGGTTTTTTTTTTGCTTTGCCAGTTGACGCAGTCTCTCCAAATGCCTTGTGTTTCTGTGTGTGGGTGTGTGTGAGTATGTGGGTGACAAAGTGTGAGTGTGTGTGTGTATAGGGTACTGAGTGTGTGTCTTAGCTCCGCTGGTCTCGGTCTCATCAATCTTAAATGTGAACTCAACTGAATTCCCTAAAGTTGAACTAGAAATAGGCGACTCGTTGCAGGAACTCTCAGCTGGAGGTGGAACTTGCTATGGTCAAGCTTCTTTGCAAACGAAGCCACTCCACAAATTCATCCAGCATGACGGGCCCTGCCAAAAGAGAACAATCTTTAATTAAAAAGGCCAGTTAAACTGATTTTGGTCTACTCACATGCTCCGTCGATATCATAATTTGATAAATCCATACAAATAGTGCGTGAGAATTCCAGTATATTGCACCATTGATCCTTATTGATAACCTTGTACTTGGATTGCTCTAGGAACTGGGCAAATTGCGGATACAGGGGCCAATGTTTGCCCAGCAATAACTGTAACATGGCCTTGGCCGTCATTATATCCATGCTGCGCTGATCCGAGTCCTAAAAAGTGAGGAAAGATTTCATTAGAAAGGTTTTTAGGCACAGAATCCGACAGTTACACTCGCTTTTTAACCTACCTTGGCAAAATCATAAGCATATCTATAGATACACTTAAATGTGTTCGGATCGTTGAGTATGCTGCGCAGATAGTCCAATTTCACAACCATTTTCACTGACGAGTCGCACTCCAGTTCGGTCAGACCCTTTAACCATTCCTGTTGACTGAAAAAGCCCATCTGGGTGGCACCCATTTTGTAGGCCAACACCAGCATCACAATATTTTCGGGCTCAACACCGATATCTTCACAGAATTTCTCCATACCATCGGGACCTTTGAATTGAAAACAGGGAGTATAATTATCATCTGAATTTAATTAATTTTAGTAATCCAATTGCATACTTACCCAGCGTTTCTGGTTCATCGGGTGTGGTATATTCCTGGAACCATGTGAGACAACGCTTCTGACTGAAGCCATCTTCTGCTCTGATATGGCGTCTGCAAATGCAAAGTTATAGAAATTGGATGAGAAATTATTACACATTTTGAACACACTCTGCCATGTCACTTGCTGATACAATTAATTGCAATTTTGATTTGTTTTTGCTTCTTTTTTGGGGAAAATTTAGCCACAAAACGTTTTGTGGCCAGTTGTTGTTTCATTTTCTATTCTCTGTGTGTTGGCAACTAAAAATAGCTTTAGTAAACATGCACGGGGATGAGGCCAATGCCAAGAGCAAAGAAATTGAGCGAAGCTAAGAGACATGTGACACACACAAACTCATAAAACGAGTGATCAACCGAAAAGCGTGACCACTGCTGATCATTCAAAGTATTGTAGATAACCAAGGTTAAAGGGTAAACATCAACAGAACCCATTCAGTTTAGTCACCATTCAGCAAAAGTCACCAGAGCTATCAAACTCTTCGGCAGTCGGCCAGTTGTCTTTGCATTTACTATTGAATATTCATCCTAACACTGCGATGAATTTCGCCATATTGTATAAAACAACAGGATCCTCGATGGTAACGCCAGGTTTACCCCTTGTATGATAAAACACTCCAGTAAAACACTCGGAATACGAAACCGAGATGAGAAGACAAAATGCGGCTAGTGGAAGACAATGCCAAGCGACAGACATTGAATCAAGCTCGTGCAAAAATGAAAAACGGAAGGTCAGAGGCCGTAAAGCGGTTGTGATATTAAAAGCCGGCCAAGAAAGAAGAAAGCGTTAAAAAGATAAAGAAATGGGTCCTACTGGTTCCACATCCTTTTAGCGCAACTACTCTAAACCCGCTTTTATAGTTCGTATATGCCATTACTTTTTAGAATTAACCCTCATCCTGTGTTTTGGGCAAGTTTTGCCCAAAAGCATGTTCGACCTAGAAGGGGTCATAAAAATTATAAAGAATGTTTGATAAATGTCAGAGATACCTAATAGAATTCAAAAAATGGAAGCTACAAAGATTCACAAGCAATACAAAAATCATTTGAAGGACTTCACGGGGATGAACAAGTTATGCTGATCAAAATTGAATCTGGCCATAAAAATGCATTTCCTTGTTTGCCAGCAGCGGTCCCGTTTGTGGCGGAGAATCCTTTTCGGGTTGCTACTCCGGTGGATGTGGTTGCCCCCAAAATTCTAAACCACCCATGTACACACCACCTGAGCCGCAACGTCCACAGCCCATTATAGTGGCGACTCCTCAGGCGGACGTCCTGTCCAGAACTGCAGTGGTAGCTCCCTTTGCTCCCGACGCCCCTGCTGTGGGCAATACTTATTTAAAACCAGGAGGATAAATGCAGCTACGAAAAAGGTATATTCTTTCGGATGTTGCGCCCACTGGAAATCACTCGAAACTTTGTGTAACGTACCGTATAGCTATTTGAGGATACTAACGGCCGTCCACGCACTGTGCGAACGCCACAAACCACACCATCAAAGCCGTGCAAGATTGAATTCGTCGAAATCCACAGAGCAAGCGGAAAATCATTTCTCGTGAGAGGAATATCAACAAGAACAGCATCTCGCGCATTATAAAACTAGTCTTGGGACTCAGTGCGTACAAGAGACACACCGACCACTTGTTCACAACAGCATTGAAACAAAAACGCAAGACAAAATCAAAAGTATTGCTTAGCCAGTATTACTGACGAAAAAATGTTCACCATAGAGGAATCGGTCAACAAACAGAACGATAGAGTGTATGCTGTGTCATCAAATCAAGCGTCTGAACCAGGGATTAATACCGAAACGAATTTTGGATTTGGTCAAGGCATTTACGTTGGCCGAAAGCTTTACTTCAACTGTTTGGGATACAAACGAGTAACCCGTAACCGCTTCCCATCATAAACCGAAACTGATATATAGTTATCGACTGAGATATACACTGGTCTGAACTCATTCCAAGAGTTCAGAGAGGTCACCGGCTTATGTGATGATTTGGTGGGGAGTCGCCCATGATAGGGTCACCAAGCTCCATTTTTCTGAAAAAGGAGTCAAAACTTCCGCGAAAGTATATTAATCCAGCTTTTGGAAAAGGTTGTGAAGCCTCTCAACACGACATTATTAACAGATCACAAGGCAAAAACGACTCAAACAACAGAACGGATGATTGATTGGCCTACTGCAAACTGTGGTCCATTCTCGAGAATATGGCTTGCTCTCTCGACACCAGCGCATGGCGATCGATGAGTGGCCAGCGAGACTGGAATGCACAGGGCGGTCAATTCGAATAAGTTGTTCTACGATTTGTAGCATTGAGTGACCAAATAAAAAGAAGAAAAGTTTTGAGAATTATTCATTCGTTTTCATTTTATGACAAAAACAAGAAAGAAAGTCGGTCAAGCCCGACTATAACATACTCTATCCCTGTGAAGTGCTGCCCATCACCGTTGCGACCGGTGCTGCCCATAACATAATTGTTTGTTTCCTTATAACTCGACTATCGTTCATCCGTTCTTTACCATTCCTTTGGCGAATTGATAAATAATCCTGATTACTAAATATATCCAGAAGGTTCCAACCTTCTTCCAACTGTGGGAAATATGACGTTTTTTCCACGTTGAGGGGAAACTCATGGAAAACTCAGCAGCCAAAAACCTATTTTCATCCGATTGGCTTTTAACTTGGTTTGTAAGGAAAGTATAAGAAATAACGATAACGGTAACTCGGGCTGCCGTTTTTCACCTGGACCTCGACCTGGAGGTGTAACTGGACCTGGACGTGGACCTGGATGTGGCCATTGAGGGGACCAAGGAGGTGGCCATGGAGGTGGCCATGACCGTGGCAATGGAGGTGGACCTGGCGGTGGAAAATGGTCCAAAAACCGCAATATTTGCAAAATTCTTAACCTCGGTAAAACTTTGGGGTTTGGTTAGACGCTTGCCCGGGAAGGTTTCTAAGTAGAACTGGGCGGAAAATGGTGCACAAACCGCGATATTTGGAAAATTTTTGATTTCATTGAAACTTAGTGGAATGGTGGACGCTTGCAAGCGAAGTTTTCCAAGTTGAAGAAATGGGCGGAAAATGGTGCACAATTTGTACCGTCCATCTGATTGCAATGCAACTTTGAGGAATGGTTGGAGAATTGGTGGAAAATGTCCCAAAATGTGTGTTCAAGGCCAATCCTTATTTTTGGGCCGATCTTTATTAAATTGGGCTAGTAAACTTTAATTTTTTAAGGTTCACCGCCAAGATCGGAAATGTCAGGTGAGACTTTATTTATAACCACGGGCGGGGCATAAGAGTTAATCTCTGCTTTGAGCCAATGTATGTAAGATACGGTCAAATATTTTCCAATTTGTGAAATCCACCCCCAAGTCGGAAAAGAAAAACTGATACCGATATCGGTTAAAATAGCTTAACTGACGGCAAGCCGGTTATTTGCTAGTCCTCTATATAAACCTTTTGATTTCTTTCGTTTTATTGCTTAATACCAATATTATAAGTACCAAAACTCCTTACCTTCATAATCTAGGCGATTACTAAGGGCTCACACCAGACACTCTTTCACATGTTGTACTCTGCAGTGCACGCTTAAGAGCCGATTATACTTATTTATATGTCGACTTGCTAGGAGATTTGGTTATTTAGCTACGCTTCTGAGTGTATTGGATATTTTATAAAAAAAAAATGGAAAATTCTTTGAATTCAAGGTATTTTTAAACTCGGCCGTTAACTAAAACCCATTTTAGCGCCTAAGCAGAACCTTTTCGAGAAGGGGGAAAAGAGCTGTAATTCTATTCGGTTAACACTCTAACACGTAGTTTTTAGTTTTATATCATAGCCAAACGCTGTTCAAAGCTAGCTACATGTAAATAAGTATGATTAGGTAAAGATAACTTTACTAAAATGTTGATACATTTCCTGTGAATATTAATATCAAATTCTACGCTGCCGTTTTGCGCTTCAGTGAATTTAAAAAGTTACATACATAGCCATCTCCTTGAAAGCGACTGCGCAGAATGAAAGTGAGAATGAAATTGTAACGCTTGGGAGTGGGGAGTAATCACAGTTCGTACAACATTCCATCCCAAGCTGGCCACAGTTGTGCGCAGTACCCTAAAGGCTAGACACATATCGTGTTTTTGTTCCGTAGAAGAGAAATAATCAATTTGTGTAAAAGGCAAAAACTAGTTCAAAATGTTGGAATTGTTTAGGAATTGCGGAAATCTGAAGATATGTATGTGCTTCTCGAAGGTAGCAATACTTTATGCCGCAATGCTGGCCATGCTGGGTAAGTGGGACAGAGTAGAAGCTGGAGGGGGCATAAAAAATCAATACTTGTGAGGACACAGCAGGATACAACTGATTCGACACACTGACTGAAAAATTGATAATTGTGCAACTTGTTTTCTTTTATTTGCTGCAGTAGCCAGCGCTCAGGGTCTGCAATTGGGCGCCTTCACCACAAAGACGCCCAGGGTCAGCAAGTACACCACCAAAACGCCCTCGGTAAGCGGAGGACAAACGCCAAAGACTCTCTCAACCAAAAACAAATGTAATAAATTTGCAGGCCTCCTCCATGAATCATGATGCCACCACTTCCATCTATCGCTTCAATGCCACCAATGGCATTACCTGCATACTGATGCAGGTGGATGGTCTTATAGGCATCAAATACCGCAACAAACTCAATGAAGATGTGGAGGCTGATTTGTATTTGCCCGACAATCCCCAGTTGACCGGCGAGTGCGTGGATACCAATTTAGAAATTATGGCCATGGACTTTAAAGGTTTTCGCCTGACCCTGACATTCAAGAAGGTGGGTAGATACTAAGCGGATTGACGTGCAAAGGTCAAGGGTTAATTTTTTATGACTTCTTTTGTTGGTTTTAGTCCTCCGGCGGTGAAGGCTGGTATATTAATCTCTTTGAATTGACATATTCCTCTTCGAATCCACTTTTCGAGCATCCCGATCGTCCGGGGTTGAATGTAAAGCTCACCTCACCGGTACATCAGCCCATGTTCTTTCCCACACCCGTGGGTAAGTCTTATTTATGTGATAAGGAGCAAACGGTGGTTATGTACGCACCCGCGGACTCGGGCGATCAGTCTGGACATATAGCTCGTCTCTATTTGCGTGATTTGCACATGCAAAGTTTCATGTTCAAGGAGACTGGAAAATGGGGACCCTCCTTTCATTGCAGTGCCACTGGTTCATACCGTGATGAGACAGCGCCTTTGGCTGTGGGCACAGCTCTAGCCATAGCGGTGCTTTTGACCATTTCTGGCTATGGAGGATGGAGGTAAGTTTTGAATTAAGCGAACCCTTTTTTACATTTCGTTTTGGTTCTCATAATTTTCTTCCTCTTAGGTACTTCAAAGTCAAGAAGGTGACATATGGTTCCATGGAGTAATCCCCCCTCTTTAGCTACACTTATTTGATCATATCTTTGTCTACATATCTCACACATACACAAATGTTTGTTGGATTTCCTTTTAGTCCCCCAATTTAAAGAAAGAAAAGACCTATAGATTATTATGTACCAGATAAATGAACCAGAAATTATTGAAAGCAACTTAAGAAACATTGTATGAGAATTGCAAAATGTCTTCCATATCGTTAATGTATAAAAAAAGCAAATGATAACAAAACCAAAAACATATATATACAAGTACATATACACATAAATATACCATATCAAAAACTAACTATTATACCACACAAAACTTAATGAGTATTTGTTATATGCTGCTCTCTTTTATATCGGATCAAATGTTACTGTTATGAAATGCCAACTCCTTATCCTTCTTTATATCAGAATTCAAAATCTGCACCTTTTATTGGATTAAGTCACACCAAAACACGAAACACTTTCGAAACATAATATGTATGTACCTATTCTATTTAAGAAATATTTAACTAAAACCAACTGTTTGCCAATACTAAGACACGAATGTGTATGAGAAGAAAGAACCCATCAAAAATAGATCATATCATGAGCATTCAGCGAATATCGAATGCTTGCCAAGATTAACCTTGAATAAATGCAGTTATCAGAAAAGAAAACGCTTCGATTTATTTAAGAAATTTTACGGAAACACGGCGGCCAACTATAAGACCAAGGAATCTGCGGGACATCCGAGCGAGAGTAATAATAAAGAATGGTAAATGCAATGTGTTGAAGAGTTCATTTCCAGCAAACCAAACGCTCGCAAATGATAACCCATGCGAAACTTAAGCCGACAAAACTCACGTAATCGAATAGGGAAAAGATAGCAATATGATTCATATGTCGATCAGTTTGCGACCGTCGTGACTATCGTAGACGTTGACGATATCATTTCCGAGACTATTGTGATATTTCTGAACAAAAATTTCCGCCCGTCCTTTGCTTTATGCTATTTTGTGAGCATTTTGCGAGACTATCGGAAAATTCGTAGCGGATACCATAAAGCAGTACTGTCGGTCGCAGTTGCACTTTCTGAGATGAGCGAATCAAATTATGGAGCAAACCCCTTAAATTTGGAAACAGAATCAAAAGTTGATCACATCCCCAAGGGACTTATACCCAGAAAAGGGTTTTAAAAAAAAATAGGGGAAAGTTAACTTCGGCTCGGCCGAAGTTTTGTATACCCTTGCAGCTTCCATTGAAAACAAAAAAGTTTTTCTAACTAAGACTACTTTTTGGACCTTACTTTTCTATGGGAAACTATATAGATTTCTGATTTCAAAAAAACTTGGTGGAATCATGGAAAAGCATAATACACTCTTAATTGCGAAATTTGGAGGCGATCCCATTTAAAACAAAAAAGTTTTTCTCACTAGAACTTCTTTTTCGACCGATCGTTCCTATGGGAGCTATACGCTATAGTCATCCGATTTCGACCAAACTTTGTAGAATTGTGTAAAAGTATATAAAATAAGAGTATGCCAACGATAAGGACGTTCTCATTAAAAACAAAAAACTTTTTCTTACTAGAACTAGTTTTCGACCGATCTTTCCTATGGCAGCTATATGCTATAGTCATTCGATTTCGACTTAGTGAAATCATGGAAAAGGATAGTAAACTGAGAAATACGTACTTTGGAGGCGTTTCCATTAAAAACAAAAAAGTTTTTCTCACTAAGACTAGTTTTTTGACCGATCGTTCCTATGACAGCTATATGCTATTGTCATCCGATCCGGCCGGTTCCGACATATGTGCAGCGTATTTGTACCAAAAGACATCGAGCAAAGTTTGGTGAGGATAGCTTGAAAACTGACGGAGGAGATATCATAGAAACAGACAGACGGACAAGGCTAATAGAACTCAGCTCGTCATGCTGATCAAGAATACTATATATATACTTTATGTGGTCGGAGATGCTTCCTTCAATGCGTTACAAACATCCGCACAAGGGTATAAAAATTGAAAGAGAAAACCCGTAATGATGCACATGAAATCATTCGACGCTAACAACAAACTTTTCGCTGAAGACAACATAAATGCAATATACATATTTGTTGTTGTGAGAGGCTGAAGAGAGAAAGAGAAATCAGACAAAGTTGTTTTTGCAAATTAACATAGGCTTGTGCTATGCGTAAGCGCCTATACGCGTGGCTAAGCTACGCTGAAAATATCAACAAATACGAACTGTGCGCATAGGCTGTAGGCACCCTAGTAATATTATATTCGATTCAGTTATCGTTATGGAAACTCAAAATTCCAGATATTAAAGTTTAATAGTCCCGCAGAAGCTTTAAAGTTTCACATTAAGGCTCTTAGTTAGTCTTTTTAATTCTACTTTTGAATCAATTTTTAATCCGACACGTACCTTTGCAACAATAACATAAAATCTATTTTTTGGTCGACCTTTGCATTAAAAATTTTTTTCATCGACCCTCGTTATTTTAAACACTATTTTATTTTTCTTTTGTTAATGAAAAAACTCGAAAAAAGTTATAATATGCTCGTAAAGTTTCAAAAAGGTAACTGTGGAGAGACTGGTTTGCCTCCCCAATTGGCCAAGTTACCCAAACGAAATAAAATTAACACGGCGCGCAAATAATTTAACAAGTCTTGTTTAATTGAGTTCTCGTATGCAAGTGACTCGTTTGCTCTTTACAAAAGTAATGCGCCCAAAGCGGCGCTGGCGACTGCGCTGCTGCGAGTGAGCTTGAGAGCGACTGCGCATCTGCAATGTCTAAATATAGAACAGGCGAGGAAAGGAATATAACAAGAGCGAGTATCAAAGCAAACAAACATAATTTGGTGGCAGATGGCCTTTGATTTTATTAACAATAGATTTAGGTTGGTAAAGTAAAGAACTTTACATTGGCGGCGATGCGCAGGTGTTCTGCTCCGAACAGTAAGTTTTACAAAAAAAAAGTATTTAGGAAAATTCTCGAAAACCAATAAACCGATTTGGATGAATTTTTTTTTCTGTCATAGCTAACACCCAAATGAACAAAAATAAGTATTTGAAAAAAATTATAAATTTATTTTAGTATGTCGAAAACAAAAACCAAATTTTAAACGCGATTAGCTTAGAAACACTTTTTATACTCTGTACCAGAGATACACCAAGTATATTAAGTTTGTGCAAAAGTATGTAACAGCCAGAAGGAAGCATCTCCAACCCCATAAAGTATTTATATTCTTGATCAGCATCAACAGATGCATCGATGTTTTCATCGAAGCTAAAAACATCGATGTTTTTTTCACTATCATGCACAATATTTTCCTACTAAAACTTGTCGTCTTTAAGAAAGGTAAGATGACCAATTTGTGTCTCTTAATCCTTTTTGTATAATTTATTATTTAATTTAGTGATTAAAAAGATATTGCATTCAGTTTCGCTGGTGTTGGAATGTGTGCATAAGCATGGATATATTTTTGCAAAGTAGTAAGTATCTAAGAAAATGAAAAGTAATGTGTGAAATCGCATGATACACTTCATTTGCTAAAAAAAAATACTGTCAGAAAGGCTTTCCGCATTGGAAACCAAGACCGTGTCAAGGAAAGCATCTCTCATAGATCAGCGATTTAAAAAGAATGCCTTTAATGCTCCAATCAATGCTGACCGGGCTGCCAAATGCCATCGTATACTTCAACAGACGATTCAAAGAAACCAAAGTTTTTCTTTCTAAGTTCAAAAATATCAAATAAACCAAAAGCTTGCAGAACAGATGCAATTATCATTTTTAAGGCAATTCTTGGAAATATTTCATCTGTCAGAGGAAGATGATCCACTAATTTTCTGGAAAGTATTGTTTGTAATTTAATAAATATAAGAATTGGGATATAAATTATTATTTTTGTTTATTAGATGAACACTGATGAAGACATGTGCCCACTAAAAGAAGTCGCAAGGAAATACTTACACAGAAAAAAAACTAGAAAGAAAGTCGGTCAAGCCCGACTAAACATACTCTGTACCTGTGCTGCCCATAATTGTTTATTTTCCTTATAACTCGACAACCGTTCATCCGATCTTTACCATTCCTTGGGCGGATCGATAAATAATCCTGATCTTTCCGGATAAATCATGTCGTAAATATTGACCGATTTCATTTATAAAACAAGAAAGAAGTGTTGCCCATCACCGTTGCGACCGGTGCTGCCCATAATGTTTTGTTTTCCTTATAACTCGACTGTCATTTATCCGAACTTTACTATTCCTTCGGCGGATCGATAGTCGAGGTTCTATATGAAAAACTGTGGGAGATGATGTTTTTTCCAATTTGCGGGGGCGGGAGGGGCCTGGCAAAAATTCAAAATAAACTTGATCTGCCTACAAGTATAAGAAGTTTTTGTCCCATACATGTCAAATCTCTATCTCTACCATCTCTGAGATCTGCTTGCTCATACGGACAGACGGACTCTTGCACAAACTTAATATACTCTGTGTACCTCTGATACAGAGTATAAAAAGTTACCAGAAACCAAAAACAAAGCCTTTTTCCGACCTCGGGAGTTACTTGGACACTGTTTAAGCCACTTAATGCTCCTGGATTACAACCTCGATTTTCGAAATTCTGCAAGTCAGTTTTTCATTCTGTCCCAGTCTGCAGCGGCTGCGCTGGATAGGACATAATACCCTTATGGATGACAAAACTTCAGCAAAACAGGTGTACAAACGGGATGCGAATGAATTATGGAAGACGACCAGGAGGGGACGACCGAAGCTGAGATGGGGATACCAGAGTAAGAAAGATATTTTGAAGCTGGGTGTGACCCACTGCTGGCAGCTCGGTCAGGACAGAGGAGAGTGGCGGAAATTTATCGCAGCGGCCGAGACCGTAAAGCGGTTGTGATGTTATTATTAGACCAATGAAGAAGAATTTCCTGAACTCAATCCTTTAGATCAGGGGTGCTCGCGCCAAATGCGCATGAGGAACATTTGTTGTTGGTTTGCGCGAGTGCTTATGGAATGCGCATTGGACTAACGCAAAACGAAATTGCAACAACAACTTCGAATGTGCGAAACTGAAGGCAACAACAATACGCGCAGACAGCGCTGTAGCGTCGATTTTGTTTTTATAGTCGAGCCACAAGCACACACACACACACACAACCGGTTGTCATTTTTAGTTTTCTTGTGGTTGTTGTTGGTTCTGATTGTTATCTGTGTGAGTAAATACGCACGCATAAGAGGTATTTGGGCAGCTCTGCTTTAGATATTAAAAAAGAGAATTGGTGCCTTTAAAGCCGAAAACCAAGAAGATTTGTGGGAGAAAGTTCAGGCCGAGTTCCTCAATTCGTGCCAATCTAGTGGAATCCAATTTGTGGAAACTAAGACGAAAAACAGGCTGACAATCGCAATCCTTTGCTAAGCCACTGCTAGCTAACTCTTTTATTTTTTACAGATCGCTGATAGAGATTCTGGGCAGCGAAGTTCTTAAAAAGACATAGGAACACAGAATTTCTCTAAACGACCTTCTCATATTACTTTGGGAGTTGGAAAAACCGAAACAAACGCAGCCCAAACGGTCTCTCACTGAGCGGAACACTTTTTCGCTCACCTCATGTGTTTTCTGTTACGCGTTTTCGGTTGAGCAAAACAAACGTGTCGACAAAAACTGTTTTTAGCGAAAAGTGTTTTTTGTTTCGTTTTTGTTTTGTGCGTTTGGTAGGCTGTATGTATGTGTTTATTATGTATGTACGCTCGTTAGTGTTCCCCAGCCATGCCCCGAGAGGCTGAACACACACGGCAATTCACACCGAACGCTTACCGAAGTAATGCATCAATGTTAGAAAAAGACAGACAGCCTCTCTTCTTGGAGAACGCTGTTATAAAGATACACACGAGCCCAACACACAACCACATATACATACGCAATAAACACTTCGGAAGTATGCTCTCGGCAAAAGTGTCAGAAACAGGAACGAAAAAGTGGTCTTTGCTCTGAGCGTAACAGAATTAAGCAAAAACAGAACTGAAACTGTCTTTCGCCCCCTGTTTTCGTTGTGTCTGTAATGAAACTGTTTTTTGCCGACACGTTGAAAGTGTTGAGTTTTTTGCGAGCTCTGTTCAAAAGGAATAAAGATTTTTTTTTGATTTACTTCAACTCTATCCCTGAGTCCCAGGCATATGAAGGATTGAGCAAGGAAGGCACTTAATGGGAGTCAAAGAATTAATCAGTAACCTGGACCTAGTTAGAGGCATTTGAAATGTAAACCGTAAATCGTAAAAAATGTATTGCCAGCTTTTGGGAGTCTCTAATTCCTTCTTTTTGGACCCAGCCAATTGGACAACTCAACTGTTTCTTCACTCACCTGCCACTTTGCTGTGATGGTATATTGGTATAGCTGGTGCGGGCTCTTTTTGACTGTCCGTCCATGTTGTCACCTATTTCTGGAGCTCGACGTTTACCCCGTGGCATGACTTAAATGTGATTGTGTGTGTGTTGGGTCTGCTTATGCGTGTGACGTCGGGCGGCTTCTTATTCAATCAAATTTTGTTGTGGCTGCTGATGATACGACGATAAACATATGTATGTAAGTCCATGTGTATATAGGGGAGGAAGAATTAAGGTTAACTCACCTCGAGTCGTTCACTGCAGAATAGTTGAAGTTTCCAAAATGGTTGTCTGTGGAATAAATATTGGAAATGAATACGAAACCAATTTAGGTAAAAAATCGTTAAACTATTTTGATAGCAAAGTCTTTGGCCTACTAGGTGAGATCTTAAAAATTTGTCAAATGATTTTTCGCGAAAGAAGAAGTTTCACGGGATGCACAGGATATTTATACACACACCGAGCACGAGAGTAGCATTTGTTTGCGTCTCTGTGTGTGTGTGTGTGTGCAATCGCGTAGTACAATAACAACAATAAGCGATACCTACATACACACATGTATATTTGTCGGAAAGTTTTACTACTTGTACGTATGTTTGTCCGTATGAAATACCGGCTGCTGGACAGGACTTTGTATGTAGGTGTTTCGATTTCGGCCTTTGGCTTTTGATTTTGGGTTGGTGTCACTTCGGGGAGCCGCAGCCGCAGCAGCTGATATCGTTTCGGTTCCAATTCACAATTGTTTATGTTAAGTTAACATTTGCATGTTAACAACAGACTGGCCTGCGCGTGCTTGTGCTTCGTTTTTTTACGTCGCCAACACCGAAAACTTATTTACCGTTGCCGTCACCGCTGCCAAGCCTTGTACTTGTATGTGCTTTTTGTTGTTCTCTTCACTTTTGTTGTTATGCTGCTTGTTGCAGTTGGATAAATGCCGTAATATTTACCATATTTTAATTAAATAAAAAAAACAACTTATAATTTCACAGGTCTTGGCGCAGTGTGACCATAACTGACAAGCGGCTAAATACTAGTGATGTGAAACTATCGAGTCACTGTCGTTACAATCGAGGGTGAGTTTTTTGTAGCAACTATCGGAGATATCGAAAGCTATGATCAGTTTTCGAATGGCAGACTCACTCATCTTTACACAACTAAATTAGCATAATACTATAGATAATAATAAAATATTTTTGGACTTTTTTTAATGCTGAGAAGACACAGTATAATTTTTCTTTTCCAAACTAATTATTCTGTCTCAAACTGAAAATCTATCATCTATGTTCTTGATTTAAGATCGCCTAGATGTTTTCGTATTTTTGAGATTTGATTCTAGTTTAGAAATAGTATTTGCTCCTTTCTCGAGAAAGTGTTTTTGCAAAGAGATCAAGTTTTTGACTTTAAGGAATTAGAAAAGCCTTACTGCGAGTTGCCGGATTAGGGCCCTTCCGAGGACAAGAAAACACAATTGGGATTTAGTTGAAAGCTTAAAAATTTCTTTCTGGTCGGATATAAGAAAAAAGCCAGTGGGATTAGTTTTGTAGGAGTTACAAGCCATATGTGGCCTAGAAAATTCATTGCATACGTATTTGTCTTGCCAAACCATGGCACAGTGGCATATTTCACCCCTAGTAAAAGTAAAATCGGCTTGTCAAGATGACAACAGCCCCGAGGGGCCAAAGCCGAGCCTCTCTCAATCTCTTGGCTTGTGCGCTTCTAATTTTAGCACAAGAGAAAGGGACCTACAGTTTAACGCCGAAGACTTGACCTTTTTAAGTGTATAAAAAGCATATTAAGGTACACCCTAAAGACCCTGCTTTCAAAAAATAACCGTTTACCGCCAACCTTAAGAGAGCTGTTAAGCCAATACGAAATATCGATATTCTTGAGCCATCCCTAGTTTAGACACACAGCTGATTAGTTAAGTGGGTGGCAAAATCAATTTTTCGTGTAATTCTTGTCTACGCTCATGATGGCCCTCCAGTCGAACAAAGAATAGCAGCAACAAAACAACCTTCACAACAGTATTAGGCCACCATGCCCAACAGTTATCTATTCGCCACGAGCAGCGAGGGTCGGGTTTACACCCTCTCCACCTCGTCGGCAGCTTGGCGAGAGTTTCCCTATCTGGGGCTGGAGTTTAAGAAAATCTGCGCTGTACAGAACTACATGTGGGCCATTGGCGGCGACCGTCAGGTGTATGTGCATGTGCATGGTTTGGATGTGCCCATCCGGTTGAAAGAGGAGTCCTACGAGAATGAACGCTGGTTACCCATTGAGGGATTCTCCAAGACTCTGTTGCCCACAGATCGCTATAAGTACTCCTCCGTGGATGGCAGTGTGGAGCGTAGCGTGGACAAGATACGTTTGCCCTCCATGGCCTGGCAGTGGGATGGTGATTGGCACTTGGATCTGGAATTGGATGGCCAACAGTTGGCCGAAGATGGTTGGATGTATGCTCTAGATTTCCCAGCTTCTTATTCGGCAAAGAAATCCTGGAATTCGTATGTGCGTCGCCGTAAATGGATACGCTTTCGACGCTATGCGGCTTTGAATAGCTGGTGTGCGGTGGCTCCGCTGCATAAGGATCCCACTCAGGAGCCGTTTATAGATGTGGCCATTGGGGGTCAAATGGTGCCAAATGCGGCGGCAGGTACACTTTGTGTATGGGCCATTACTGCACACGGAAGGGCCATGTTTCGTACGGGTGTGTCAGCCACATCGCCGGAGGGATTACGTTGGACAGCCATCAATACGCCCACAGGCAGTGAATTGTCACAGATCAGTGTGGGGCCCACCGGACTGGTCTGGGCTGTCTTGTATAATGGACGTGTGATTGTAAGGACCGGCGTGACAAGGGACAATTTGTCGGGTGAAGCTTGGCTGGATGTTAAGACGCCGGGACCGCGTGTGGTACATGTCTCAGTGGGCACGGATGCGGTATGGTGTGTGACCAGTGATCATCATGCCTGGTTTAGACGCGGCATCAAGGGTGAGGCAGCAGGGATAAGCGAGGACTCGGCCATAGGCAAAGGCTGGGTGGAAATGGTGGGCAATGTTTCCATGGTCTCGGTAGCACCCAACGACCAGGTGAGTTTCATTTGATTAACTTTTTAACAAATGCGTACCACTTCGTCGGAAGATTTTTAAATCTACTCCTAAGCCCTGGTTTAGCCAAGAAATTAAATGTGCAATATCAGAACTAAATGGACAAGGTACAAGCATAATCATGAAAAATTTAACAATGTACCATATTCTAACCTTAAGTGGACAGAGTTCGGTCGACTAGGAATTGGCAAGCATGAGGCACCTAAGCAAATCGATGTCAACATTTATGACCTTAACAAAAAATGTACCCAAATCCAAGTACCTGAAGTAACAGAAAACCCATACCTGTTCCATTCTTTATATATCAATTGTGATAGTAGCTTTAGTTTTGTGCGTGCTAATGCCTGTGAAGTCCTATGGTCGATTAAGTCAAACGCTATTGGGCTTGACAATATATGCTCAAGGTTTACCTAGTACTCGCATTGGTTTTGGTACAAGGTTTTTTGGTAAAAAAAATGAAAACAAATGTCGACAAAAATTAACAAATTTTTCTGATTCAAAGATCGGACAGGGGTATTCTTATAGGATTTTCATCGCTGAACACGAATCTGGCCTGAAAAAGTGCCCATCACGTTGAGATTTTGAGCAAAATGGACTCGAAGTCTCAAAAAAACCCTGTTTTTGCCCTCTTTCGCACTGTCAACCATAATAATCATATCGAAAAAACCATGAATCAATCCAAAATTTTCATGAAGCACAAGTTTTTCATGTGCGCGCGCACGTGACGACGTGGTGGGCACTTTTGGAGGCCATATTCGTGTCCAGCGATGAAAATCCTATAAGAATATCCTTGTCCGGTCTTTGAATCATTTTGGGTGTCGACTAGTGATATTTTTCAAAACTATTCTCTTCTTTTTATACGGTCACTCAATGGCTACAAATCGTAAACTTCATGCATTAGGAAAAGACTCAATATTGGGGTGTCGAGTAGAGCAAGCCATAGCCTTGAGAACGGACCACAGTTTGTAGTTCAATGGATTCAAAGTTCGATACATGGTTTTTAGCCACGTTTGAGTCGTTTTTGCCTTTTTTTTAGTTTTCTTTTGAGTTTTTTGAGTCTTGTTGAAAGGTCCGTGGCTGGTTTGCAAATAATGTCGTTGGAGGCTTCACCACCTTTTCCAAAACGTCGAAATGAAACACTTTTGCAGAAGTTTTGACTACTTTTTCACAAAAGCTTGATGACCCCATCATAGGTGACTTCCCACCAAACCATCACATAAGCCAGATGGTGACCTCTCTGAACTCTCGGAATGCATTCGGATGCTTCTTTTGATGACACAGCTCTATCGTTCTGTGCTCATGAAAATGTGCTCGTCAGTAACAGAATTCATATGTGGGCATTGTTTGCGCACTGGCAACTCAATGCTTTCGATTTTGTCTTGCGCTTTTGTTTCAATGCTGTTGTGAGCAAGTGGCAGGTGTGTCTCTTGTATGCATTGAGTCCCAAGTGGATTTCGACGAATTCGATCTGTGCGCGGACGACCGAATTTCGCTCGGTCTTTTATTTCCAGTGCTTTTTCGTAGCCGCATTTTTGCAGGCCAATCACGACAACACAATTTTCGGGCGAGGCCCATTTCATGATTGCAAAACAATTGACGCCAAAAACTTTTGATGCAGTAGCATAGCATAAATGTCAAATAGCTGTCAAGTTGAAGTGAATGCGTTCAATGGTTCTCGTGAACGAGTGTGTTTAATTAGACTACTAGGTAATTCGGCGTTCGGCCTAGCAGCTTTAGTATCCTCTTAATATACAAGTAAGAAAGTCGGTCAAGCCCGACTATAATATACTCTGTACTAACGAAAAAGAATGCTTAGTATGTAGTTTGCAGCTGCAGTAGCAGCTGAAAGCAGCGCTACTGCAGCGGCACTTTATTTCTTTCATAACTTGACTATCGATCATCCGATCTTTACCATTTCTTTGGCAGCTTTGTAATGTTGATAGCTACATACGAGGTGTGTTCAAAGGAAAAGGTGAATTTTAAATTTTCGCGGGCTGTGTACATTCGATATTTTGTTTTTGTTATATTCGGACACATATGTTTATCATATGTTTGCATAAGCAGCCAATTTCGATTAGTAGCAAAAGCAACGTCGCATTAGTATCGCTCAGGAGTTGTTGAATGATGTCAACGACGATCCGGGTTTGCTCAAACGGGTCATAACTGGTGACAAAACTTGGGTATATGGTTATGACATCGAAACCAAGGCCCAATCATCCCAATGGAAGCGGCCAGATAAGCCAAGACCGAAAATCACGCCAAGTTCGATCAAATGTGAAGGTTTTGCTCACTGTTTTTATACACTTGAAAATTGTATTATAATTTTGCCCAGAAGTTTGGCACGCTTAGAATGAATCGTCTCCGACCACATAAAGTATATATATTCTTAATCAGCATGATGAGCTGAGTCGATTGAGCTTTGTCCGCCCGTCTGTCCGTCCGTCCGTCCGTTTGTCTGTTTCTACGAAAACTAGTCCCTCAGTTTTGAAGCTATCGAGCTGAAATTTTGCACAGGGTCTTCTTTTAGCTGCACACTGCACATATGTCGGAACCGCGAAAATCGGATGGTCACTTCTTATAGCTTCCAAACAAATTTTTTTTTTTTTTTTTTGTTTTAAATCCCAATGACACAAGACATGAAGCTTATAAATTAAGTTTTGGTCACAAAAGTTTCAAGTGTATTTAAACTTCGGCACAGACGAAGTTAGTTTTGCTTTCTCGTCTTTGATGACAATGGTGTGGTGCATCATGAGTTCCTGCCAAGAGGTCGTACAATTGTTAAAGAATACTACAAGGAAGTTATGCATCGTTTGCGTGAAGCAATACGGCTCAAGCGATCCGAATTGTGGAAAAACAAATCGTTGATTCTGCATCACGATAATGCACCAGCTCACACATCAATGCTTGTTCGTGATTTTTGGCCAAAAACAACACCGTAATCATGCCTCAACCACCGTATTCACCCTGCGACTTTTTCCTATTCCCAAAACTGAGGAGACCAATAAAAGGAAAGCGTTTTGCCACAATTGATGAGATCAAGTCAGAATCGAAGAACGAGCTGAAGCGGAGGCTTCGAGGATTGAAGAAGCGTTGGCACTGTATTATACCTTGGGCGATTACTTTGAAGGACACAAAATGGATATTGATGAATAAATAAGTATTTAAAAAAAAATATTCAAAATTCACCTTTTTCTTTGAACACACCTCGTATACTCTGTACCAACCAAAGTGAATGCTTAGTATGTACATAGTTTTCAGCCTACTCTAATTTCCAACACAATTTGAGGGGATGTTTCCTTATGGCTGTCACATACCTTTGCACAGACTGAAATTTTCAGCTCTCCAAGTATGCCTCTTTTCTGGAACTCCTTGATCTCGGACTTCATTTTGTTAACTTCCATGCTCCACAATGTAGTATATTCAGGTTTTCAATCATTAGCTACGTGTTGAGGATTGTCCGCTAAGATAACGATATCATCTGCTAATGAAGCCTTATTTGATGTCTCCTGTAGTTCTTGGTAATTTTTTTCTAACCGTATCTCTTTGTGAACACCTGAAATAAATTTTTCTTTTCCTCAAACTTCTTCATAAATGAGGCCAGTTGAAAATGATCAACCCTAGCACACGAGTCAAAAGCCAGCTTGAAATTCGTTTAGTTTGTTATGTTTCTCTACTCATATTGTTAGTCTGGTCGTAAGAATTCATAAAAGAAATTCCACGGTGGTTCGTTAGATCATTTTTTATACTCTGTACCAGAGGTACACAAATATATTAAGTTTGTGCAAAAGTGTGTAACAGGCAGAAGGAAGCATCTCCGACCCTATAAAGTTTCTTGATTAGCATCAACAGCCGAGTCGATCTAGCAATGTCCGTCTGTCTGTCCGTATGAACAAAAAGATCGCAGAGATGGTAAGAGATAGAGGTTTGACATGTATGGGACATATGCTACTTATACGCAGGCAGATCAAGTTTATTTTCAATTTTGCCACGCCCCCTCCCGCCCCCGCAAATTGGAAAACGTCATATCTCCCACAGTTTTATAGATAGAGGTTCGTTTTCTGGACATATTTAGTAATCAGGATTATTTATCGATCCGCCAAAGGAATGGTAAAGATCGGATGAACGGTTGTTGAGTTATAAGGAAAACAAACAATTATGGGCAGCACCGGTCGCAACGGTGATGGGCAGCACTTCACACGTACAGAGTCGGGCTACTTTTTTGTTTTGAATTGCTGAGTTCTCTATTGTATATTATCACCAATTAAAAAACTTGTACGTGACTCTGTCTTCTCCTGGTGTTTTCATTGGCTTGGCTTTGGCTTGTGGTATTTTAAGTTCCTCCATTGTAATCGTTGTATCTAGGTCTGGATCCTCAACATAAATAGGAGCATAGTAAATGTTTAGAGCACTTTCTTCCGGGTTAGAAAGATTTTCGAAATGACTTCTAAAATCTCATACAGCAATTCTAGTTCCTATTTTAGGGGACATTACTCTAATTTCTCTCGTAATCTTCCACCAGTCTTTGCCATCTTTTATCAAACATATTCGTGCTTCAAGACCCTGATCATATTGGAATTTACCTAAACACAGCAACGTAAGCCTACGACGTTACTTCGCCTAATCTGATATTCTGAAGATATCCAACGCCGCAAACACAGCCTGTCTCTTCTTCTCTTACATTTCCAATTGAGACACCTGTTATTTAAATGTATTGTGACGCTGCTCGTGCTGCTTTTCAATTTTCAGATCCTCAACGCGTCTCTGAACTGTTTTCCTGTACTCGTTCTCATTTTGATTGCTCCTGCATAATTTCGGCAACAATTTAAGTTTCTTTTCCGGCGCTGTAGAACCCAAGATTGCGACTTTCAGAACTATAGGCATGGACCATATTTTGCTCTTCACCTCGAAATTTAGTACCTTTTTAAAATTGCACTATCTTTACGTTCACCATTCACTACTCTCTCTCTCTCTCACTACGATTTCCTTTAGGTTTTTGCAGTAGGCGCCGCGGATCGTGCCCTCTACTATCGCTCCGGCGTTACCGCTGCCGATCCCACTGGCAAAAAGTGGCGTCAACTGCAGTGCCCCATGCAGATTAGTCGCACTTCCAGTTCCTTATCAATTGTCTCGCGTAAAAGTGGTGGCAGTAGCTCCACACCTGGCTCGAAGCATCAGAGTTTCTCAAATCTGTACTCCAAAGAGAAGGAGAAGGGAGTGGTGGAGACTTGCGCCTATATCGAGACTGTGCTGACAAGTCCTCCTCCGAGTGTTGGTTCCTCCTCTAGCAATGGCGTCGGACGCTTAAAGAATGAACGCTGGAAACTAAGCGCCGATTCGCCACCCACCATTGGCAGTCTGAACCTAAATGATCGTCATAAGCAGCGCATGGCTGCCAGTGGACATGCCTCCAGTGCACCAGCCGCTGATGTGGCCGAAATAACCGGGAAATTTGAGACTCAATTGAAAAATCCACGCGCCTGGTCACCTGTGCGTAGTGTAGGTTCCGTGGTGGGCACCGAGGCGCATCCCGAGAGTGATTCAACCGTCTTCGAATCGGATTCCCAGCATCATGGTTCGGATGTGTTCCTGGGCGAGGATGATGATCATACTGGCTCGCAGTTCTGGACAGAATGCGGCATTCTCTGGAGCTGTGTGGCCACCGGAGCTGTGTGTGTCGATTCCAGTAATATGCCCAACTGGTTTAATGAACAGAATGGAGGGCAGCAGGATAACAAAGTCGACGTGAACGCCAATTGGCGCAAGGATATTCTAAGCAAGTTGCATACCCGCCAGCAAAAGTTGGCCAAGCTCCAACAGGTGGCCAAATTTGAGAAGGCTGTGGAATTGTCGTCCTGGATCAAGTCATCGGATGCGCGCTATCAGAGACCAGGCGGCGATTACGAGGATTGTATCATTGAATTGGAATGGGTCAGTGCCAGTGCAGGCGATGGCGATTCAGGTACATTTACTGTACTCAGTCCCGATGGTGCGGCCACCAAAATTCAGTTTCCACTCTCGGACATCACGTGCGTGCAGTGCTGCAGTGAGGCTGGTGCCCCACGTCTGGCCATTCATGCTCCACATTTGCCCGTCAATTGTACGCCAGTAAAATTACAATTCCCCAGCGATGCGGAAATGGAGGATTGGCTATCGCATCTGTCCTCGGTGTGCAGTCAAATCAATACTCTGATGGGGAAACCGGCAAGCAATGCGATTTGGCTAACCAACGATTTGGGGGAAGTGTTTGTCTTTGATGCGGCCAATATGAAGGCACAGCAAATGGATAAGAACAGCCCGGGTGGTGGCTATGTAGAGCGCATGGATGTGTCCACTTGCGAGACTCCCTATTATAATACGCTTTACAATGGGTAAGTTTGAATAAAATTTTTTAAGTTGTTAGTTAAAGTAAGGTTTAGGAAGTGTTCCAGGAACAGAGGAAGAATATGCAGAATATGATTTAAAATAAACATGAAAGAAAAAACAGCAGAAGAATGAAGAAAAAAGAAGGTGAGATTATAAAAGTACAACGAAACTAAAGGTTAAAGTGCAAGATACGGAATAATTGTTCCACCTGGGATTCCACTAGGAATGTTCTTCATGCCGAGGCTATTTAGAGATACAGGTTTGACATGTATGGGACATTTGCTTCTTATACTTGGCAGATCAAGTTTAATTTCAATTTTTGAAATAAGTTTAAAATCAGAGAACATACAGGTGTGCCAGAAATCTCTAGAGATTAAACTAGGAGACTTTATATGTAAAGTGACAAGAATAATGTCGACTACTAGATTTTAGGGAAGGAAAACCGTAACCAGTAAATCTTCTTTGCCTTGAGCAGTCGGTTTCAAATCTCTCAACTTTTGTCATCTAATCTAGTAGCCCAGCATTTTGAAAACACTTCACATATAAAGGCAAGCACTTTTATTTTGAAATGAAACCGATTATTCGTAAATCTCTAGAGATTTCTGGAACACACCCGACTAGCACTTAATTGTAAATACTAACAAAAACGAATTTTGAAAAAAATGGCTACAAAAATAAAAACCAATGGTGCTATGTGTCAGTTTTTTGAAGAAGATAATGATGTCGGATTTGCCAAAAGCAAAAAATACTTATGTACTGCAAGACTCTCATTTAAGTCAACGGTTTCAAATCGTATTAGTATACCAACATATTTCCAGGAGACTCAATTATGCGCGTGCGTAAAAATAGTACTGACGAAAATTTAAACCATCGTCTTGGCAACATTGGGACTCCAGTACATTTTGCGACCCAAAATTTAAACATACCTTTCACGCAAGACGATAATTTTATTCAAATTCTCTAAAGAGAATGATGTTACAAGATCCATGGAATTAAATTCCGATCCAGAAGCCAAAAGCTTTTGCATATTTAATGTATTTAAGCAAAAAGCTGCCAAAATTTCGCCCCAGCGCAAATCATATTCACGAGCTCTAATTGAAGTGGAGCGTTATTTAGAAAAAGATACAGGGTTTGTCCGGAAAGTAGTAGGACTGATTTTCTTCCGCCGTGACTGTACTTTGGAGCGTACGCGCACCGACTGGATTCGGTAGAGGGCGTTTCTAGCTAACGAACGAGCGGCTGGTCAGGTGTCTCCGAGCACCTGGAGATTCAGGACAGGTATTTTCGCTCGACGTGATTCTGTGAGTGGTGCAAGCCGAAAATGTAGCGTTCGTTAGAGCAGAGGTATGCGATTAAATTCAAATTTTGTGTGAAAAACAGAAATTAAGTGCGCGGATGCATTCCGAATTTTGACTGTGGCTTACGGAGAAGCTACCTTGGACCGAAGCAACGTTTATCGGTGGTACAAAATGTTCTCAGAAGGCCGAGAAGATGTTAACGACGAAGAGCGTGCCGGACGCCCGAGCACTTCAACAACAGACGAAAAAATTAATGAAGTGGAGAAAATGGTATTGGCCAATCGTTGAATCACCGTTAGAGAAGTTGCTGAGGACCTAAACATATCGATTGGCTCGTGCCATTCGATTTTTATCAATGATTTGGGCATGAGACGGGTCGTCGCGAAATTCGTACCAAAATTGCTCAATTGCGACCAAAAACAGCATCGCATGAACATTGCTAATGAGATGTTAAACTCTGTCCGCGACGACCCAAATTTGCTCCAGAGGGTCATAGCTGGTGACGAATCGTGGGTTTATGGTTATGACGTGGAAATCAAAGCTCAATCATCTCAATGGGAGCTGCCGCACGAACCAAGACCGAAAAAAGCGCGCCAAATTCGGTCGAATGTGAAAGTTTTGCTGACAGTTTTCTTCGATTGCAGGGGCGTGGTGCATCATGAGTTCTTGCCACAGGGAAGAACGGTCAATAAGGAATATTACCTGCAAGTTATGCGCAATTTTGCGCAGAAGCAATCCGCCAGAAACGCCCGGATTTGTGAAAGAACAAAATCGACTTTTTGGCCAAAAACAACACACTAATGATGCCGCAGCCACCGTATTCCCCAGATCTGGCCCCCTGTGACTTTTTCTTGTTCCCTAAACTGAAGAGGCCCATGAAAGGACGACGTTACGCTACGCTTGACGAGATAAAGACGGCATCGAAGGAGGAGCTGAACAAGATTAAAAAAAAATGATTTTTTGAAGTGCTTCGAAGATTGGAAAAACCGTTGGCACAAGTGTATAATATCTCATGGGGATTACTTTGAAGGGGACAAAATAGATATTCATGAATAAATAAATAATTTTGAA
This sequence comes from Lordiphosa collinella, assembly GCA_018904265.1. Classification (NCBI taxonomy): domain Eukaryota; kingdom Metazoa; phylum Arthropoda; class Insecta; order Diptera; family Drosophilidae; genus Lordiphosa; species Lordiphosa collinella. The sequence continues at coordinate 296,728 of JAEIFV010000128.1, forward strand.
AAAACACAAAATTCGCGATACTTTTTGAACACACACTCGTATGCTAACAGGCTACTTTTCGATTTAATGTACATTTTTTGAAGGCGATTCCGTTTAAATCAAATGAGTTTCTCTCACAAGAACTGCTATTTCGATTGTTCGGTTATACTGCAGCTACATATATGCTATAGTAATCCGATTTCGCCAAAACCAGCGTAAGGGACGTTTCCATTGAAAACAAAAAAGTTTCTCTTATAAGAACTAGTTTTCGACCGATCGTTCCTATGGCTACTATATGCTAGTCATCCGATTTTGACCAAACTTTGTAGAATTGTGTGGGAGCGTATAAAACAAAATCAAGCCAATTTTAAGGACATTTCCACTGAAAAAAAAGTTTTTCTAACTAAGACTACTTTTCAGACTCTACTTTTCTATGACAGATATACAATATAGATTTTCGATTTCGACCAAATTTGGTGGTATCGTGGAAAAGCATAGTAAACTAAGAAATATGAAGTTTGGAGACGTTTCCAACGAAAAAAAAAGTTTTTCTCACTAAAACTAGTTTTTCGACCGATCGTATAGTCATCCAATCCGTCTGGTTCCGACAAATGTGCAGCGTATTTGTACCAAAAGACTTTGTGCAAAGTTTGGTGAGGATAGCTTTAAAACTGACGAAGGAGATAGCATAAAAACAGATGGACAGGGCTAAATCAACTCAGCTCGTCATGCTGATCAAGAATATATATACTTTGCAATCATCCGCACAATTTTAAATACCCTTTGCAATGGTATGAATAAATCGAAACAAAATTTTTGCCCTTAAACTAAAAGTACAGAAGGAAGTGTTCTCCTTGTTGTGGTATTTCAATGTCGGAAAAGACTTACATTTCCATTAATTTTTGGTATCTATTTAGAAACACTTGCTTTAGTTTTTCTTATCTTTGCCCACTACTTAATACCACCTTTCATATCTCATTTCATTGGTTCACCTTAGAATGCCCTGCGGTACTGAATTGGAGATAACGGGCTGTGTCTATGATGATGCGGATCAAATACGTTTCGATTTGCAGTGCCACTCCACAGTTAAAGTGCTGCCTCATCGCGTGGAGAAGCAACGGGTGATAGCCATGCATTTGAATCCGCGCTTTAATGAGCGAACCACTGTGCTCAATTCGATGAAAGAATCGGAGTGGTTGGAGGAAATACGCAATGATGGCATGGCATTTGCACCGGGGGCTACTTTTTCATTGAAAATCAAGTAAGTCTCGGTTAACACTGTTCGATGCATGATAAATATTCATCCTTTTAATCTGTCATTTCTATTCTCTCCTACTTGCTAGGGCTCTCGCGCAGCATTATCAGATTATGGTAAATAATTCTGCATATGCGGACTACAAATATCGCACTGATCCCGAGGCCGTGTGCCGCCTTTATGTGAGTGGGCGTGTCAAGCTGTTTAATGTTCTATATCGCTGTCCCTCGCTCATTGTGTCCATGCAGCAAATGCATTGGCGTCAAATGGGCGGTCATGTGAAGCGTGTGTATAACAGCGGCGTGGATGTCATTTGGGGCATTTCCTGCGACAACACCGCTTGGGTCTACAACGGTGGTTGGGGTGGAATGTTTCTAAAGGGCCTAGAAGGTACCGGGAAGATTAATGCCATGATTGATACACACACCTACTATGTGTATGAGAATCAACGTTGGAATCCCATTAGCGGTTTTACGGCCAAAAGTCTGCCCACTGATCGGCATATGTGGAGCGATGTCACGGGACGGCAGAAACGTAGCAAGGAGCATACAAAATTGCTGTCCACACATTGCGAATGGATCTCGGATTGGGTCATTGACTACCAAATACCCGGTGGTGCGGATAAGGAGGGCTGGCAATATGCCATTGACTTTCCGGCTGCCTATCATGCCCACAAGAAGCTCACCGATTGTGTGCGTCGACGACGCTGGATGAAGAGATGTCGCCTAAGCAGCAGTGGACCCTGGCAGGAGTTGAGTCAATCGAAAATATTGGATGCCTCGCTTCAAGTGCTGGACGATGAGGCGGATAGCGTTTGTAATGTGGAGGATGCACCAGTGGCCGCTTGGGCCATAGCCTCCAATGGTGATGTACTGATGCGGCATGGGGTGAGCACTTTAAATCCACGAGGTGAGGCATGGGAGCACATTACCAGCGATCAGCCATTGATTGGGATTAGTGTGGGTCCCACCGGTCAGGTGTGGACAGTGGCTCGCAATGGTATGGTATTCTATCGCTATGGCATCAACCGGCAAAATCCCTGTGGCGATGCCTGGCAACAGGTGGAGGCACCGGCGGGTGTTACCTTTAAGGCCATAAGTGTGGGACGCTCCGGCATCTGGGCCTTGGATAATCAAAACCGTTTGGCTGTTCGCAAAGAGATAACACGCACCTTTCCCGAGGGCTCACATTGGCAAATTCTACCAAATGCGGCGAATGTTCCACCGCATACGGAAACACATTGTGGCTTCCGTTCAGTGTCGGTGGGTGAGGAAGTGTGGGCTGTCTCACTGAATGGTATCATATGCAGACGCTGTGGTATTACCAAAGATAATCCAGCTGGCGTGGGCTGGAATCTGGGCATAGCGGTAGGTGTATGGAATTCTTTGCATTCTTAATGGTTGTTTAACTTGTTCTTTTACTTCTTTACTTGCAGGGTCAATGGCAACATGTGTCCGTGGAGGGTTATATGTAAAAGGATTTTTGTCTATTTGATTTGCTTTTTTGTTTAATTATTTGGTTTTGCTTATGTGATTTTGTTTATATGTCTAAGCTATTTATTGTATTTATTTTCTGGTAGCTAACTTCATTCTAGTGTTGGGTAATCCAATTCGAGTTGTTCTTGAGTAAGTGAACAAAAATGAGTTCCTCGGAAAACAGTTTCGCAAAGAGTAGCATAAACTAGTTTCATATTCCATTGGCGAGTTATTACACGAATCTTTATTTAAAGTCCTTTTTTGGCTTCTTAGACGTCCTATTCTTATCGATGACTTTAATATATCACCTGAATTTGCTCGATTTTTAAGTTGGTTTGCGAATATTTAGCGAATGTTCGTCAAATGATCATTATTTATCTCAATGTCTGTTTTTTAATGATCATCTGATTCATATGAACAATTTAAATGAACTGAACAACTTAGCAATTTAGCTTTTTAGTAAGAAACTGAGCAATGAACATGCGAACATATTCATTGAAAAGAACAACCCTTACCCAACACTAATCCATTCCTAATTTTGTGCACAAATAATGTACGATCCTGTCCAGTTCTGTGTTTTTGTATGCCATTCATTCCATTTTGTATTTAAGTAATAAGTATTTAAGTAATCAAATTATATACCTAATTACTTCCTACTCGATAACTGAAGGAGCATTTCTTGTTTGGATTTTGTTTACCAAATCAAATTCCATTGCATGACTGTTCTAAACTTTACCAAGTATATTTATCAATTTGTATTGTATATTGTATTGTAATTGTATGTATGTATGAATATTGCCATTTATTCGCTTTAAGTGCATTTTGTTAAGCCAAATTCTATTTTCTTCCATTTGGAATTACTGAAAAAAATAATGTTTAAATGATTATTTTGAATATATATTGCTGATATACGATAAAACTGTGAAAGGAGATATTCTTGGACGGGGATTTCCGGGTTCTCACAAAACATCTTAAGGTCAAGACAGTGGGAAAAAATTTAGTTTTCCGGAGAAATAGAGGACTGAAAGCTGGACAAGTCTACCATTTAAACCAACGCACTGTGGTCCTAATTTCGGTTTTGTTAAAATGTTAAGCCTTTTTATCTAAATAAACTGTTTAAACACACAAACTAAGATAGCAAAAACATGGCTTATTGATATTCCCGAATATAAATGTTTGTCATTTTATTTTTGGTCAATTTTTTGCAAGCTGTATTATGGATTTGGCTGTAGCAAAAATTTTTAAGCTGCTAAAATTTGGTTGGATAGGTAGATGTTGATTAGTGTTGGGTTGTTCACTAAACTGAGCCAGTGAGCATGTTCTTCATTAATTGTTAATTTTTGTTCAGTTAGAGTTGTTCAGTTGATCATTTGTTCAGTTTTTCTTGTTCACAGGTCAAAAAACATTGTTTCAAGGAAACTGCGCTTAAAGTTTGCAGTTGCTAGGAAAATCGAGACACATTGGGTCACCAAAATTACTATATCAGCGAAAGAATTCCGAATTTGAAAAATCCTTTTAGGGAAATATTTTTAAACGTCCGAGCTAGTTGCAACATAGAACTCCCCCTTCAGAAGAATGTCCTTCGATAGACCGGGTACTATTAAGATTTTTCATTTAGGTTAAGCACAAGTGACTAGATTCATAAAATAATTTTCGGTGACAAAGGGTTTTTGTGGTGAAAACCCCCAAAACGATTTAACAAACTGTGAGTTACTCCCCACACACACATCATACAAAATCTCTGAAGAGGTGTTGGGGGCGAAGTGACACATTATGGCCTCAAAAAATCACTATCAGGCATGTTCTCATATCCGCTACGTTTTAAGAAGTAAATCGAACGCAATTCCGTTTCGGATTGGTTTTGCTGTTCTCAATTCCGAATGAAATTGCTCACGTTTTACTGTTAGCAAACCACGGGCCAAACGAAATCGGCACGAGGGAATCAAGCGAGACGATCGAAAATGGAACATGCGGAAATGAGAGAGGCTGACTTTTACGTTTTACTTTTCGTTTTGGCTGGCGCTGCCAATTTCTCGAGACATTTAACAAATAAATTATTTTTAATGCCATTCTAATTACATAAATAAATTCTAAATTGATCACAGAATTAAGAAAAACGAACTTAATGTACATTTGGCACCTGTACGAGGGCGTAATTTGTCAATTACTTTTAATTTCACCGACTAATAAGCATAACTTTTTAAAACGAAAAGCGCTTTCATTTTTGTGTTGCGAGAAACTGAATCAATTCCGTTTCCGAAAAGTTGCAGTGGAAGTGGAATTGAGAACATGCCTGTATACTTCGAAAATCCTAATTCGAGTTCCACCAGTAATTTCCGACGCACACAATTGTTCAACGAAAGCGGTCAATGAACGTTAAGTTTTGTAATGACGAAAAGGAAAAATGAATAAATTAAATAAAAATTTCATTTACGGTGGGTGTGGAAAGACTTTTAAAACATGTGGGCCCGCTCTCTGTACAATGACAACAATACGTTTGCGCGATGTCTGCCACGTTGATTTTGGTTTTGCCGGTTTTCTCTTTCGTTTTCTTGTGGTTGTTGTTGCTTCAAACTATTTTTTTATTTGTGTTAGTGAGTACGCGAGCTTTAGGTGCTGTTGGCCACCCCTGGTTTAGAAGTTTCTATCCAAAATCCTTCCAAATAAATGTCATTGAAAACCTTCAGTATGTGAAGGGCTAATATTAACATTTTGGTTTCAAGGGCAGCATAATTCCAAATCAAAAAACCTCATTCCCGTCAATTAGACCAACTACACCAAGTTTAATTAATTAATTGCTATTGGTCTGTTTTATAAACCTTGAAATGTTATTGCAGTTAAATTTTTGGCATGATAATTCTTCATAATTCGCGGTCCCTATACTAGTCAATTGCCGAACTGGTTCCGTCAGTAATCGAAGCTATCGATGTGTGCCTATCGCACAATGCAGCTGCACTCAGCTGTTGTCGCGTCGTACCCAAGCCATACAACAAACAAATCCAAATTGCCAATTATGTCCGACTATGACAACATCCGCATTAAAAAGTTGGTTCTCAAAGGAGAAAAACACAAGTGAGTACACGAAAACATCATTAAAAGGTAATTCTTAATCGGTTCAACTCACTTGCAGGAAAAGCAAGAAACGCAAGAAGGAAAAGGATCCCAAAGATGGAGAGGGTAGCAGCAGTAAAAAGACCAAGGTACAAATAGACGAGGATGCTGTGGAGCATGGCGGCTGGTGGGCAGCTAAAACCGCCGTGGACCTAACTGGCACTGTGGCCATTGAGTTTGGCAATCGCTGCTACCTTAAGGCTTTGGACAATGGGTATTTACTTACTAGATTTTCATGGTATCAGATCCCTTGCTTATCTAATATTCCTGCAGTTTATTTACTTTAGGCGCTCCTCACGATGCTGGCGATGGCCCCGACCCAGAGGAAATATTCACTGCCTTCCCCATAAACGAGCGCAAAGTGTCCTTTAAATCTGGCTATGGCAAGTACTTGAAAGTTGAAAAAGATGGCATGGTCACTGGACGTTCCGAGGCTGTGGGCAGCATGGAACAGTGGGAGCCGGTATTTGAGGTAACTGCATTTCCGAGATTAAGCCTATAGCATTTGTTAATTAACCATTTTGAAGGCTAAAGAAATGGCTCTGCTCGCTGAAACGGGTCACTTTATGTCCATTGATCCCGAGGACGATGCCTGTGTGGCTTTGCGTAAAAAGGTGGGCGAGCACGAACTGTGTAAAGTGCGCAGCAATGCAGCCCGGGATGTGGTGCTGGACGAAGAGCCCAAAGAGGAGAAGGGTAATTTGGGCGAAGTGGAAAAGAATTATGTGTAAGTTAACAATTTTAAACATAAAGAACTTACTTACTGAATACTCCCTATTTTTTTTAAGCAAAAAATTCCAAAAATTCCAAGACAAAAAAATGCGAATTAACCAGAACGATGTCAAGGAGCTGGAAGATGCCAAGGCTCAGGGATCATTGCATGAAACTTTACTGGACAGACGCAGTAAAATGAAAGCTGATCGTTATTGCAAGTAAATGTAGATAGAGTACTCAAAATTTCGTTTGGCATTTGGTCGTCTTTACTCGTAGATCGTTTAAATAAACTAATTCATCATGTGTAACTCAGAATTTATTGGTCATCTAATTTTTTCAACAAATATATGTATAAACTAGCATCAAAACATTTCTGAAATATGGGTCTTAATCACCGATTTCGAAATTTATTAATTAAATCATTTATGAAACATAACTCTGATCCAATTTTTTTAGCCTATAAATTACACAGCTATATTCTATCAACCTAAACACCTAACTTTAAGTTCAAAGCTCAAATAATTTCGTAGAATCGGTTTGGAAACAGTCTTAAAACAATTAAGTGTCTTAGTGGTTTGGAACCGGGTTTGAACCCGTAAAATATGTAACTCCATCCAACACCAAACTTCAAGTTCAGAGTTTGAATAATTTCTAAAACAATGCTCTTAACAACTTTGGAACCATTTAAATTCGCAGACCTGAGACAGATCGCTGATAGGATCCCATTTTCACTAAGTTTTTTGATTTAAAACCGGATTTTGGACCAAATTTGGTCTTGCCTACTTTTCTGATGTATTTTACAATTGCTAAGAACGAATAGAAACAATAATTTTGATCAATCAATAAGGCAAGGTTCAGTATATTGAAACCGTTTTTTGGTGATGTTTCATCACTTCTAGTTTTCTGGTAATCTTAGCTTAAAATTGCTTTGGTTTTACCCTTTTTATGCTCGTTTTGTGGTGCTTATTATATTAACTGATTTTGATATTATCGAAGATAATAATTCAATAAATGTGTTTAAAATTTCCATATTTTGTATGGCCCAAATATATGCAATCTTCGACTAATGATAATGACTAGTCAACTATAGCGATTTTGCACAGCATTTTATGCGTTTTAAACAATTTTGAGCTCAGCTTACCAAAAATCCAGACGTGATGGAACTTTTCCCCATAAAAATAAGTGGTTAGCATTCGAAAATCATCTAGAATCGCCACTACCCCTTCAATCAACTGAAAAAAAGATTCATTTTATTGCTATGAGTAATAAAGAAAAAAATACGGGGAAAGTTAACTTCGGCTCGGCCGAAGTTTTGTATACCCTTGCAGCTTCCATTGAAAACAAAAAAGTTTTTTAACTAAGACTACACCCAAAAAAAAGTAGTCATCAAAATGACACTATTTAGTCATCAATTTGAAACTATTGAGTATCAAATTCTCTTTAATACTCCAAGTATCAAGTTAATATTTTCGAAAGTATCGAATTGATAATTCGAAAATATCAAATTGATAGTAACTAGTATCAGGTTGACACTATTTTGTAATAATTTTGTAGTATCAATTTGATACTAACAATTATCATTTTGATATTTTGACTGTCAAAGTTTTGGTATCAGTTTAATACTAGCTTTTCTTAATTTAATATTTTGTCTTATCAAGTTTGAAGTACCAATTCAGTTATCAGTAAACTAAAACATAAACATTTAAAATCTGATTTATTTTATTCTGATTTCTTACAAAATGTATTTTATGGCTATGGGAACATTCTACTTTTATATTTCATCGCGGATGTTACTCAAATATAGAAGTCACTGTGCGGAAATCCATCGTGCGAACTTTATTGACATATGATGGCATGATCATCCCTGCTCGAGAACTTTCTTTAATAATGGTTCTGAAACCGTAGCGTATGCGAACCACGCCTCAACTGGAGCTAACTTCGATTCTCCCATCTTAGATAGCGCAGAAACAGTTATATTTGTTATTTTTAAACGTTTGCAAGGATCGATGTATATGTTTAGCTGCTCACCTTGTAAATACCGAGCTTGTGCTCCATATTGAAATACATAAATTTAGTCTTTAACACGTCGTATGAGGGATTGTTTTACATAGCGTTTAGTTTAAGAGGATGTGTTTGCACTTAAATCAAAACAGTTAATGTCAATCGTCAAGCGCCTACTGGTCTGCCAGCTCAGCCAGCTTCGTTTCACATACGAGCATGAAATTTCGAATTTTCGAACTTTCATAAAAATGTGTTTGTTTCAAATTGATACTTTTGCGTATCAAATTAATAACCAAAAGATCATTTTGATAGTTTCATTTTTAGACAACGTGTATCAAATTGATATTGATACAAATTTTTTTGGGTATACTTTTTGGACATTACTTTTCTATGGGATCTATACCATATAGATGTCTGATTTTGACCAATTAATTACGAAATTTGGAGGCGATACCATTTTAAACAAAAAAGTTTTTCTCACTAGAACTTCATTTTCGACCGATCATTCTTACTGCAGCTATATGCTATAGTCATCCGATTTTTATAAAACTTTGTAGAAATGTGTTAAAGTATATAAAATAAGAATATGCCAATAAAAAGGACGTTTTCATTAAAAAAAAAAAATTTTTCTTACTAGGACTACTTTTTCGACCGATCGTTCCTATGACAGCTATATGCTAGTCATCCGATCCGGCCGATTCCGACAAATGTGCAGCGTATTTGTACCAAAAGACTTCGTGCTAAGTTTGGTAAGGATAGCTTCAAAACTGTCGGAGAAGATAGCATAGAAACAGACAGACGGACAGACAGACTAGGCTAAATGAACTCAGCTCGTCATGCTGATCAAGAATATATATACTTTATGTGGTCGGAGATGCTTCCTTCAATGCGTTACAAACAAACTGTTTTTTGCCGCACTTTGAAAGTGTTGAGAGTTTTTTGCGAGCTCTGTTTTGATAACCATAATAAAACATTTAAGAAAAAAAACAGAATTTACGCTGCCGGCTTTTTTTTACAAAAGTCAGACTCAAAGGAAAATGAAGGATTTGCAGCACTGCTCTGTGCTCCTGTCAGTTCGCTTTCGGCTGTTATGTTGTCAAGAGTTTGTAAAGTTTGGACGAAAATGTAAGTACCTATTTTATGAAAATATGTTAGCTTATCGCCTATTGCTAAATACTTGTCCGTTCTTATTGCTCTTTTTTTTATCATGTCAATGTAAATCCGTCTAGGTTTGCTTATTCTGGAAATGTTTTAGCGATAATGAAGAATTGAAATTTAAACAATTTTTTCACCTTGGCAATGACGATTTATATACTGAATTAGATCGAGCCTCACTCTATTCTTAACTCAATTCAATTTGGGCACTCATTGATTGAATTGAATGAATTTGATACTCTATAAATATCCATATTCACTCAGTTTCATTGCAGAGAGTGCCTAAATTCATTCAATTCACTTTGAGCAAGAAGGCTTTATGAGTTGATTTGAGTGCAATGCAGGCAGCCCGCTATTAAGAACCAATGTTCGAATCAAAACCATATGTTTGAACCGAACCTGGGACTTTACGGCAGGTTTATAGCTCCAGACCGAACTTTTTGCAGAATTTCTAAAGTCTGCTAAATGGGTTTTTCCTTTTTATTTGAAAAGAAATCAAATTTTTAAAGTCTTATATCTTATTTTCCGCCTATCTCCATTTAAGCCAAGCACAATATTGGATTATTTTGAGTCAATTTCAAAGTTGGATTAAATAGTTTTAGATGATTCACAACTCCTCTTCACGTTCCGCCATCAAAATCATAAAGCATGTCAAACTACTCGTGAGGAGAAGAATTTTAAACGAGTTGAATCTCTTCATTTGAGCCAAACAGCTCTGACAGGGCTTTTTGATTTTTGTTTTGATTAATCCCAAAGTTGGTTAAAAGGATTCTCTCTGCTGTTTCATTCATTCTGTTGATAGTTTATAATGGCACATGTCCAGCAGACTTTCCACCCTTCGCCACAGACGGCGTCACAACATGACCAGACCACCCAAGCCACCCCCCTGGCTAACAAACAACCACCAGTCATTCGCTCTAATTTCTCTCTCGCCCTCTCTCTGCGCACTCCTCACACCAGCCTGATGGTGCGCCTTTCGCTTTTCACGAAACAGGATATGGAAAAGGACATTTCGGGCTGTGCGCTCGTGGCTTGAGAGATTTAAGTCGCGTGCCAGTCAGTTTAGTTTGTTGTCATCGCTGTACGTGGGCGAAAGTGCTGTCGGCTTGGTCGCATCTCGTTTCGCCAGAAAGCGTTGTGAAAAAGCCGGGCAATATTTTGATTAAGAGTGAATCTTAACGGTCAAGTGGCACTCGAAAATTGTCAAAATAGAATTGAAAGCGAAAAATGGCCAAAAACTAAGTGAACCAGGCAAACAAAGGTGCTTGAAAGTGTGTTTTGTATTTGTGTCTGCTGCAATCTTTATGGCAAAGTAATCAAGTGTTCTACGAAATTACCAAAATAAAACTGGATTGCTAAAATAATACTGTGAAAAGTTTTCAAGTGGGTAAGTGATCTGGCTTAGAATCGGGCTGACATCAGCCACCTAAAACTGTCTGGCGACTGTTTATGTGGTGTACTCGTATCATTGGTGGTGTTCCTTAAAATTGCATACAATTTGGGGTGTGTTTTTGTAAACTGCTCCCTGAACAGGTATGGGATAATCAATTTGAAACCAAAGTAGACTATTAAACATTAGGGAAAAGGGATCTCTCAATGAGGCTTAAGCCATTCAAATATAATATAGAAATTTAAATGCATTTGTGTTTTCGCTTTTATTTTCTGGTACTTTGAAGAGCCATTAAATGAAACTGTCTGCTTTTTCTTTGACACTGCTCAACTGTTTTCCTTTTCAATTTGCCTTTGTGTTTTGCTGGTTTTTCCACATTGTTAAAGGATGCGGAACAGCGGCAGCGACAGCAGTCGGTCAATTCAGAGACAGATTGAAACGGATAAACTGACAAAGAATGAACAAATCTGACAGATTTTGGCAATTTATTTTGAAATCCTTTTACTTTTCAACTTGTTTTATTTTGTCTGAATTTAACATATAAATGAAATATGTAGACAAAGTACAATTGGTTTGTATTTGTGTTTGATTGAATGGTATTTAGTATGGGATTGGAATAAGAGTTGAATGTTCGTTTGATATAACTATAGATGTAGTTTGTTTTCCTTTTACATTTTTATAAAAACATCAGACTTCTGTTTTTGATTTTATCAATCAAGTTATCCTACGCTGACCATATAATAGCTCTTCATGTTTCCTATTCGCATTTATATAACGAATTGTATTTCTTACATTTTACTAAGGGTATCAATATAAGAGCTGTCCGCGAAACTCGAGAAAAAGCTGGATCAGGCGGTACAGAATTGAATTTTTAAGTTGGTTTCGGAATCAGTTAGAGAAAGATTTTCCAAACCTTGGGACTTATCAGGAATAATTCATGATCCCGAAATGTTGCTCTGCATCCAGTAAAATACTATTGGGTCTACATTTTTGAAAACTTTGAAGGTTTTTTTTTTGAGAAATTGGTGAAATGTAGTTAGCTCAAGCAGATACAGTCCTTCGTAGCCTACGTCTTTTAACATATTTTTGGCAGCATAAGAATTTCGAGTTAAAGAATTAGCTTATCAGGCCTATTCCCGTTTCCGAATTCGATTGATCACAATCGCAAAGAGTTGCGATTTTCAAGAAACGATTGAAGATTTTGGTTGAAAGTGTCAAATGAAAACTAATGGAAATTTTAAATTAAAAACCAAATAACATATTGGGAACATTTAATAACTCCGATTCCACCTGATTTGATCGGAATCGAAAACGGAAACACCCTTTATATTTAAGGTAATCCTCGAATCGATCAAACTTTTGATATCTACAAATCGACCGAAATGAATGATAACCTGAAGCAGCAATATCTGTTGAATGTAGCGGTAAGGGTAAGACCTCAAAGTTTAGTAAAATGTGACCTAATATGACTTGCCCAGTTCAGCAAATTATAGAGAGGCTTAAATATAAAGTAGAAAAACAATATTTATAGAAAAAAAAATATTTCTATAGATAACAGCTATCATGTATTAAAGTTCTGACGAAAAGTTTTTAGACATCCTGTAGGATTACTAGATGGTTTTACCCATAATTTTGTTAAATTGGCCATCTTTTGTAAATCCTTTAAAACTATTTTGTATAATCAACAAATGAAATGTTTCTTTCTCAAGTCAAGCATAGAGTACTGCGAAATTCTTTCGAAGTATCGTTTTCGAGGTTTCAGGGCCAACTTTTTACCGAAAAAACCTGCCGTAGTTTCGGCCGACAAATTTAATATCGGCACAATCACCGGCAAACAAAACTGTCACCTTTTTGTATGGCAAAGGCACACTTTACCGGCTGCCTTAAGCTTAATTTTCAGTAAAGGCAGCCTTTATGCCCTAGCGTATATTGGATATTACAGGTTCATTTTCATGATTCAGCAAAATCGACATATCTCAGTTATGCTGCAGCCGATATTATGCGAAGATCCTTCGGTTTTTCGTTAAACCATTAAATTTTCGAAATTCTTTAGTGAACATTTCAAAAATATTTTACTAGATTGACTCAAAACTTATAGAACTATTTTGCGCTAGGGAAAATCCATTGAGAACTTTAAACGCTACTTGCACAAAATTGACTATTTTTATACCCGTTACTCGTAGAGTAAAAAGAGTATGCTGAAGTCGTGCAAATGAATGTAACAAGCAGAAGGAAGCATCTCCGACCCCATAAAGTATACATATTCTTGATCAGCATCAACAGCCGACTCGATATAGCCATGTCCTTCTGTCTATATGAACACCTAGATCTCGGAGACTAGAAGAGCTAGAGCGACCAAATTTTGTATGTAGACTCCTATTGTCCCTGCGCAGATTAAGTTTATTTCAAATTTGGGCCACGCCCCCTCCCGCCCCCACAATAGAAAATGTTGAATAACTCCTACAATTTTGAAGATGTCAAGCTAATATTTTGCAGTGTAGTGTATGTGCCCAATATCTGCAATATTGCATAAAGATCGGATAAAAAAGACAGACTTATAAAAGTTATAAAAAACGTTGCATACTTTTTGGCGTCGCATGCGCTTACATAATGTTCCCATTATTGTTATTGCTCTGTTAACCAACATATACAACATTAGTTTCCTTGAATAACGGGTATGTCGAAGTCGGGCTGGACCGACTTTAACTTACGCTCTCGTTTATATTCTTGATCAACAGCCTAGTTGATATATCCATATCCGTCTGTCCGTATGAACAAAGAGATCTCAGAGATGGTAAGACAAAATTTTCTTTCAATTTTTAGATCAAGTTTATTTTAGATTTTAGCCACGCCCCTCCCGCTCCCTAAATTTTGTAAGAACTTCATGTCACCCACAGTTTTAAAGATAGGTAGATCGTACCTTCTGAACATATTTAGTAATTAGGTTTACTTATCGATTCGCCTCAGAAAGAAGATTGTATGAACGGTTGCCGAAATATAAGAAAAACAAACCTTACCAATCTTACATTAATTCTTTACCCATTTCGAGATTTTCGAAAGCCAAATCGCTTAAGCACAATTTTTCTCATTTGGTACTTATTTTGCACGATTTTCTTGAAAAGATCCTATCGATTCGATTGCCCTTTGCTCTCTAAAATCGTTCTAAGGGTACAATGAGTCAAAAAGGAATGCAGAGGAAACCTTAACAAACTATTTGATTGCAGTAGAACAGAAGCTACAAAAATATCATGATGGAAAAATAAACTTAAATTTTAAAATTTGAAAAAAAGTATGTAATTTTTGGATAAAATCAAAACCATTTTTAAAGGACATCAATGCACAACATTCTAAAATTATTCACAATCAGAAATTGCCCCAGGATTCGCTGAAATCGACGTTCGAATTCTTGCTTGCGAAATCGACTACTGTTTTTGTCACGTCTGAATTTCTTGGTACTTCAAAATTATTTTGAAAACGAAAAATTGTCAAAAATCAACCTTAGAACTAAACAGTGGTTATAATTTAAGCCTGTTGGCCAAATAAAGAAACCATTTTATTTTGATTTTTATACTCTGTGCCAGAGGTAGACAGAGTATAATAAGTTTCTGGAAAAATAAGTAACAGGCAGAAGGAAACATCTCAACAGCATCAACAGCCTAGTCGATCTAGCCATGTCCGTCCGTCCGTATGAACTAACAGATCTCTGAGACGGTAAGAGATAGAGGTTTGATATGTATGTGACATATGCTTCTTATATTTGCAGGCAGATTCAGTTTATTTTCAATTTTTTCACGCCTCCGAAGGATAGTCGAGTTCCGGAGTGGTGGATACAAACTTTAACGAAAAAGTTGATTGAGAAAAGGAGATTGGTCTAATGTGTCGAGCAATGAAATTGCAGCCTTAGAACGATTTTTCATACCGAAACTTTTAAAACCTTAAGAGATGTTCTTCCAATTCCGTCTACCAGCAAGTCATCATTCGGGAATGGTTTCCATTTGAGTTATAAAAATAATTAAATGCTCGTAAATTACTTGGATTGTTTCCTTCTTCGTTCCTGTTCTCATTAAATTAGTTAATTTTCGCTTTAAACACCCATAGAAAAAGTCGAAATTAAAGAATAAACCACAGCAAAAACCTTAACTCCACGCAGAAGCAATCGCCTTAAAAAACTTTTTATCGGGGTTTGTGTACGTTACCCCGGACGTAAAATGTTAACTTTATTTTTTTTAAGTGAGAGTGGGAGTAGCTGGCTCGCCATCAGCTGTTTATATCGAGCAACCGTTTCATCCCCATTGTGCATGGCAAATAGTTAAGTGCGAAGACGAAAAAATACGGCGCATTTTCGGCGTAACCAAAAAAATGGAAGCAATAGCGCCTGTCGGTGGGTCTGTCTGGCTGTTGTCTGCACCCTTCCCCCCGCCTTCAATTGCCTGAGCAGTGAGGCAGAAAATATTCTTAGCACTTGGGATTGAAATTCTGATGCTTTAGGCACATCAATAAATTAGAGGATTTTGACGCCTGGAACTGTTCTCGGCTGATAAATAATTATAATCGCCTTACCGAAAGATATGTTGCCTAAAAAGTTGCCAAATTTGATAAAGATTTCCAGCAGCAAGTGTCAGGCACACGTACTACGCATACATATTAACCCGCATTAGTCTGAGAGGCAATTCCGCTCTACACAATAAAGTTGGAGCTGAATATGGACAACTGTTTGCCCAACATATGTTCAGGTATTCATACAGCCATACATATGTATTGTATGTACGTAGGCCGGGGGTGGTTTTTAGTCGGTGCTGTAACATTGAGTGTGGGGATTCTATACAACCCCCTTTGAAAGTCTGCGCACTCCAATCGCCGTTACCTTTACCTGGACTCCCATTCATTTCGTTTTGCGCTTCACTTTGTTTTTATAGCAGGTAAGGTTGTTTGGTTGTAACCCCAGGGCACAAATTGCATATGCTGTAGTGTTGTGTTTAGCCATGGCACTGGACAGTTTAGCTAACCATGCTCCATACTCCGGGCACACAATTTCCATTGTCAATGTATGTGATTGGAGTTCAGTTATGAAAGGAATATAATTATACGTTGTACGTGCAATTTTTGAAAACGATTTAACATTTTATACACTGACATAGGCGCTTTTATACAAAAACATATTGGTTTAAACTTTAAGGCATTTAAAAAGGGGGTTTCTTATGAACATAAACTCTATGACTTTATGGGGTCGGAGATGCTTCTTCTGCCTGTTACATACTTTTGCACAAACAATATGGCACAGAGTATAAAAATCGCTGCTCATTTGTCGGAACCGTACGGATCGGATGACTATAGCATATAGCTGTCATAGGAATGATCGGTCAAAAAACTAATTTTAGTTAGAAAAATAGGGAAAAGTTAACTTCGGCTCGGCCGAAGTTTTGCATACCCTTGCAGCTTTCATTGAAAACAAAAAAGTTTTTCTTACTAAGACTACTTTTCGGACCTTACTTTTCTATGGGAGCTATACTATATAGATGTCCGACTTCCACCAAACTTAGTAGAATCATGGAAAAGCATAACAAATTGCTTATTACAAAATTTGGAGGCGATCCATTAAAAACAAAAAAGTTTTTCTCACTAGAACTTCTTTTTCGACCGATCATTCCTACTGCAGCTATATGCTATAATCATACGATTTCGACATAACTTTGCAGAATTGTGTAAATGTTTATAAAATAAGTATATGTCAATGACAAGGTCGTTTCCATTAAATCAAAAAAGTTTTTTCACTAGAACTAGTTTTTCGACCGATCCGGCCGGTTCAGACATATGTGCAGCGTATTTGTACCAAAAGATTTCGTGCCAAGTTTGGTGCGGATAGCTTTCTAACTGACGGAGGAGATAGCATAGAAACTGACTGATTGACGGACGGACAGGCGAACAGAGCTAAATCAACTCAGCTCGTCATGCTGATCAAGAATATATATACAAGGTGGGTCAAAAGAAGTCATTTGATGTTGTTTGGCTTTCATTTTTTATACTCTGTACCAAAGGTACATATAATAAGTTTGTGCAAAAGCCATGGTAGAGATCGGATGAACGGTTGTCGAGTTATAATGAAAACAAACAATTATGGGCAGCACCGGTCGCAACGGTGATGGGCAGCACTTCACAGGTACAGAGTATGTTATAGTCGGGCTTGACCGACTTTCTTTCTTGTTTTCTAAATAAAAATCGTATATTCTGTTTTTTGATTATATTTATTTGAACCTTTAGAATTTTATTGGTCATTTCGAGAAGATGATATCGGCCAAATGGGCGCCGTTACAATTGATTGCCATACGGGCTCGTTTTATGGCATTTTTCATCACTTCGGCAAGAACTTCGGGCTGCAGATTCTCGCACTCGTGTCGAATGTTGTCCTTGAGGGCTTCCAAGGTCTCGGGCTTGGTTACGTAAACACGGGATTTCAAAAATCCCCCAAAAAAAAAGTCTGGAACGGTTAAATCGGGCGATCTTGCAGGCCAGTGCAAATCGCCAAAACGAGAGATGAGGCGACCCGGGAACGTCGCCTTCAGAATGTCGGTGGTGGCTCGCGCAGTGTGTGCCGTTGCTCCGTCCTGTTGGAACCACATGTCCTCCAGTCCTAATTCGTCCAATTGCGGCAGAAAAAACCCGGTTAACATGACCCTATAACGCGCACCGTCCACTGTTATCGTTTGACCAGCGGCGTTCTCGAAAAAAATGGCCCGATGACTCCTCCAGCGTGAACAGCGCACCATGCAGTCACTTTGAGCGGGTGTAATGGCTTCTCGTGCATCACTCGTGGATTTTCGGTGCCCCAAAAGTGATAGTTTTGCTTGTTCACGTACCCGCTGAGGTGGAAATGAGCCTCATCGCTCATTATGATTTTGGTCGAAAAATCGATTATTCACGATTATTCCGCGTTCTTGGGGAGTATATCGATCCATGGCTTGTTCACTTGTATTCTACATTTGTCTAGTCCACAAAGGTCAAAACAGATCTGACATTGGCGGCCATTTGTAAAAATAAGAGCATCTTCCAATAGGGTGACTTCTTTTGACCCACCCTGTACTTTATGTGGTCGGAAATGCTTCCTTCAATGCGTTACAAACATCCGGAAAATTTTATAATACCCTTTGCAAGGGTTTAAATCAGCGATGTCCAAAATTTGAAAAGGCAGCCACGCGTGGTTGGCAAGTTTGGTGATTGTGTGTGAGTTTGGACACCACTGGTTTAAATTTTAAACTTTAATTTTTTTCCGTCCGTCCGTCCGTCTGTCAGTTTTATTGCTATCTCCTCCGTCAGTTTGAAAGCTATCTTCACCAAACTTTGCACGAAGTCTTTTAGTATCTATACGCTGCACATTTGTCGGAACTTACTGGATCAGGGGTGTTCCCGTTTTCAATTCCAATCAAAACATGCCGAATCGAAATTTTTAAATGTTCCCGCTTTTAAAAACCGACAGTGTTATTTGGCTTTTAATTTCAAATTTTCATTGGTTTTCGCTTGACACTTTAGATAAAAAATCGTTTCAACCAAATTCTTCAATCGTTTTTTGGAAATCGCAATCTTTACAATTTCGATCAATCGAATTCGGAAACGGTAACAGGCCAGTATAGCATATGACTTTCATAGGAACGATCGGTTGAAAAACTAGTTTTAGTGAGAAAAACTTTTTTGTTTTCAATGGAAACGCCATCAAACTTCGTATTTCTTTGTTTGCTATGCTTTCCCATCATTCCACTAAGTTTGGTCGAAATCGGACATCTATATAGTATAAGGCTTCAGCAAAGCAATTTTGCCAATATATCTTTGATGAAAATCGAATGTCAATATATCGAATAGCTGTCAGATAAAAAACTTTTGGTCACAGAAGAGGCTTATCTTTTTGGAAATCACCAGTAAATATTATTGCTTCACAACGAAAATTTTGAACTAATTGGATGAAAAACGAATTTTATATCGAATAGCTGTCAGGGTATAAAAACTTCGGCAGAGTCGAAGTAAACTTTTTTATTATACTCTAGCTAGCATTGTACACAACGAAAATGTACTAATGTGTGCAAAAAATTTTGTAGTGCGGAATTTGTTTATAAAAAATCGAAAAATCTTTATTTATCCTTCCAATTCAATTTCATCGCCTTCGAAGTAATCCCCTCCCGATGAAATGCACTTTGCCAACGTTTTTCCAGTCCTCGATGCATGCCAAAAGTCACTTCGGTATGGCCTTCAGAGCGCGGCCGATCACGTTTAATCTCTTCAATCGACTCGAAACGGTGTCCTCGGTGGTCTTTTGAGTTTGGAGAATAGCCGAAGTCACACGGAGTCTCATCGCCCGTAATAATGCGTTTCAACTAGTCCTGATAGTCGAAAGCATTATTTCACACACTTCAACGCGGTTCTGTTTTTCAATGAAATTGAGCGATTTTGCACACGGATTTGACTTTTTCAGGCCCAGGTGGTCTTTCAAAATGGTTTTTACTGATCCTTCTGAATTCCAACAAGTTCATAGGTCGCGGACAGTCAACGACGATGAGCACCCTTGCTTGTGACGGTGCTCATCAGTTGATGTTGATGGTCGTCCAGATCGGTGTTCGTCTTCGACGTGTTTTCGCTTTTTAAACCATTTGACCAGTCAATTTTGATTTAAGTTGGTCGCCGTCCTTCTGACTTCTCAACTTCCCCTCCTTCGGGCATTTAATCGCACTTCTTTGTTGATAATTTCGACTTTCAAAATCGCCGACCACTTTGGTGTCACAAAAAATTTTGAAAAGACCACAGCGAAATATTAGCCCCATTTAAATCGACAATTCCGACTATTTTTGCCCACAGAGTATATTAAGTTTGTGCTAAACTATGCAAGTATGAAAAGGTCCATTTTCAATTCGTCACTGGATGGTAAATTTAATGATCTGCCACGGGGCTCTAAAATTAGTGGTATTAGTCAAAGACAATCTGATCTGAAATACTCAACTCTTGCCCAGTAATCGTTGCATTTTCTGCAAACCACAAAAGTTGACTCGTTAATCAGTATAACAACTAACTACCTTAATAGCGACTAGCGGGTAGTTACTCCAGCAACCATTAAATGAGACCCAAACTTCAAAGGTATTCAAAAGTTGAAATGAGTTTTACCATCGTCTACGCTTAAATTATGCTTTCTCTTTTATGTGCTGTACCCCTCAGCTCTGGTAAATTGTGATTAAGTTTTTCATCACAAAACAACACAAAAAAAAAAATGAGAAAATACAAAAACCAAAATGGTGGATTAATGCCGCTTACTCCCATTTCAGAGCAAACACTTCAACAGCTCCCAAGCACCACAATAATAAAAAACAAGGTAAAGTTTTGCTGGATTACCTTTACGCTGGAATTTCCATTTTGCATCCGTGCAGCGGAAAGTATTTAAAAGAGCAACAAAACGCACAATTGCATACAAACATACTTAGTAGTTCCAGTGGTTTGTAAAACTGCAAACTATTAAATAGTGTACAGAAAATTCTTTAGTCATGGCTGACCCGCTTGATGAGTGGGCGGACGACACGACGAGCGGTTGGGTTTGATTATACTAAGTTTCGCCTAAGAACAGGAGCAGGAGCAAGAGCAAATGCATGGCAAATTGTGAGGGATAAGCTTTTAATTAATTTTAAACTAATTTGCTCTGAAGCTAAACTCAACAAAGTGACCTCTTTTTTTGTCGAGGGGATAAACTTTAAATACCTTAAAATAAGGAAAGTTTTTGAAAGAATCGCACAATTAAACTACAATTATTTAACTTAAACTTTGCCTACTACAAGGCTGCCATTTGCCGTCTCAAAGTTTGCAGAATAGGTTGAACTCTTATGCAAAACAATGGGCATGTTTAGCAGAAAGATTGAGGGAATACTTGGTTGACTTAACCAAACATGGCTAGGAAATTACAAATGATGGAAACATCTCGAACTAGAAGAATTAATGAGAATCTTCTAAAAATATTTGAAACCACTAGTGGTGTTTTAATCACTAGAAGCCATTCACTATTAAAAATCAATTATGCATAATGCATATTTGTTCACTTAAAAAAAACGTTCACTTGAGCCGACTTCATCTTCTTGAGCTTCATGAATCTCCATTAAGAACGAGTAGATTACCTTGCGGGGGTTACCATAGTTTTGCATAAATTAGAATGTACTTAACCCATTGTTCTCGTCTTTCACTGCGCTGGCACTTCAATGCAAGTGCAACTTCAGGTTTCTCCTTTCTCTCTCTCTCTCTGTCTCTGTCTTTCGCCATTCAATCCGCCAACTGGAAGTGGATTAGCAATTTGTTAAGCCAACAGTTTGCCTTTGGTATGTACGCATTTCGTAGGGCTTCGGTAAGTTGTTTGCATTTCACCGTGTTGCCCATTTCCTTGCTGCACTCGCAAAGGATATCCAATAACACTGGGACGCATGTTTGGACCAACTTTTTAGACGGCTTCCTCTGTGTTTAATTGTAATTTTAACTTTTAGCATTTAAATGTATTTTACGTGCCACCTTAGAAGAGGGAGAGAGAGAGTAACTTTGGGACTGCGCCCTTTCCCTTGACTTTGTATTTACTTGTCGCAAACATTTTGAGTTGCTTTAAATCAAATTGTCGGTACTTGTACTTTTTGCCAAGTAAGCACTAGAGGGTTGCTGACTTTCATTTGCATTCTTCATTAAAAAAAAACTTGGTAACCGTAGATAGGTAGGGTGGGGTATACTCAGCAGTTAGTTTTCTGGTAGAAAATAATTATTCGTGGCAAACACTTCTCTCTGCTTTTATTTAATTTAACTAAAGCTTAATCTATTTTCAGCTGGGTATCTTCGCAGTCGAGCTCACTTGACTGCACTATTCTTTAGCAATTTTGTTTGCTTTTCTTTTTGCTGCATAGAGAAAAGGCTCTGTCACTTGGGTTTAATTGCATAAGTTTGTGACTTTGGTCTTTATTAAAATTATATTAAAAGTGGAAAGCCTTTTAAATGCAGAATATACTTAGAAATAAAGACAAGGAGAGAACTCTTCAACTTTTTGTTTAAATCAAGCGTATTATTTTCTTAACCTAAAGTTTTTGATAAATTGGGTCGATTTTAATGAAGTTAAGCCAAAGTGAACAAATTCTTATAGATGTGTATGCAGCACTAGTGTACATAAAAACACTAATATTTGTATACCCTTGCGGAGGGTATATTAAAATTGTCCAGATGCTTGTAACGCATAGAAGGAAACATTTCCTACCACATAAAGTATATATATTCTTGATTAGCATGTCAAGCTGAGTTGATTTAGCCCTGTCCGTCCGTCAGTTTCGATGCTATCTCTTCCGTCAGTTTGAAAGCTATCTTAATGAAACTTTGCACAAAGTCTTATAGTACAAATACGCTGCTCATTTGTCGGAACCAGTCGGATCGGATGACAATAGCATATAACTGTCGATCGTTCGATCGTTCATCGCTCGAAAAACTAGTTTTAGTGAGAAGATCCTTTTTGTTTTCAACGAAAACGCTTTTAATCTTCGTATTTTATAGTTTGTTATACTTTTCATTATTCCACTTAGTTTTGTTGAAAGCGAACATCTACATATATAGTATAGCTCCCCTAGAAAAATACGGTCTGAAAAGTAGTCTTAGTTAGAAAAACTGTTTTGTTTTCAATGGAAATGTCCTTAAAATCAAGGCTGCAAACCGGTTTTGAACTGAACTGGTTCGAACCCGGAACTCCGATTTTTATTTGGCTGTGAACCGAACCTTTTTGGAAATAAAAGCTGAAAAGCGGTTCGGTTCAACAAAAACTATAGACTTGACACCTCCAAGGTCTTCTTTTCTTATCTGGTCGGTTTTTGGCAACTAAGTCTTACAGTTATACTCTGTACCAGAGGTACTTTTTTGCAAAAGTATGTAACAGCCAGGGCTGGAAGGGGGCGTGGCAAAAATTGAAAATACTATACATCTCAAACCTCTATCTCTTACCATTTCTGAGACCTGTTTGTTCATACGGACAGACAGACGGACGTACAGACGGACGGGGAAATCGACTTGGCTGTTCATCTTGATCAAAAATATATATACTTTATATGGTCGGAAATGCTTCCTTCTGGCTCTTTCATACTTTTGCACAAACTTAATATTCTCTGTTTACCTTTGGTGCAGAGTATAAAAAGCTAATGAGCGCCTATCGATAGTCATCGATATATGATATATACCAGAGATCTGCAAGAGTGCCTGTTTTCTTGACTCGAGTATACTTGTTGTAAATGCGTCTTGGGTATGATTTTCCACTTAAAATATGAAATCAGTTCATATACTCACTCATACCGTACTAGTATTTCAGTGATCTCAGTTTTGAGCGGGTGTCAAATTTACTTGTTCCTGTTTGAGTGGCACTGCACGATACTTTCGTCTTTGAGTGGGCGGTGGCACGCAGACTTTGCAGGTTACATACCAATATTATCAGCACGCAAAACCGTGGAATACAATATTACTTTTTCTCTCTTTGTTGGTTTCTAAAGCACGCGTCACGTTTGTCACGTTAGGGAAAGGCATATCCGACTTAAATAAGTATGTATATGAATAAATTTATTAAAGATCCTTACAAAAAAATAATGCTTGTGGTATAAGAATAATAAACATGTGTGAGTCTTTTCCACGAAGCGACGGTCCAAGGCCCTTATTTTAAAATTCTAAAATATTTTCATAAAAAACATAGGTTAAATGCTCGCTCAAATTTAAAGGGTATGCAAACTTCTTCATACCTTTTTTCAGTGGGTGTAGGCAAAATTGCCAACACAATACACACAGAATTTGGTTCTGCTGACGTCGACGTCAAAGCTGGGATGAATTTGACGAGAAGTGAAGGAAACGAACAGAAGCCGAAGACATATCAGAGAGCAGACACACACGGTCACCAGTAAAAAAAATTCCACAAGAGGCATGAGTAAAAAAATACTTAAGTGAGAAAGCGATAGATAGAAAATGTGTTTCTTGAATTGTTCCCTGTTTGTATGAGTGTATGGCGCGAGTGTTTTCGGCACTTAAGTGCGAGACGGAAATATGCCGCGAGTAGAAATACTACTGTATACATATCGTTGGAGTAGTCGGGATATCCGAGTGCGAAAATATCAAGTACTTATGCAGTGCACTTGCAGTTGCGGTGCATTCGTGCAGATCTCTGATATATACCATTGCCAAATCGCAAATTGTTTTTATTGTGGGCAGTTTTCCATTTTGTTCATTTTCGTGTGTCTCTATTTAAAAATTGTAAGAATAATCTTAAAATGTATAAGAACTACATAAAAATAGTTCCGTGGGGTGTCTATTTGTGCATCAACCTATAATTTCTATTTACTTTTCATTTCACGGACTTGGATGTCGCCTGTTTAAAAACGTCAAAACTTTCAGGCCTGTTCCCGTTTCCGAGTGGAATGAAAAAGTAAAACGATCGCAATTCCGAATCAGTTTGCATTTTGGTGTTCTCGTTTCCGAGTGAAATAGAAATCGATTGTCTTTTCGAATGAATGTTTGAATCGCTATCGAGTTTTAATTCAGCCATAAGGCAGCCTTGGCAATTTCGATCAGCACTGCGCATGCGCTGATTCGAAATTGCGAACAGCTCGGTTTCATTTCGATCGTTTTTCTTTCGTCTGCATGCAATTTCTGAGTTACAAATTTAATAAAACTTATTTTAAATCAAATTGAAGGCTCGATATATCGATATGAATACTTCAAAATCTCTACAATATTTGAAATGTTAAAATAAAAATACTTGCAAGATGCAAAGAATCACCGTTGCCCAGAAAATTTGCATTTAATTTTCATTCCAATAACTCTTAGGCAAAACTTTTGAAACCGAATAACTTGATCGTTTTTCGGAAACGGGAACAGCTACCAATTCCGATTCCGCATGATCTGATCGAAATCGAAAACGGGAACAGGCCTGTTTGCAATTTTCGCGATCAAATCGCAAAGTTTTTGCGAAAGCGAAAATGGGAGCATGGCTGATAACACAAGGCAACAAAATAAGACTTTTTCCAGTATATTGAAGGGATGGAAGTGATTTAAGATGATTTTCGTGTGCTAAGCTCCACTGCGTTTTCAGAAATTGTGCTAAAAGTGATAATTTTGACCCTTTTTGGGGCGCGCTTTTCGGGGAATCCATCGGAAAGTACAACTCCATAGCTTTGAAATAATCTATCCCAAACAACTCTGCGATTTTTATCAATGGAGATATACCTCTTTTAGCACTTGTGTAGGCTTCCAAAAATATCCTGCATATTGGTGGTGCCCCAAAGTATGCAATGGGTGTTGGAGACTCTAACATGTTTTCGTTTCCCAAAAATACTAAAGTAGGCTGGTCATTTGTAATGAACCAGCAACAAAATTCTTTAAAAAAACCTCAAAAAAGGCACTTGAAGGCGGTATTTCTGCTTGGAAGGCTGTTTTTGGACCTTTTTTAAAAAAACTTATTTGAAAACGGAAATAGTTATTTAAATCTGTTTTTTTTTTGCACTAAGAACTAAAAAAAATTTTTTCCTTTGTACGAGGGCTGTTCAAAAAGTTGCCGGCCTTCAAAGTTGGACGTCGAAAAAAAAGGTAAGCTGCTGGCGGCACGGATAACTCCACTTCAGATCATCTGAAATGGAAAAAGGAAACGGCGTTAGATTCAGAACAGATGTAATTCGGGCCCCTATTTCAATCCTAATTTTGCGATGGCGGCCATTGAAAAATGAAAAATCGATTTTGGGCAATTTTATTTGTAGTTTAGTGTAAAAAAAATAGTACAAAAATTTTTAAAATTATAATTGAAATAGGGTCCATAATTGTGACAATTCTGCATCGATTGCACTTTGTTTCATCAAAATCGGTTCATAACTACGGGCGCAATCAATGCCGCCAGCTCGAAAAAAGTGGTTTCCAGATAAACGCGTTTAAAATTTAAAGTTGCTAGGAAAATCGGGTCAATTTGGATCATTAAAAGGGCTATATCTTCTAAAGTATTTTGAACTTCAAAAAATCCTTTTAGGACGATATTCTCAAATAAAAATAGGAAAAAATGTTTGCCAAGCACCCTTAAGCAACTTTATGCTGAAATTACTAAAAATCTAGACGTAGTGGACAATTTCTGAAAACGCAGTGGGGCTAAGCACACAAAAATCATCTAGAATCACTACCAACCCTTCAATATACTGGACCTTGTTGCCTAGTGTAATGTTAGTTATTGATTCGAATCGTTTTAGCATAGCTGCATTGAGACTATTTTCGAAAAGGAAAGACGATTTTCTTTTCGTAGTCGGGCCGTGGCTTGTTTCAAAAAGATTTGACAGTGCGTGTTCTACTCTTCTACTTAAACGTGGTTTGCTTGAAAAATCCTCCACTTAACCATCTTTGGTTCTCTCACACAGCTAACACTAACCATACATATATGGGGATATCCTCGTATATCAGCTAAAAAAAAGTAAAACACCCGCTACATGATACCCATTTTTTCGATTGAGTCGCGAAATCTTTGCGCAATTATCCTTCAAATTGTACGATTTACGATTTTAATAAACAACATCTGAGTATTCTTCGAAATTAATTTGTATGTATTATTCGACGTTATTTGGGCAAATAAACAACATTTGTTTGTGTTTATTTAAAAGTACAAATAATCCAGAGACACATTGTGTGCTGACAAAGCACAATTGAGAATATGCAAAGCACACACACACATTCACGCACTCTAGGCAAACAAACACATCATTACCCTTACCAAAGCCCAAACCAAATTTACCTGGAGCTCTGGAGGTACCTTACCGCACGCACACGCACTTGACATTCAACAGCCTCCACGATTAAATAAAAATATTTTGTAATAAAAAAATTCAAATTAAATTTACTTTTTGGTGGCTGTCGACGCGTGCCAAACATAAATCGAAGTCACCGTGCCACTGTGTGTTCCCTACACACTCATTAGACTTCCGCTTCCGGGTGGCGTCGGCGAAAGGAAAAGTTAAGCTGGATGATGGGTAGGTGGTGTCATAGTCCTCGCCTCTCTCCCCCCCAAAACAATTTTCTTGTTTCGTTCTTATTTAAGGCCTTTTTATTTATGAGCTTGGGAGGAAGGGATGTCTAAGCATGTGTTCGACAGAGGTGCCTAGCGGGCTCGGTTTGGGTACCTGCCAGGCGCGTGTTGTTGCACGTAAATGAGTCCAATTTTTATTCAAATTAGATTCATCCACAGTCATCTGACATAATTATGAGCGACCAGGAGCAGCAGCTGCTCGAAAAGTTGCAAAAATGCCTCTCGGTCACTTTGATAAGGATTTTTTTCGAACAGATAACTTTAAAGACTTTGGTGTTGATTACTTTTTGTGTGTGCCCAAAGTAATTCACATTTTTTTTATATTTTCAGTAATTTTATTCATGAATGTCTGACCAAAACTTGGTTAAACGATTCTTAATTTGCTTTAGTTTCACGATGCCCCCGAATGTATGCTACAAATTAAACCAACCAGACCTTTCATTTGCTTAGACAAACAATTACATTAATGTGTACTCAACTAATAATTGAAATTATTTTATGAACATTAGTTTCCTCCTTTAAAGAGCGAGTCAAATTCTAATCTTAAGCTATTTGTATGCTTCTATTTCATTAACCAACAAATGGAAGGGACAGTCGAATGGAGCCTGAGTGTGTGTCTCTGTTCAATCTCATTATCGTAATGGAAATTTTGGAGGCCGGAGTGTTGTTGAATGGGTGGTTGGGTACGGTATGCGCATTCCATTAATCATGGCAAGCAGCAGCACACAGCTCGAAGGACCATCATGAAACATAACCACAAAATCAACAAACAAATGATGCAATGAGGCAAATGCGCAAATCATGCCGTTTAAAATTTCAAAGCTCTAAACATTTTTCATTCTCGCTTTCTAGCTGTGCAACAACAAAACATTATCGAGAATTAATTTGAAAGTGCGGCGTAGATTTATGGTTAGTATTTGGAGGCTGAAGATGGCCATAATTATGAGAGCAACAACCCCCACATAAGTACATTGAGACTTTGGAAAGGGTGAGTGAAAGTAGAGTGCGTGCCGTTTTGGTTTTTGCTGAGTACTTAATGTTTGGGGAAATTGCGGAAAACTCTGGGTGAATTCAATTTGGAAGTCATTCTTTCTATGGCGGTCGTTTGTTCAAGTTTTCCCTCATATTTATGGTGCTTGACCACAATCAGTGGAAAATAGCAATTATTATTGTTGTTTTATTTGCTTTTTCATCATCATCTGTAAATTGCAGAACTTCGTTTTGAACTTGTTTACAAACAAATAAAGCTAATTGAATTGAATAAATAGTGGAAATATTTGTTGTTCAACTGATTATGAACTTTTCTTTTTGAACTGTGAGGGCTGTTCGATTAATGGCATAGCATTTATTTGGCAGCACAACATTGGCGCCTGAAAGACGGCTAAAAAAAATTGACAAATCAACTTCCAGCTGTTTTGGCGTCAACAGCATGACTTACTCATATCGAAAGCAGCATAAGTCTATTCATCCGCACCATGGGAAAAACTTACTTATTTAGTAGTTGAAGGATTAGGCGAAGTTTTTGATAGCAGTTTATACTTAAGGGTGATTTCTTAGCTATTATCTTTTTGGCAACACTGGTTTAAAGAGTTCACGCACGTTTCGTGTTTAGTTTCACTGTCAAACATCTTCAGTTTGGTCAATAATTTAACCATGAATCGTCTTACAAACGAACAACGCTTGCAAATTATTGAATTTTATTATCAAAATGCGTGCTCGGTTAAGAAAGTTCATCGCGCGCTTCTTCCATTTTATTTTTGACTCAATGGGTACGTAAATAAGCAGAATAGTCGATTTTGGAGTGAATATCAGCCAGAAGCATTGCAAGAGCTACCAATGCATCCAGAAAAAGTCACAATTTGGTGCGGTTTATGGTCTGGTGGCATCATTGGACCGTACTTCTTCAAAGATGATGCGAATCGTAACGTAACTGTGAATGGTGAGCGCTACCATGAGATGATATCCAACTTTTTTTTGCCCAAAATGCAAGAGCTTGACTTGCAAGACATGTGGTTTCAACAAGACGGTGCCACATGCCACACAGCACGCGCAACAGTGGACTTATTGAGAGGCGAGTTTGGTGAACATTTTATTTCACGTTCGGGACCGGTCAATTGGCCGCCTAGATTGTGCGATTTAACGCCTTTAGACTATTTTTTGTGGGGCTATGTTAAAGCTCATGTCTATACAGACAAGCCCGCTTCAATTGACGCATTGGAAGACAACATTGAAGCATTTATTCGTGAGATACCGGCCGAAATGTTGGAAAGAGTATGCCAAAATTGGACTAAGCGGATGGACCATTTGAGGCGCAGTCACGGTCAACATTTGCATGAAATAATCTTCAAACATTAAATTATATGGACCGTACTATCGATTCAAATAAAGATTTCATGCATTTTTCTGAATTTTATGTTTTTTTTTTTGAAAAACATTCCTATAGCTCTTAAAAAATCACCCTTTACAAACCATTACATTGGAAATTGCTGAATCGATCCTTTGCATATTGACATTGACATCTTGAACTCTGTTTTCAAGGTATTTCTTCCCTCTTTGGAAAAAGCGTCAGATTATTGACCATTAATGACCCAAACATCTGGACCGATATGTTTTAACTTGCATGGTTTGCATTCAATTCGTTATGGAATGCTACTTCAAGTTTATAATGCATGTTTAAGGCCCAGACGGACTCACGACGTAAGTAATTTAGCTAACGCCACCACATATTGCGTTAACGTGTAACGTATGCCTAGTGTGGCCAGAATTAACAAACAAGTTACACCGATGCATCGCCTAGTTTTAGGTTCATGGCATTTTTAAATTAGCTGGTGTTGGATCACACTATTCAATCCGCTGTGGTTTGTTCTGATGGCAAGTGATTTACGTTTGTGCTTCTGCCAAGATAGCAATCCCTAATCGTTAACGACGCGACTGACGCCAAGTGATGCATCAGGTCGTTAGGCCTGGTAGTGCCTTGACACTAGCTGAACTACAGGGATTACTCTTGAAATGTTTCACATAATTGACACACCTAAAGACAAGAGACTGAACTACAAAACGGACACTGAAAGCGTTGCTCACCTATACAGACACCTCTTAGAGACGAAATGAGTCAGTATTGAACTCCACGTCAGGCGGTACAGACGTGTCATAAATTGTATTTAAAAATGTTCACGGTTTTTTGTTTTCTGTTTAAATGTATTATAATTGGAAAATTGTTTTTGTAGTGCCCCTGAAGACGGATGCCGATGTGCGTCCGAAATATATTGGATAAAAACTAAATTTTATTTGAGTTTTAATCACGACCTCGAGCCGGCTATCAACAATATTCTAACAATTATAAAGGTCGCCAAGCAACAAACGGAATAAACTTACTCTTAGGACTTTGATTTGAGACATGTTTTAAATCACTAAATCAACACTAAAATGAAGATTCGAGAATCGAGCACACAATTTAAGAAATGGATTCAAAGAAGACCAAAAATTAAGACGCAAATTATTTGGAGAACTTCGTGGAGGACTAACATGTGTCGCTGGTCAAAGCAACTCATGTATAGTGTTGAAGAGACCTTTCGATATCCATTTCCCCAAACCCAAGTGTAATCCCGCCTTTTCTTAAATCATGAACAGTGGTTGTCACTTTTTTTTCGACATAGTTGCCCTTGGCGTTTTGCCCCGGGCAGCACTTCACAAGTCAGACTAGATCGACTTTCTTGTTTTTAATCATATTGCTCAATAATAATGTTTCCATAGAGTGTCCTTTACACTTCACCTACCATATCAGTGACAAATTGTAGAAATTCCATGTAACTAAAAAACCGATTATTTTATGTCTCAAAAAATGTCAGTTTTACCCCATGGTACATCATTTGACGCCTTTATACAGAAAGAGCTTCAAATAAATCGCTATGCAAAAATGAATATTTTGCCAACGCATGTTGGGTGTTTGGCATCCCATGTTGAGGGAATGTTTTGGATTTCAGCAATCGACAATCAACTTTAGTAAATTCTTATTTCAGCATAACGCCCCATTCACCCCTGTGTGTTTCCTTTGCTGATTTTGGGGTTGGCTTATCGCTACATTGTCTGATGGGTGAAATACAGGAAATGGATACATTATGAATTTAGGTCAAATCTAAATCGATGGCAATTTTTTACGCTGACGTTGCGACTTTAGATAAACACAAATATGGGAGGCTTTTCGTAACTGAAAAATGAAGAGCACCAGCGTAACAAATAATTTTAAGTGTGATTGTTTTTATATTGAGAATATTATTATAAATCTATTTAGATTAAAAATATTTATTAAAGGTCTTTACTTTTTTCATAGTTTACCAGGGATCTTGAAATTTGGTTTAGTTCCATATTCTTAGTTTAGTTTACTTTTAATTTGCTTAGTTTTTAAGTTTCATGGCAATTAGAAGCGAGAATTGAACTCCAAACTTTAAGTCTAAAACTAGCAGAAATTCGAAATCAACTTTGCTTTCATCAAAATTCTTGGTATTATCATCCTATTCAAATAGTCAGTGAAACCAATTAGTCCTTTGTTCTGCTGCAACGTGCAGAGATTAATTAGTGCCCTAGGTCTGCCTATTTATGATGCGTCATTCAATCAACTCTCTGTCATATTGCAATTTCATATACGAATAGCCCAAAGCATCTTAATTCCTGACTCTCATATGATGAATTGTCCCAGCAGCAGCAGACAGCATCTCATCAAAAATTTCGATGTTTTGTGGCTCATCAACGAACGAACTTGGTGAACTTATGGCCTGGAGATGCGATTGACGTGCCTTCAATTTGTCACTTCACAGGCGAGTACCTGAACTCCGACTCCCAGTAACTCTTGTGTGCCATTGCATTTTCCACCACAATGAGCACGCCGCAGCTTGCGTGTCCACTGCAATTGACATTGACGTTGGCGCCGTGCAGGGAAGGGTCTACCTCTTCGCCACCTACTCATAACTCTTTCACACAAACTAAAAAGGGACTTCGCTTCCTGGAAAATGCATGTATGTATGTATAGTTGCTGCACATGAAAGCTAAAGAGTAAACAAAAAGTATATTAAAGGTAAAAATATGGCCTGAGTGGGGATAACCTGCCTTATCCGCAACATTTTCCACAGTTGCACGACACGAGGGGAAGGGAGCAGGACTAGGTGGTGTGACGAATGCAACGTCACTCTGATGCACACACGCATATATACACACACACAGACGCAGAGGTTAACTCAGACAGCCAACACAGCGAACATTAAGTGGATACAGTCAGAAAAACAAAATGGATTACATCAGGAAAAACTTGTAGACTTGTACAACATTTACACTAGGACTTCGTTATGCGTTAATAGCCAACATTTGACTTTTTTTGTATGGAAAAAAAGCTTCGATCCCGCCTCGGAACATCTAATGAAAAGTTTTTTTCTTTGAATAAACTTTACACCCAGCCACACCTCTTTGCTGTTGGCGCCAGCATTGCAGTAATTAGCCATGAAAAGCTTCTCAAACTGCCTTTCGGATTCGGCGTTAAACTGTAGGTCCCTTTCTCTTGTGCTAAAAATTAGAAGCGCACAAGCCAAGAGATTGAGAGAGGCTCGGCTCTGGCCCTTTGGGCCACTACTATACTATACTATATAGGAGTCCGATTTCTACCAAACTTAGTAGAATCATGGAAAAGCATAACAAACTAATTACGAAACTTGGAGGCGATCCCATTTAAAACAAAGTTTTTCTCACTAGAACTTCTTTTTCGACCGATCATTCATACTGCAGCTATATGCTATAGTCATCCGATTTTGATAAAACTATGTAGAAATGTGTTAAAGTATATAAAATAAGAATATGCCAATAAAAAGGACGTTTTCATTAAAAACAAAAAAGTTTTTCTCACTAGAACTAGTTTTTCGACCGATCGTTCCTATGGGAGCTATATGCTATAGTCATCCGATTTCGACCAAACCTTGTAGAATTGTGTAAAAGTATATAAAATAAGTGTATGCCAATGATAAGGACGTTTTCATTAAAAACAAAAAAGTTTTTCTCACTAGAACTAGTTTTTCGACCGACCGTTCCTATGGGAGCTATATGCTATAGTCATCCGATTTCGACCAAAATTATGAAATCATGGGAAAGATAGTAAACTAGAAGTACGTACTTTGGAGGCGTTTCCATTAAAAAAAAAAGTTTTACCACTAAGACTAGTTTTCGACCGATCGTTAGCAGCTATAGTATAGTATCCGATCCGGTTCCGATTTGTACCAAAAAAATTCGTGCAAAGTTTGGTGAGGATAGCTTTAAAACTGACGGAGGAGATAGCATAGAAACAGACGGACAAGGCTAAATCAACTTAGCTCGTCATGCTGATCAAGAATATATATACATTATGTGGTCGGAGATGCTTCCTTCTATGCGTTACAAACATCCGCACAATTTTATAATACCCTCTGCAAGGGTATAAAAACGTATAGTCCTAAATCCACGAAACGTAAGAAACTCTGTTTTTACCAATAATCGTTAGACACGTTGAGTAACATATATGCTCATCGGTCATTCGACTTCTGTAGTCAGAAACCACACTTTTTATAGCCGAAGCCAAGCGATCCGATGGCACTGAGCTTCCTGGTGTTATAAGATATGCCAATCCATACCAAGTCAGAAAGCACTGGCAATGCGGGTGACCGCTCCAGGTTTAGCGACGGAAAATTTATATAAAAATCCAATGATTCTGCTTGGTTTGAATTTCCGTCTTAAAAAAATTCATAGACTTGAAATATAAATTTTATGATTTTCATTAGCGCAGAGATTGAACATGTCCGATCCTGGCTATGGTTTTTTGTATAGACAATCAAACATACTTACAATATCAGTACATTATATGTGCATTACGAAATAAAAATGCACAATACACAGACATACATAAAAAGCCGCCGACTCACACACAAATGAACAATAATTCGCGGAGGTCAATATCATTTAAACTTACATTTACCGATTTAGGTTTGCAATTGAGCCTCTTTGCTTTGCCTTTAAGTGCGTCTTTATGTTTGTCGAATTGCCACTGGTCTTAATAGTCTTATTACACAATTTGCTCTGTGATTTTTGTGCATACACACGTCAAAAAACCAAAAGAAACGCAGCAGTGTGACCGAACGCTGCAAGCAAAATATCGCTGAAAAATATCCGGTATATCGCCTCGGAAAAATATTCGATAACGATATATCGTATTTTTGGACAAAAATATCGATATTCGATATTATTTTCGACATCCCTAATGGCGACTATTTGTCAAAATGTTTGTCAGGGGCTTGAAAACGAGTTGACAGGAGAACAAAGAGATTAAAATGTCATCCCGAAAGCTTTTATGTAAAGCTCAGCTAAGAGCGCGCTCTCTCAAAGTTTGTGCAGATTTTCAGTTGTCTCCCTTTATAGGGTCGAATATGCTTTCTTTACTTACTGCATTTGATACGGGGTGTAATAAATGACTTGGAATTTGAAAGGATTCAGTTATAATTTATTTGATACTGAAAAAATAATCCACCAGAAAATGTGAAAAATATGTTTTTAAAGAAATTAAATGGATGCCAGAACCTTCGCATGGGCTTGGATGGATGCCAGAACCTTCGCATGAACTCCGATTCTTTCCGCTTTCATGGAATTGATTCGTATAATTCATTGTTTTGGATTTTGTTTCTTCTTAGTTTCTCTTTGGACTTATACCGCTGACTGATGCAGTTTGGCCCAGCTCCTTAGACGGCACTCGTCCACCTGCTCAGGTACTGTAATTAGACATTGATAAAACCTTTTCTCACCAATATGTCGTAGATTGGCGTACTTACAGTGGATGGGTAATGAAAATTAACCGTTTCTTAACTCTAGTTTGGACGCTTTTCTCCGAAATCATCCAAGAATCTTAATCTAATAGGGCTCCGCCGACGCTAACTTGCTCTTAATCAAGTTGACTTTTAGGGTTTTTCACGGCCATCCCCATCTTTTTATCGTCGTTTTCTACAGCTTCTTGACCAAGATCTGCCTCTAACTCCAAGGACTCTATCCAGTTTTCATTCTTGTCTTCGGGATGACGTTTCTTAAGCTGCAGATTCACACTGCCCATGCCCCAAGCCATCTTTCCAAACCTTGGGTATAGCAGATCCTCGGCTTCCTGGCTGATTTGCAGGATCATGTCTTGTCCGTTATTCGAGGAATTAGACACATGGAAAACCTGCCAATTTGCGGTGGGCACATCAGGGTTCTGCCATTGAAGAAGTTTGAGAGCCTTTTCTTTAGGCATGACCTGAGGAAAGAACACTTTCGCTGCGGTCGGAATCTGGGATCTATCCACTACCTCCAGCTTAGCGCCCTCCCAGGGGCTTGCTAGGTCAGAAACTGTCTGCTTGAGCCATTCTAAGGAGAGCTGATCTTTGCAACGTAGTACTTTAACCCCATTAATCCAGTCTGCACCATCGAAGGCAACCGGCTGGCTTGTGAGACTCTCCATTCTCTTAAATAGCTCGCTCAGTAACTGACTCGCCAAAATCTTCCACTGCTCAGGTGACATTTTGCCGGTAGGGTGGCTTTTGTCGATAAGTGCCACTACTAATTGCTGGATGGCTTCCTTACTGGCAGACTCACTCTCGGATTGGTTTTGGAGTCGCGACCGCTTGCTGGCGCGTGTGTCTTCCTTCGCAATTTGTGTCGAGTAGAACCGGCGTTTTGCAACATTTTGCTCCTCGTTTTTGTTTGGAAGCTTAACGCTTTCCAACTGCATTTTCCTCAAGGGTTGGAGGATATACTTATGGTCCACCGATTGTTTTTTATTTCCCTGCTGTTGGCTAGCGAGATTGGGCACCTTAGCCTTGGTTTTCAGTGTAGCTAGTGCTGCATAGAAGTCAGAATGGGGACTACTTGTTAAGGCTGTAGTTGCCAATTGATTTAGCTGCTGTGGCCCCTGCTTCACCTGAGGCTGCTGACCCGCTGGCATTAATTTCTGCTTCTGTTGCGGTGGATCATTTTGCTCCGGCTCCAGGAGATTCGGTTGTAGTTGACTCGGCTGCTGATCCGCTGGTACTGACTTCTGCGGCTGCTGGTCCTCCTGTGGTTGCTGCTCTGCCTGTGGCTGCTGTCCCTCTGGCATTAATTCCTGCTTCTGCTGGGGAGGATCATTTTGCTCCCGCTCCTGGAGATTCGATTGCAGTTGACTTGGCTTCGGCTGCTCGTCCTGTTCGTCGGGCATCATCTCACTTTTCGATGCTATTTTGCAGGCAGAAAAAAATTGTTTTTATTTTTCTTTGTGCAATGACCAAGACTAAATATACAATGGAATCTCACCAGTTCGTTTAATTTGGTTATTGAATAATTATTTACAAATTATGGAGGAACAAACACGTGTGGGGAGCCTCACTCAACCTGACAAACAGACGAAACTGCAACTGTACTAGAAAAAGCTAATAAGAAATGAAAATGTAGAGATGAGCACAACATTAACTCCAGCTACCTGTAACGAGGCAATTTATAAGTCGTGACTAAATGTATCGATTAGTGTTGTAAATTATAGTTCCATAGTCCTATCCCATTTGGGCGCTACTTTTTGAGACTCTTAATTCAATCATTTTTTTTTACCGACCACGAATTTTTTTTTTTTTATTTTTAATGGAGCAAATGTGGCGTATCTGGAATCGTCATCCTTGAATTGGAGGGGCGTCCGGTCCGAGCTTCGCTTATCCACGGGACTGGTATCCGCGACCGTTTGGAAGACGAAGAACGTCACCAAACGGAAGTGTATCTCGGTCGTATCAAGGTGCCTTCTAAATTTCTCATTATTATTTCCTTCGTGCCCCTTGAACCGTCCCTTTGGAGCTCCGATTGGATAGGTAGGAGTGCTCAGATATGAAAGAAAGAAAAGAAAAAAATTATCAGGCCTGTTCCGAATTCCGAAAACGAGTGGAATTGCCGCAAATCGAGTTGATTGCTGTTCCGAATTCCGCAAATCGACAAGAATTGTCGTTTTCAAAACGTTCTCTGCAGAGTCAGCGGAATTGAAAGTAATTGCTATTTAAAGCAATAAAATATTATCCATATCACTAGCAATAAAATACTTATCCAATATGATTCACTAAAAATTCGAAATTAATTGAACATTTTTAGATCGTTTAACATCATTACTTAAACTGTTTAAAGTTGAAGTATAATTTAATAGAATTTTTTTTATAAACATCTATAAAAAATTGCATGAAAAACAAAACCGAGCGGCCGCGACCAATTGGCGGCTGCTAGGGATGCTGCATATGAATGCATTTAATCGGACAGCACTATTTCTATATCACTTAGCTATGTTTAACCTATTTTGATATGACATATTCAAATGTAATATTTAAATACTGGTTTAAGTAAAAACAAATGGATTAAAAGAGTAAATAAGAGCTTTGTAAATTTAAATTATAGAGATGATGACAACTCTGGCTGCTGACAATAGACACAAACACGTGCGCAGGCCAGCCAGCTGTTTTCGAATCGGAGTTCGAAAAGTCGAAACGTAAACAAATCGTTCGGAATTGGGAACAGCAAATAGTAGAACGTTCGTTTTCGTTTCGTTTTTACTTTTTGAAAACGTTTGGAATTCGGAAAAGGCCAAAAGCACAATCCAGAGAAAGCCCGGTTTCATGTATACGTGAGTTTTTGCCTTCTAAGCGCATGTAAAAAGAATGAAGTGACCATTTCTTACAGATTTTTTAACTTCTAGCATACTAAAAAAATTATGTAGCGAGTTTTCCCCGTAAAAAGAAGTATGAAAATGGCATAATCTTGGGAACCACATTCCGCAAAGTCCGACTGGATTCCATGTGAATTCTACGCACAATGTGATACACAACATCGACTTTATCACATTATCGAAAAATTGCGACAATAATTGTCCGACAAAAAGTTATCATTCTCATGTGTGGCTGCAGTAAGCCGTTATAGAGTTAAAATCAAGCTCTCCAGAACGAAATTCGGGATCAAGACAAGAATTCAGGGATCGAATTATTCATACATAAGTCAATACTCTCATGCTTGATTTGAGAAAATCCGGGATTGACCTACTTCTGACATCGTGTGAGATTGATTTTAATACTACTTATGCTACTGGATCAGTATTGTTTGTTGATTTAATCCCGTATTTAATTTTTCTTCACTTTTTATACCCTTGCAGAGGGTTTTATAAAATTGTGCGGATGTTTGTAACGCATTGAAGGAAGCATCTCCGAAAACAAAACGGTGCTTTGAATATTCTGAAGCCCCTGCCTAACGGGAAGTTTCCCCACAGTAGTTGCAGAAAAGAAGCTTCCTTGATCCTTATAAAAGGTGATTTTTTGGCTATTATCTTTTTGGCAACACTGGTTTAACCAGCTCACGCACGTTTCGTGTTTTGTTTCACTGTCAAACATCTTCAGTTTGGTCTATAATTTAACCATGAATCGTCTTACAAACGAACAACGCTTGCAAATTATTGAATTTTATTATCAAAATGCGTGCTCTGCTAAGAAAGTTTATCGCGCGCTTCTTCCATTTTATGGTCAGTTTAATCGACCCACTGAAGCGGCTATTCGGGCTATTGTGACTAAATTTCGCACCAAATTTACATAGTTGGACATTAAACCACCAACACGCTTACGTAGAGTGCGAACTGAAGAAAATATCGCAGCTGTATCGGCCAGTGTTAATGATGACCATCAATTATCGATTCGTCGCCGTTCGCAGCAATTGGGTCTCTGTTACTCAGCAACGTGGGAAATTTTGCGGAAGGCTTTAGTTGTGAATACAGCTGGTGCAAGAATTGAAGCCGAACGACCTACCGCAACGCAGAATTTTTGGTGAATGGGCTCTTGGAAAGTTGTCCGAAGATTTTTACCGAAAAATTGTGTTCAGTGACGAAGCTCATTTTTGGCTCAATGGGTACGTAAATAAGCAGAATTGTCGATTTTGGAGTGAATATTAGCCAGAAGCAAGAGCTACCAATGCAACAGTTTGAGGGTATCATTGGACCGTACTTCTTCAAAGATGATGCGAATCGTAACGTAACTGTGAATGGTGAGCGCTACCGTGAGATGATATCCAATTTTTTTTTGCCCAAAATGCAAGACTGCTTTGACATGTGGTTTCAACAAGACGGTGCCACATGCCACACAACACACAATGGACTTATTGAGAGGCGAGTTCGGTGAACTTTTATTCACGTTCGCTCTCATTTTTGTGTAGCTCAAGTCTACAGCAGCCCGCTTCAATGACGCATGGAAGACATATTGAACATTTACGTGAGAACCGGCCGAAATTTGGAAGAGTAGCCAAATTGTATGGACCATTTGAGGCGAGTCACGCCTTGCGAACTTCATTATAACCCTCGTTCAATTCTTTTTTTTAACGTTAGCGTTGACCGTCCGTCCGTCCGTCTGTCTGTTTCTACGCGAACTACTCCCTCAGTTTTGAAGCTATCGAGCTGAAATTTTGCACAGTCATCTTTTAGCTGCACATTGCACATATGTCGGAACCGCGCGAATCGGATGACTACTTCTTTTAGCTGCCATAGGAATTTGTTGTTTCAAGTGTATTAAAACTTCGGTACAATCGAAGCTAGCTTTGCTTTCTCGTTATATATTTTTTTTTACCTATTTTTTATACCCTTGAAGAGTGTATTAACAAATTGTCCATGTGTTTGCAGCGCATAGAAGGAAGCATCTCCGATCAAAAAAAGTATATATATTCTTGATCAGCAAGACGAGTCCGTCTGTCTGTTTCTAAGCTATCTTCGCCGTAGGTTTTAAAGCTATCTTTACCTAACTTTACACGAACTCTTCTAGTACAAATTCGCTGCACATTTGTCGGAATCGGACGGATCGGATGACTATAGCATATAGCTGCAGTACGAACTCGATCAAAGCAAAAGCGGTACAAAAAATTCGAAATCATGTGAATGCGCTAGAGATATTATAATTGCTTTAAATTTATATTTCTTTAAGTGTTTATCCCTTTTTGTATTAAAATGTAGATATTTTTTTATGTTTTTGACTATTTTTTTATCAAAAGTTTACACCACGCTTTTTCCTAAGTGTAGTCTGTCTGCCTCCAGGCGCTAGACGCTGTTGCCGTCATATGGAAATTAAAGAATAGCATTTTCAAACATACAAGCATACACTCATAAATAGCGACAAAGGCAGAGGCCCTCGCCCTCAGGCGAATGGTTGGCTTGCATGCAAGTGGACGACATCGTCTTCTTGGTCGTCCTCGCCCGCCGCAGTAAGTGCTACTTAATAATTGAAGATTCCGAAACGCCAGCACTGCCATAAACTAGTCGAGCCATCGCCCCGAACACCGAACACGGACTCTGACTTCATTTTAATAAACGTATCTGCGATGTCTGCACCGGAAACTTTAGTGGACTAGACCACACAATCTGAGACGACAGGCAGCAACAACAAAATGACAGGGCCAACCTTAAGTCTTCTAAGTCTTAAGTGTGGGTGTTTAAGTCGCGCATCCTGCCTGCCCCTAGTGCTCCCAAAATGTGCACTTAAATCAGTCAGACACACTGTTAGGTGTCCGCCCCCCGTCTTCCGCAGCAGCAGGAGCAGGAGTGAGCAGGGCGAATGTCTTGTGGCTGTCGACTTTGTTGCTACCATCCATATCCAAGCGAACGCGACTATGTGTATGCATGACCGAGCCCTGTCTAATTGCCGTTGTAATTTCAGAATTGTCTGACTGTGTGCAACCAAATGAAGCCTTATCAATGACGCCACGTTTCCCCGCGAGTAAACAATTTGCTGGTTTATTAAATAAGTTTCCAAAAGGATTCACTTAGAGGGGATATGTTAATTTAAGCTCAGCTTTCTCCGAAATTGTTACGCCCCAAAAGAAAACAATGAAAGCATTCCAATTTCCCATAGTTCAAATGCAAATACACATTGAGGGCAGCCAAAGGACTACGTAGCGTATGCGCAATATTTTGTAATAGCTTCAACAGCTGTTGGTGCTGGTCTATCTGCTCCACCACTGTCCCTGTTGTCACAGTCATTATGGTTTTTGTGGTTTTGGTGTCAAGTGCAGCAACAGCATAGGACTTTGCCCCACCCCTTCGCCGCGCGATTGTGTGTTTCTTCTTTTACATGAGGACACTGTGAGCTCTGCCGAGGCTTTTTTGATGTAGCTGCAGCTGTCGCCATCAGGTCAGCATATTTATAAACTCGTACCAAAGAATTTTCTTTTTGTTTAAGGTAGTTGGTTGCAAGTGTTTCAAGAAAATGTCAAAGAACGCTTTAAATAAAAATGCTTGAAATTTAAGAGGAACTCTTGTTATGACTCTCGATCGAAAAATATACACAAACATAGTTTCCCGTTCCTTCCTCACATTTCAGATCTTACTTAGAGCTGTAGTAGCGACTACAGCTTTGGCCCTTTGGTCAGTTCACTTGTTTTTCTATAATGTCTGGCTCCACATAATTATCGCTTTCAAAAGCACGCAATGTCAATAGTTATTTATTGAAAAAATCCGACAAGAAAAAGCTGTCATTAAAACTACAAACAAATTATAAAAGCACTTAATGACTATGGAAGCTTGACAAAGAAAATCTATCAAAATTGCAAAAAAAGTTAAATGACAACTCCGACACGATGGCAAAATTGTATGTGACGTCCGGTCAGCTATGCCCAGATTCACAATAAGTTGTAATTTTAATACATATTTGGCAGCTATAAGCTATAGCCCCTACCCCAGGGTCAGAGAGTTCCACGGTGATAAGTATAAAGGGAAGATTTTTAAATAGGAGAGAAGAGAGAGAAAGATAAGGATAGATTTTTACCAAAGATTTGCTTCTAACCATATGCTTTCTATACTGCGTACACCAAGAGGTCAAGCAGAACATAACATAAGTTTTTTTGGTGTTGGGATCCAGTGTTTAAAAAACTGCAATAAGTTTCATTTCCTCTGCTTTTGACTTGCTGCTGCTTCTGAGAAAAATCAGAAATCTCTGTCGGAGCAAGCACAAAAACTGATTTCCGAGAACAAGAAAACATCAACAACAGTTGTCGCATAACGCTTTCTTGTCATGTTGTATTTCTTCCGCACCTTTGTTCAACTGATAAATCTTCTGAGGCAAGCGTCCAAAGATTAACCAACGTTTCATCGCAATCGCCTGAACGGTTTAGTTTTGCAAATTTAGCGGTTTTTTTACCATTTCCTGCCCATTTCATACCTTTGGTACAGGGTATAAAAATAGTTACTATTGCTTAATGCTATTGGATTCGCTCAACTAATATTTCTTGGGTCACATTATTCGAAGGATGCTTGCCGGAAGCAAACCGTCAGGTGACCGAATCGGCACAGTACCCCCGGACGCTCATACAAATATAGTTAGCCATCCGGCGATAACCTAAGGGTAACCATCGGCCTGGCCGATCAAGCACAGAACTACCAGAAGCTCGCACATGAAGTGTCTGCCATCCGACTGACAGTTTTAGGACAGCCATCGGTCAGGCTCTTTTCCATTAACCACCTGGCAGCCGGTTTTAATAAAATGTATATTTATTTAGTCACCTTAAGCTAAATTTTACAACTTACTGTTACTTTATGGTAACTTATATTGTAGGGGGAGGGTTTTTTTCTAAGTTTCATTATGTTAAATGTTTGGGTTTGTTTTTTGTGTGTGCTTAGTTGTAAGGGTTTTAACATCTAAGCTTAATGCATTATTGCTAGTTTTTGTGTTTGTATTTTGTTTAAGATTCTGTTTAGCTTACCTGTATCAGTTATCTATTAATCGTTAACTGTTTTCTTACTGTTTAGCAAAGTTTTTTAAGTTGTAATAAGTTGGTAAAAATGGTGAGTAATTGTTGAGAGTTGTCTATTCGGTTAGTTCAGGTCTTAGTCAGGTTGTGTGTATTCTGTTTGTTGCGAAATTAAAAGTTAAATCCTGGGGTTTGCCAGATCACCTGGGTGGATTCTTTGGAGCCTGCGTCTTGCCCTTATCCCGTTTATACTAAGCGTGCGGAGTAGTCGCCTGGCAAGGTTGCTTGGCTGGGCAGCTACCATATCCAGGTACCTCGCTGCCTGGTCGTTAATGGTATCTCCTACCATCGGAACGCCACATTCTTGTTCAATGTCCCGAGTTCGGATGAACCACTCTGCTCCAGTGATCCTCCTCAGGATTTTGGCCTGGAAGACCCCGATTTTTTCAGGTG
Source organism: Lordiphosa collinella (assembly GCA_018904265.1). Classification (NCBI taxonomy): domain Eukaryota; kingdom Metazoa; phylum Arthropoda; class Insecta; order Diptera; family Drosophilidae; genus Lordiphosa; species Lordiphosa collinella. Next base: position 340,074 of record JAEIFV010000128.1, read on the forward strand.
GGTCTTTGCGGCGATGCCATACACCTGAACGCCGTACCTCCAAATCTGTGCCAGGATCACTTTGTATATGAGGACCTTGTTCCTTAGCGAGAGTTTGTTGTTGGCGTTGAGTAGCCAACTCATCCTCATCGCCTTGCTGTGAAGCTTCCTGCAACTTCGGCGGCATGTTGTTCAAAGGTAAGCCTCTTTTCAAGCGTCACTCCAAGATACTTGTGGGCCAATTTGTGAGGGAGGACCTCTCCATGCAGGAAGACGCCAGGGCTACTGTCTCTTCTGAGCGTATGGGTGACAGATACGCACCTTTCAGGGTTGATGGAGATGTTCGGTTCAGCATTACCAGAAACTGTGCTGGAAATGTCAGCCGTACGGCAGGCGGTTTCGGGACAGCCGACGGCCAGCACATTTCTGTTAACCATCCGGCAGTTAGCTAAGGGTAACCAATGGCCTGCCCGATCCACATAGCAGTACCAGAGTTTGTACATTAAATGTCAGCCATCCGCTAGGCGATTTCAGGCAGACATCGGCTTGGGTAAATTCGTTAACCGTCCGGCAGTCTGTTTGGGATAACCGTACTCCCGGCAGATCTGCACATAGCCCCAAAGAGCTAAGCCGAGCTATCTCCTTCTCAATCTTTTGGCTTGTGTGTGTTTCTCATTTTCGCCGTTTCTTTATCGATCCCGAGGCGGGATCGAACCTACGAACTTTGGACAGCAGCAACACCCGGCCCACAAATAACAGATAACACTACCCGCATGAACACCAGCTAAACCAAGCAGCTCACCATGCAAAATCTCACACGAAAAGTTAGAAAACAGAAAACTGCACGTGGCGTTTAGAAAAAACTACTCAAACGTAGTGGGTTAAAAATCCCTGTGAAACGTGTAGAAAAACTTTCTAACTTCTTTATATCTTTTATCAGTGATTTTCCAAAGATTCGGTACTGTGCAGCAATCGTTCATATAGTTGGGAAGCCCGCCAACAGCACCGTCATTCGTGTATATTGGTACTTAAAATAAAATACAGCACAGCAGCCATTCACCCTACCCACTGCATTACAACCGGCCACGACTAACAGAAACTGTACATGAAATGACTGCCGTCCGACAGGCGATTTTGGGACAGCCTTCGGCTAGGTTTATGAACTTGCCAGAAGTGGCGTAGAGCTAAAGCATTTGACTAATAAACAAACAGTCCCGAATTCAAATCCCAGTAGAGGTATGATAATCCAAATACAAATTACATACAGCACAAACAAAACACATTTAAAAGAAGTAGTAATTATGTTATTCTTTCTTATTTCATTCTTTTGGTGGATAATACCATATAAAACCTGGTATGGAAGCTGGTATGACAGGAATCGGTCGACATTCTGGGATACTAATATGTAAGCACACTAAAAAAAATTCTGGATTGTCGATGTGTACTCAGAAAAACAGGAATAACTTTGTCAAACGGTAATCAAATTCATTGGGCCAACATTTGTTCAACGGAGAATCGAATGGGCTTATATAATAAAACTTTAAAAAAAAATCGCATGGAATAAAGTAGTCAAACCAGTAGGGGTCAAAGTAGAAATTTCGGGAAAAAAGGAGAAAATGCCAGATCTGTAACCCGCATTTCTTAGCCATCAAGCTAAATCTGTCAAACCATTGATTATCATACTTTAGATCAGAGATGCTCAAGAAGAGCGAGGCCAAAAAGTGAGAGTGTATTGGTGTGCCTTATTAAAGCGGCTGGGCAGTGAATGAAGGCAAAGAGAGCTCTGCTTACGCTCATATGCCGCAGCATTCGGCTCGTGTGCGTGTAAATAGCCGATTGCGCTCGGCCCCTGGGGGGTATGGAGGAACATCGCTGCTTTAGATTCCTCTCGTCGCTATCGAAATTTCCAAGTCTATAAACAATCAGGCATTCAATGCGGTTTTTGGGCCATAACTTCAGAATTTGGGGGTGTTAGGAAGTAACCAAGTATATGGAAATACTATGCTCGACCTGCCCGACAATATGTACTGGGTCCCGTGAGAAGTATGTTTAGATTTTCTTGTTTTTGTAACACTGTGTTATTTATCGCGCTTTAAAACCTCTTTTTTAAATTAAGTGCGCAAAATGAAACAGTGTCAATTAAAAGGAGCATACTATTTCCTCGATACATGCTCCTCTATCATGATACGTCAAATTGGCTATCTTGATACCGTATCAGCGGAGTTCAGCAGGAAGATCATTGAAAAAGTATAATTGATCAGGAAGAAAGTTGTTCTGCTGAACACGCCCATTGCTAGCTTTCGATCACCTGCAAAAAAAAGAGGACTCCGTCCGGAAATTTGATTCCGATCGTGGACCGGCTTAAAGTTTTTGTTTATAAACTTGTTTCATAAATTTTTAGATCGTTGAATCATTCTAGCCTCTGTTTGCGGTAAAAATTCAGTGCTTCCAAATCATACACAAAGAAGTCATCAAGTACAATAGTGTACTATCAAAGTAAACCCAATGTACTTCAAATCAGGGACAATTTGCTCTTGCGGCGTTTAAATAACCACTATAGTGGCCCTTTTAAGTTCTCGCATGTCTAAGTTCTCAGTTCAGCAAACCATTTCATCAATTTCCACTTTTCTAATCCCATCTAATTCTATCAGAAAACTACAAAATCAAACAAATTGTCCTTTTCCCTTAATTCTGTCCTCTACATACCAGGGGTCATTTCCTCTGGCTGCGATCAATTTCAGCTGCAGTTTAACCAGTGCAAATTGCTCTACTCCCGCACAAAGCACAACCATCGGGATGGAAATGAAAAACAGAGGGCCAACAAGGCATCTCAAATGTTCAAATTGAAAACCAAAATTGGGCATATCTGAGCAAAAACTGACACTCACCCTGGCCATCCTCAACAATGCATTTGGCGCCCGCCCCTTTAGCATGATTATCGATGTTGCTGCGTAAATCTGCCAACGATTTGCGCGGCGGCTGACATTGGAAAAGGGGATGGTGATAAAGCGGGGGTGGAGTGGGAACATCAAAAAACTATTAACTGCACGGTGCAGTGGTCCTTTGGTTGGCGTCCAGCGGTTGTACTAATTCGGTTCTGCTAGGCCGGGAAAATTGTCGCAGCGTGGAAAATCAAAGCGATTGCGGCACAGAATTATGCACACACATACAAGTACATTTGGTATATATTGTACATGGAGAAGGCCCAGGCCAGTGTGATGTCAATGGCCCTGCTTGTCTCGCATTTCCACCCTCGCCTGTGACCCATCGGTGTGCTTGTTATTCATTATCCTTTGTGGGCACATTCTGCTTCGACTTGTTCGTGTGTTTGTAAATTTTCCAACTTCAACTTTTCGGTGGTGACTTTTCCATGACTTTAAATTTGTGCAAAAAGGAGGAAAAAATGTGCACATTTTGAATATTCAAACATTTACACGCTCTGTTTACTGTTAATCACTGGACAAGGCAGACAGCATGAGCTGAGTTTGCACTTTAATGTCCATTTCCACGCCCGCATGCCGTGCGGCTTCTCAACGCTCAATAAATATTTTTTTCCCTTCAAATGTTTGTTTGAGGTTTTGCAAATTGCTTTAAAGAACCCAAACCGCATTGCAGGTATTTCATCTGTGTGAAGTACTTTTACATACAAACAGTATTCAACTCAGGTTTTATTTAAACACTGGCGTTATGATGGCTATGCGACACTTGATTGACTTGGAACAACATTGATAAAGTGCAGAACGAACGGCAGATAAATGATATTTAATTGGCAGTTGGGTAAGTGAAATATTTTAACGAAAATAAAGTGGCAAACCAAAGTTATTTTAATAAAACTATGACCAGAAAGAAGTCTTTAAAAAACAAATGTTAAAGTAAACATTCAGCTTTTACTTTAGAACAAAGTATTAGATATATCTTCAATGACTTAACTGATAATTAATCCTTACAAAATGATAAACAATTGATTCTATTTCATGTGTGCTGTCTCATAACCAGCGGCTGCGACCTGTGAGGTCGGGTTCGATCCCGCCTCGGAACATCTAATGAAAAGTTTTTTTCTTTGAATAAAACTTTACCCCCCCCCTAAAGCCAGCATTGCAGTAATTAGCCATGAAAATCTTCTCAAAGGATTCGGCGTTAAACTGTAGGTCCCTTTCTCTTGTGCTAAAATTAGAAGCGCACAAGCCAAGAGATTGAGAGAGGCTCGGCTTTGGCCCTTTGGAACTGTGTCATCTTGACAAGCTAAATTTTTACTTTACTGCACACTTTAAAGACCTAAAAATTGAAGCACAACCTGTCTCAGTCTGACTTTTAAGCTAGTCTCACCGTTGTCTTCTTTTCATTCAAGATCATGCTGCAGTTCTCTGTTAAGCTTTTGTAAAAATGTTGCTGCAATGTTATCTACGCCCTACTAGAGGTCTTACAAGGGAACGTTTAAAGCAGGGATGCAAACCTGTTCCGAACCAAACCGCTAGTTCCAACTGATAATGGTTTGTGTGAGAATCCTTTCTTCTCATCTCAATATTCTAAATCCATGTTAACGATTAGTTTACCTCAGAGAAAGAAGTAACACACTTTCACAGAGCGCGTCCTTAGCTGAGCTTTACATAAAAGCTTTCGAGGTGACATTTCTCTCTCTGTGTTCTCCTGTCAACAAGTTTTCATGCCCCCCCGACACAAATTTTGACAAGTAGTCGCCATCATGCCGTCCGAGCAAGAACATCTTCGTGATCACGTTGTAAAACTCTACGAAATGCACGCTGACAAAGGTAAAGTGCTTACAGAAAGCCCATGTACCGGGAAATAGTGTTTTTTACACCTCCGATGTATCGTCAACACCTGCTGATGTGAAATATAAGTTCAAGCAATAGTTTAAGCCCAAAGTTATGCTTTACATTGCGATCTCTGAGAGGGGCATATTGAAGCCGTGGTTCAAGCCAAGTGGCATTAAAGAAGGTTTTGATTCCTTTTTTACGGGAAAATCATTCCGACAATAATTATGTTTTTTGGCCTGACAAAGCTTCTTCTCATTACGCTAAAATGACGACAGGTTTCCTGAGCAGCAAAGACATCCCTTTTGTGCCACGGGAACGGAACCCAACAAACTTGCCGCAGTAATTGAAGATTTTTTTGGAAGTCTGAGTGCTGCAGTTTACCAAATCAACTGGAATGCCAAAAATATCAAAGAACTGACCAACAGGATTTGCTTATATATACAGGCCGCCTGTGGAGACATTTTCCAGAAGCTACGTCGAGTGGCTGATAACGGTCCTTTCGACCAAATCCATTAATGCAATCCTTTTGAATATGTAGTCATAAATAAACTGTAAAATGTTCATAAAGATCCGTTGAGAATTGTGGTTATGACGGTATCTTAAAGTTTGTGCAGATTTTTAGTGGTCACCCGTTAGCCATGTCCGTCTGTCTGTCCGTCTGTCCGTCCGTCCGTATGAACAAACAGATCTCAGAGATGGTAAGAGTTAGAGGTTTGACATGTATGGGACATATGATTCTTATACTAGCAGGCAGATCAAGTTTATTTTCAAGTTCTGCCACGCCCCCTCCCGCCCCCGCAAATTGGAAAAAATGTTATATCTCCCACAGTTTTAAAGATAGAAATTTCGTTCCTTCTGGAAATATTTCGTAATCAGGATTATTTATCGATCTGCCAAAGAAATGGAAACGATCAGATGAACGATAGTCGAGTTATAAGGAAAACAAACAATTATGGGCTTGACCGACTTTTTATACTCTGTACCGAAGGTATACAGAGTATAATAAGTTTGAGCAAAAGTATGAAACAGCCAGAAGGAAACACCTCCGACTCTATAAAGTATATATATTCTTGATCAGCATCAACAGCCGAGTCGATATAGCCATGTCCGTATGAACAAACAGATCTCAGAGATGGTAAGTGATAGAGAATTGACATGTACGGAGCAGAAACTTTCTATACTTCAAGGCAGATCAAGTTTATTTTCAATTTTGGCCACGCCCCCTCCCACAGTTTTATAGATGGAAGGTTCGTTTCTTCTGGACATATTTAGTAATCAGGATTATTTATCGATCCGCCAAAGGAATGGTAAAGATCGGATGAACGATATTCGAGTTATAAGGAAAACAAACAATTATGGGCAGCACCGCTCGCAACTGTGATGCGCAGCACTTGACAGGTACAGAGTATGTTATAGTCGGGCTTGACTGACTTTCTTACTTGTTAATTACTAAAAACTTCTTCCCAGAGTTTGCTTAAAATGTGCCATGATTTTTTTGTATGCTCTCTTTTTATAAATACCAATGTATTTATTGTTTTTTTTTAACAGGGAAACCGTTAAATTCTTAATGACAATCTTTACGGCGAGCCTTTCCATTGTGTACCTGAATATGGGTTTCAGCGACCTTTTTAGATTTTAGTCAAAGTGTCTGTTATCCGCCTCAAGCTTAAGGATTGATTATAATTCAATAATCAACAGAAATCAACAAAGATTGTGCTGGGAGGCCTTGCAAAACAGTTCTGTCTACGCAACCACTGCTGCTGTTCATATGTAATCTTAGTTGAATTATAATCAATCCTTAACCTTGAGCCGGCTAACAGCCACTTTGACTAAAATCAAAATGGGTCGCTAAAACCCATTTACATTTATTATCTTTAAGGAACTGTAAGATTTTTTGAACTTTGTGTTCTTTAAGAAACTTACCAATAGCACTTCTTAAAAATATCTAAAAATAACTTAATTTGAAAAGTTAGCCTAGCCTTGCCGTATAGAACTGACAATGTCACTTCGATTTCCTGGTAAAGTCCGTTACTTCTATAGATAACTGTTAAAAAATTCACAGTCCTGGAGTTCGATAGTTTAACGCATTTCAAACATAAGCATATAAGGATTGCCATTACTTGAATTCTGTTATTATACACTTGAAAAGTGTATTATAATTTTGCCCAAAAGTTTGGAACGCATAGACGGAATCCATATATATTCCATATATATTCTTGATAAGCATGACGAGCTGAGTCGATTGAGCTTTGTCCGTCCGTCTGTCTGTTTTTACGCAAACTAGTCCCTTAGTTTTGAAGCTATCGAGCTCAAATTTAGTACAGAGATATCTTTTAGCTGCACACTGCACATGTGTCGGAACCGCGAAAATCGGATGGTCACTTCTTGTAGCTGGCATACAATTTTTTTTTTAAATTTTTATTTTTAGTGTTCCTATCACACAAGATATAAAGCTTATAAATTAAGTCATTGGTCACAAAATTAAGTCAGTGGTCACAAAAGTTTAAAGTTCATTTAAACTGCTTCCTCTTTTTTATTATAAAGACACAGCTTTTAGGGACTTGAAAGCAAAAATACGATATGAAAATAAATGTTTATTGGTACAATAACAATCAGGTCTGCCTATATAGCTGTTCGATAGCCATTTGACTATAAATGTCTTGTTTGACTAACCAAGATTCGCGCCCTTGTTGATTGCTGGCAACCAACTGTTGTCGTTATCCTTTTCTCTCCCTTATTACAAAGTGTTCGCACACGTGTGGAAGTAAGTTGCTGCCAGCACGGACCGACTCATTAGCGGACAGAGGCTGAACGAATGTCGTGCTGGCTATCGCCTGTGATCCGTGCACGTTTGTAATTAAAGTTATCACGATAGGGGAGTGGGCGCGGGATGTTAGCCAGCCGCTGAACACGCAATGACGACGGCAGATTTCGCTAATGACAAAGACGGGATAAATAGGAAAAGGGCTGGTTGATAGGCAGTTGGTTATTGGAACGCACCTCAGAGCTGAACTCGGAAAAACCACACAAAAATAAATATACAGAACATCCGTTTTGTGGGGGAAAATAAAAGCGAAAAACTGAAAATAAATATGTTGACCCTGTCAACAAGCGGCATGCAGTGTGCCTGTGTGTGTCAGCTGGTGATGTATGGCCTCACCTGGGGTGGCTATCATATGAAAGATGGTGTAATTATGCTTGCCCAAAAAATTATTAAAGCATAGAAACGCACTCAACACAGATGTTCAACTTATTTCTCGTAAAACATTACAGCAGAGAGCTTGCTCTATTAGACAAAACCATCTTCAAATTGCATAGCTTAAACTTTAGCTATTTTTATGAAAAAAGCTTTGCATAGTTTTTAGTTCCCCCACGGATTTCTTTTATAGGAACAAGGCAAACGACATACAAAAAAGTTCAGCAAGAGTCTGCTTGACAAATTTCTTGGTTTTTTTTTTTTTTTTTTTTATCCTCTGATACCCAAAAGTTAAAAGGTTGTATGAGGCTGTCCCATTATTAGCATCTATAGAAGTTGTGTTAGACACTAAGAAACAATCTGTACTGTATGGAAATTGGAGAAAAAAAATGAAGAAAGTTTTAAGACAGGCTAAACATTTGTATACCCGTTACTCGTGGAGTACAAAGGGGATACTAAAGTCGTGCAAATGTTTGTAATTGGCAAAAGGTTATCGGTTATATGCAAGTCATTTGCATACAAGCAATATATTGGTTGTAAGCAAAAAAATTGCATATAAGCAATCAGTTATTCATGTTAATTTTATTTGAATGACATACTATGTTTATACACACAAAATTTATTGTGCATAATGCCCTTTAAAGTATGCTACGCTTCTGAAAAGATACAATTGAGAAAATTATTTATCTTAATTGGCTTAACAAAGTAAAGTTTGCATACTTCGAAAGGCGTTACTCATGATAAATTTGTTGTGTATAAACATAGTAACAGATAGCAATGTACTTATCTTGTGTAATTTAGATATAACATAAGGACAACTTAAAATCACATTTCGTTTCAACTCGTTATTCGCCGCCTAAGTAATATAAATAGGATTTGCAGCCCAAACGGCCGTCTATACAGCCACAGCTACTGTTCATGTTTATATGTATTCTCTGTTGAATTTTCTGGTTGATTATTGAACTATAATCAAACCTCGACCTTGAGCCAGCTAACATTCACTTTGACTAATTTCGTTTCAAATATTTCATCAATAACGAATATTCAAGGATTTATACTCAATTTACTTTGCGGTCGTACGACTTTTCCTGGGGCTACGGCCTTTTAGGTGTTTACATTGAGCGTACGGTCACATAGTCGGTAACATTAAATCAGCCGTTTGACGTGTACTTTACATTAAATTGGAATTTATGTGTTAAATTTTCAACAAAATGGAAAAAAAAACATTCTATACGTGATTGCGTAGATGTAATGGTGGTAGATATAATTACCATCTCTCAAAAGTTATACCCGTAGTCAGGCCCGTCGAGAGGGGATTCCGGGCCCGGGGGGTTTTTCTCATGTTGTACATCTTCTTCTTCTTTCTTATTTGGCCTGATATTTCTATCACAACCGTTTGACGGTTTCGGCCGCTGCTATTAATGCCCGCCACTAGCCTTTGTCTTGTGCGAGCTGGCACCAGTTGGTCAGTTTAAGTGCCTTTATGTCTTTCAGCACCTGTTTTTCACAAGTAAGTTTTGGTCGTCCTACAGCTACTGCTTTCCCTAATTCGTTCGCTTTTCGCCTGTACACTATTTTTACTGGAGCTTCTTCATCCATAAGAGTAACATGTCCAAGCCAGCGCAGCCGCTGTTGTTTTATGCGCTTGACTAGATCAGTGTCCCCATAGAGCTCATACAGTTCGTGGTTCATACGGGTGCGGAACTCATCGCCAACTTTTACAGGTCCATAAATCTGCCGAAGGACTTTCCTCTCGAACACGCCGATCGCCTCCTCATCCACTGTTGTTAATGTCCATGCTTCTGCGCCGTATTGCAGGACTGGGATAATAAGCTACTTTTATAGCGCGATTTTCGTTTTCCGAGAGAGGTCTCTGCTCTTGAGCTCCTTACTAAGCCCGAAGTAACATCGGTTTGCAAGAGTTATTCTTCTTCGGATCTCCAGACTGATGTTGTTGTCGCTGGTAATCATCGTTCTGAGGTAGACAAAGTTCTTTACAAAGTTAAAGTTGTACTCTCCCATTGCAACAGATTGTCCAAGACGCGTAGGCTCACTGCGCGCTGAGACTAGGAACTTCGCCTTTTCCTCATTTACCGCTAAGCCCAAGCGTTTTGACTGCTTCTCAATCTCTGAAAACGCCAGTTCGGATTTGCCGATAATGTCAATGTCATCGCCATATGCAAGTAGCATTACATCTTTATAAAAGATGGTGCCCGATCTGTTAGCATTTGATTAAACAAGTTACACGACAAGGTGTCACCCTGAATAAAACCTCTTTTGATATCGAAAGGCTCGGAGAGGTTCTTTCGTATTTTGACGGAGCTTTGTGTGCTTCTCAACGTCATCATGCAAAGTCTAACGTACTTTGCTGGTATATCGGTATTCAAAAGCGGCTTTATAATCAATAAAAAGATGGTAGGAGTTGATTTTCGTCGCATGGGTTTTCTCCAGTATTTGTCTCAATGTGAATATTTGGTCTATGGTGGATTTACCAGGTCTAAAGCTACACTGATAAGGTTCGATCAGTTCGCTCATTATTGGCTTTAGACGTTCACATAAGATACATGACAGAACCTTATATGTAATGGGTAGGAGACTGATCCCGCGGTAATTGGCGCATATTGCAGGGTCTCCTTTTTAAAGTATTGGGCAGAGAACACTTAGACTCCAATCTTCGGGCATACATTCTTCGGACCAAATTCTGCATAGGAATTGGTGCCTGCACCTTACCAGCTCCTCGCCGCCAGCCTTGAACAATTCAGCGGGTAGCTCATCAGCTCCAGTTGATTTGTTATTTTTAGCCTTTGGTAATTGTCTAGTATAGCGGCCTACTCTCAGAAAATTCCAAAAAAATTCCCTTCGATAGATCGCGAATTATGAAGAATTTTCATGCAGAAAAACGCGGGGGTCATCCGTGGTTTCTTTTAAACGAATTTTAAAGTTGTAATTTTTGCCCATACAAATACATGCTTGATCACATATGCTTTTCGAGTTCTGTTTGTGTTTTCAAATAAATATATTAAAAATATTATTTTCCTATGACTCAGGGGAACATTTGCTTGAATTTCTATGCGAAAGTGAGGAAATCTTTACACCTATTTGATCTGTTTTGAACTCTTTTCCACGCCACCTATTGAGGTAAAATTCAAGGCGCGTTTTTTTTAACGTGAGAAGGGCATTTTTTTTAAGTGGTGTCCCCTAAGGAAGGGCCTAATCCACTGTCGTCTTCCCCGTGCACTTCCTCTTCCTCCTATGAATTAATATGTATTTTATGTTCATAATTCGCGATCCATCGATGAATATTTTATTGTACTCAATTAAGTACAAATTTTTTTTCAAAAAATCGCGCGATTTTTTGGGTTACCAAACTTCGGGTCTATTTCTATATCATTGATTGGTGGTTCCACTACTTCTCCTGAGGCGTCATTGTGTTCGTCATCGCCTCCCAGCAGGTTGAAGAAATAGTTTCTCCATTTGTCTATTACCTCTTCAGGATCTGTGACATAAGTAAGTGTCAAACGACTATTTTCTGTTGTTAAATTTATATTGAATCCATTACGAAACAAATTAGACGCAAAAACTTTAAACGCAATTATGATTTTTAGATCAAAGTATATGTAATTTTCTTTTAAAACTAAAATATTATTTAATCGGTTTGAAACCGGTAACGGAAATAATTATGTGACCGAATGCGGAAATAACCGAAACCGAGACCGTAACCGAAACAATTTAACCGAAACCGCTATTTCTTTCGGTTGTATTCCCTGGTTTTGCTTTTAGATAGTAGAAGCTCCCATAACTCACCTCGATTACTTCAAAATAGATAAAACAGTTAACAGACAATGCATATTGTTCAGAGCTTTATGAAGATTGGTAACATTTCGCTGATCAAAACCAGAGCTTTAACGATGTTCTTATACTAAGTTTTTTAAGAATTCAGAAAATTTGCCTGCCTTGTCATCGAGAAAGAGATAAAAGCATGACAAATAACAAGAAGACACTTGTCTCAAATGAAAGATACAATGGATCTTTAATTTAACAAAAGAACTTTGCCAGAGTTCGTCTAGTAGGCCCCACTCTGCAGGGTATTTCTCACCCCAAAGCGGAGACTTTTTTCTCTGTTTTTTTCTATTTTGTTGTTTATTTTATTGGTTTGACTTTTTCGACCATAACTTTTGTACCAAAAATTGCATTGAATTGTGAAAATAATCGCCATAAAAATGTTTCGTGCACGACTTGTAATTGGTTTACAAATTTATGAGGGTTGATTGTGTATATTTTTTGCGTTGCTTTCTTTCAAGACACAATGTGTGTGGGACATGTATATTTTATGGTCTCAATGTGTGTTATACACAAACAAACGCACTTCTAAGGGGTAGTTAAATTTGGCCCCTGCTAGGGGTCGTTGACGCGTTTGCTTATCATTAAAAAAAAGTATTTTTGGTTATTTGATTGCCATTGTTGAACAATTAAAATCGTCTATAAATTCTAGATGGTACTTATAATCCACAGGTATTGATTGAATTTAAATCGTACTAAATTCTCAAGTTAAGACCACTTGGCACGTTCCGCACTTCTTAAGAAAAGTGCTTTCTCCCCGTCTGCTCATAAATTTAACTTAAATTTTTTATTTATTTTTTCCTCTTTGCTTGCGAGCTGCTGCTAACTTGAAACTTTTTTCATTTTCAGAAATGTTGTCGCCAATGCTGAGCGTCCTGATTTCTGTTGCTACTTCCGCTGCTCCGACTTAATTCCGCCACCCAAATTGTTAACCACATGGCTTTGGTATTGACATTTCTGGAGTAAGGTAATCTTTGGAGGGGACAAACACCACTCCACACTCTGCCAGCGATGTTCGTAACAATTGGTGCCACTAGCACCACCACCCTCACCGCAATCTCTCCAATGGGTTTACTTGGGCGCCATTTGCAGAGACAGCAACAGCATCGACAACAATAGAAAGGACGAAAGGAAAAGAAAGCTGAAAAAGAAACAATGACAGCAAATCGCAGGCGGAAGAAGACAATCGGCATGTTAACATCAGGCCTGAAATCAGTAGTCAAGTGGAAAATTATTATATCATCAATAATGCTACTTTTATTAAATGGGACAAGTGAGTACAGTTAGCGTTCTAATCTATGATTCTAAGGGATGGTGTGAGGACACTGAATCAAAAAAATTCATGTTGCTTTTAGTCAAAAAAAAAAGAAGAGTTTTGGCGCTGCAAACTGAATAGAGGGAGACAAACACGTCAACTGCTGGCGTTCGTTCTAGTTCATCATAAAAGGACAGACTGTGCTGTTTGCAAAACCAGAGCCACTAAACAGTTAGTGCAATGGCAGCAAACAATTCTCTTGGTCACGGAGCGATATGTGTTTTGCTAAATTTTTTCTGTCTTTAATGTGTGCAAAATTAAGTGAAAATATATGATGATGGAAGGAAACAAAGCATAAAATAAAGTTATAAAATAGGGGAAAGTTAACTTCGGCTCGGCCGAAGTTTTGTATACACTTGCAGTTTGTTTTTCTAAATAAGACTACTTTTCGGACCTTACTTTTCTATGGGAGCTATACTATATAGTTGTCCGATTTCGACCAAACAAACTGTTAATTACTAAATTTGGAGGCGATCCCAATTAAAACAAAAAAGTTTTTCTCACTAGAACTTCCTTTTCGACCGATCATTCATACTGGCAGCTATATGCTATAGTCATCCGATTTTGACAAAACTTTGTAGAGTTGTGTTAAAGTTTTTAAAATAAATATTTTCCAACGTAAGGGACGTTTCCAATTAAAACAAAAAAGTTTTTCTCACAAGAAGTAGTTTTTCGACCGATCGTTCCTATGGCAGCTATATGCTATAGTCATCCGATTTTGACCAAACTTTGTAGAATCGTGTGGGAGCATATAAAACAAATACATGCCAATTTTGAGGACATTTCCATTGAAAACAAAAAAGTTTTTCTAACTAAGACTACTTTTCAGACTATACTTTTCTATGACAGCTATACTATATAGATTTCCGATTTCAACCAAATTTAGTGGAAGCATAGAAAAGCATAGTAAACTAAGAAATACGAAGTTTGGAGGCATTTCAATTGAAAACAAAAAAGTTTTATTCACTAAAACTAGCTTTTCGACCGATCGTTCCCATGGCAGCTATATGCTATAGTCATCCGATCCGGCCGGTTCCGACAAAAGTGCTGCGTATTTGTACCAAAAGACTTCGTGCAAAGTTTGGTGAGGATAGCTTTAAAACTGACGGAGGAGATAGCATAGAAACAGACGGACAGATGGACGGACAGACGGACAGGGCTAAATCAACTCAGCTCGTCATGCTGATCAAGATGCTTCCTTCTTTGCGTTACAAACATCCGCACAATTTTATAATACCCTCTGCAAGGGTATAAAAAATAGATCGAATAATTTGATTTCGCACGCTCTTGATAAAAAGTCTATTCGTTCTTGAATTTTCCAAAAATTCGCTCTTTAAATCGAGTTAAATTTTTTTCAATTTGATGTTTTTTGGCCAGTGTTGCCTAGTCATGCCCCGGGGGGCCAAACACACACGGCAAATTCACACCGAAGGCTTGCGGAAGTAATGCATCAGTGAGTGTTAGAGAAAGAGACAGAGCCTATCTTCCTGGGGAACCCTGTTTTTGGCTGGGGTACTGAGCAGAGCTAGCAAATAACAATTGACCGTTTTTCGTTGTGCAAATATAACAGTTATCTACGGACCTTTTTGAGCAAAAATCAGAGATGAACCGTTCACATCGGCTCATGAACGAATCGCTCAGTGCTCAACGAACAACCTACGGATTTATTTACATTTTGCTCTGCTCATTCACTGAGTAAATCGTTGCGAGCGAAGAAGATAAAAGTCATTTGCGTTTGTGTGTGTGTATGTGTGAGCGAGTTGTCTGTATGGGCTTGCGACTCACACAAGCCACACACACACACAAAACAAATAAAAGAAAAAAAAGGACCCTTTGAGGTGAGTCGTTCGGCTTTTTGCTCATCTACGTCTCAGTCGGATCGCTGTCTATAAATTGTTATTGACAGTCAACTGAAAACAAAAACAAGGAGAAACGAAGTGTTCTGCTCATAGCGAGAGCAAGCGTGCATGTTTTTTTCGGTTTTTGATAGGTTATTGAGCAGACCGCAAATGCAAGAAAGTTTAATTGTTATTTACGAGCTCTGGTACTGAGGTAAAATAACTGAGAGGAAAGAACATTTGAGAGAATTGCCTTGAACCCGCTCTCACAGTTTCGTTTTTATGGGAGAGTTGTGTGTGGGGAAATTACCAAGTGGAGAGCGCAATCGCGGTCGGCTCTTTATTCAAGTGTGAGCGATCTTATATTTAAACCTTTGGAGCTCCCGACACAAGAACGAACATTCTTGTTTTTTGAGTAGGATAAGCTCTTAAGTTAAGAATGGTCGATCCAGGTTTTGAGTATGTGTAGCTTTTGATTCAAGAATTATTCTGCTTAATTTGTCGTACTTGGATCAAGAAATTCAGCATAAAAACCTATTCTTGGATCAAGAATTTTCATTCTTACTGTACTTTTGACATCGAACATTCTTGATCCGAGAAGGAAATTCCGAAAATTTGGATCGAATGAAGAGGTTAACAGTAAATCAATTACCAAGATTTGGAAGGGTTACGCGAATTTTAAATCAATTCTGGATTAGGTATAGAGCTCAAATAAAACACATTAAGCTTATTTTGCAAAAAAAAAAAACAGAAAAAAAAATTTTTCCTTTAGTTTTGCTGCTTTTAATTGTTTTAGACACAAGTCAACAGTATAAAATCCTTGATATTTATGATTTCTGTCATTGTCCCATTTTAATTCGAAACGGAAACAATCCACCGCTACCATTTATACATCCGTATGTCTTTCCTTTTCTTATTTGTGTAATTTGTTGTCTCACTCTTAATTTACACCACAAAAAGCCATTTAAACAATGGAACAGGGGTAGCAGACGACTTTTGTTGTGTTTTGAGAGTAAGAAATAATTCACAAGGATTTATAATGTTTTATCTCTCCTCTTTTCATGCGATGACTTCTTTGTTGGGCCGTGTTTTGTGCTGCGGCTCGATTTTAACAAAAGGTCACGTGCTGGCGGTGCGAAAGGGTCGCCTGATGTCCCCAAGCACATTCACTGCACTCAGCGGCGACCTGCATGTGCAGATACAGTTCAATGGTAACGAGGCGGGGGCCAGCAGCACGACGACAACAGCCAGTCCTGACGTCCACTTGAGCACTGACAAGGTGGAGCAGAACAAGAACACCATAATGAGCACTTTAGTCATTAGCAAAATCATTGATGAAGTCGAGAGTTCCGCCACCGACAATGCCACCCAGAAGGTGTTGTTGCAGCGCCGACGCAAAGAGGTGGTCCAGAATATTCCACTCTTTCCGGACCCGCGTTTCAACGTCACTCAAGTGACGGTACCCTGCCAGACATTTGTGCTCGGAGGGCTTTATGAGATGCAGGTAGTCAACAATCTCAAGACGATCTCGGCCCTCAATCGTAGTGAGTTGACTACGACTACGCTGATGCCCTCGCAGGATGAGCGACTACAGCAGACCCTGGATGTACGATGGCCAAGTGCCGAGATGAATGTCAGTCCCGTAAGTCTACGTACCTATCCACAGAAGCCGGTGGAGGTGACTTTGCGCTTTCCCGAAGTCAACTGTGATCGAGCTCTGGTGGGTGAGCTTCCAACACTGCCCGAGTTCTGGCTGGAGCTGGTTTACTGCGGCAAGCAACGCAACTGCGGCTATAATATCTCCAAGACGAGTATACTCTTTGCCGAACAGGTGCGTGGCTTTCCCAAGCATAAAACCCTGACATTGGGTTGCGAACTATTCGGCTTGGCTGGTAACTATGCCGTCCAGCTAAGACCCATGGTGGCGGCGATAAATGTACCCACGACCCGACGTTTGATCAGCGTGGATTGGAGCGATGAATTTGTGTTCAATGTGTATGCACGCAGTATCTTTCCCTGTGATCCACATACGGGCATAGGCGTTCTCTATGAATATCCTGGTTGTATACTCGAGCAGGGTGATCGGGTACGTTTGTATGCCAAGTTACGTGCGGATGTGGCCTCATTAAAGCCACCCACCACGCTGCACTATGTGGCCGAACAGCGTGTGGTGAAGAGCCAGCATTCACTTTACTTTGGTTGTGATCTCTTCTCCGAGAAGTATGTGGAATACTGCTTCGTCTATGTCAGTCAGGCGATTTCTGGAGCAGTCGCCGATGTCAGGATGGACTGCGTACCCACGCTACCAGTCAGTGGTAAGTTAATAGAAACCTTTAATAAACCGAATTCCAGGTGGATTCAGGTGGTTCGCTTGATCGCTACAAGCTTCAAACAACTTCAGATTGCTTAAGGGCCTAATTCTTATGGCCTCGCTAAAAAACTGAATAACGCAAAATTTATAAGAGATATTGGCAAACGGGTTTTTTTATTGGATAGATAATAGATAAAACTAGAAAAAAAATTTTTTGTTTTGTTTTTGCTGTTGTTTTTGAAGAGCCCTTCGAAGTTGGACAACAATAAAAAGTTGGTCCCATGGTTCCGGATTTTTTTTTAAACGGCTTATCTGAAATGGATGAAATTAAATGCGATCTGCTCAGAATTGATGTGGTTCTTGCACCTGCCTCGACGTTTGCAGTACGTTCAAAAACACCGGAGATATAGGGCTCCAGAGTCAAAATCTCGAAAATCGACCATTTTTGTTCTCTGAGGCAGGTGCAAAAATTATGTGTATATATTGAGTAAAACAAAAAAAAAAAAATGTTGGAAATCGGTCTATATTTACGACATGTTTTTTCTGGAGCCAGTTTAAAAAAAGTGGTTTTAAGATAATCGCGTTTAAAGTTTGGTTTTTGTTTTCGACAAACTAAAATAAATTTATTTTTTTTTCTAATACTTATTTTATTTATTTGGGTGTTAACTATGGCAGAAAAAAAATTGATTCAAATCGGTTAATTGGTTTCCGAGAAATAAGGGGTTAAGTGCGTCAAGACGTGGTGGAAAAAAATGTTCCTATACTTTCTATATACGATTTTTTTGTAAAACTTATTTTTTTAACTTTACGAGCATATTATAACTTCTCTTTCAAGTTTTTTTTATTTACAAAACAAAAGTAAAATGGGATGTTAAGAAATACGAGGGTCGATGAAAAAAAATGTTTATTCTAAAGGCCCAGACGGACTGACGACGTAACGAGAAGTTTCATACAAAAATTGAGAGAAGAAGAAGCAGGCGTAACGATTTCCTTGCACTTTACGTTTGCCCCCCGTTTGCCCGCTTAACAGAGCTAAACAGAGCTTAACATCTCATACGTGGACTCAATGTTAATAGGCTGTGGGCCTTATTTTGCGTTGCCCAGCTGGTGCAATATTGTTGCCACCAGATGTTACGCGCTGTTACTCTACATGTATGTCATCGATCAGCTGGAGCCGATTGGAAATGTTTTCGCATGAAGACAAGATTGCGCTGATTTTGGCGTTGAGAGACCGCGATGCCATTTGGGATTTATCTCACCCCAAACATTCGGGCTTAAATTTTGTTAACAAGGCTTGGAGTGCAGTGGCCGAGCTTGTTCAAAAAGAAGATCTGTAACATACGTGAACGACTAACACTTTGGATAAATTAATTCAAATTTCTACCAATATGTAGCAGTTGCTGATTGCCGAACTGGTTTAAATGCTTTGCGGGAGAGCTATTGCTATCATGGCAGAAGCACAAGCGTAAATCACTTGTACAACGTTATTCAAATGGGATGCAAAATGTTACCGTTTACACGAAAATCGGAACAGGGCCCTTCATCATTATCAAATCTAATCGGGGGTGTCCTGGAAATTTCTAGAGATTTTGGATTCGGTTGGTTTGCCAATCCGTCGAGAAATCCGTCGGTGTCCCAGAACTTCGAGAGATTTCGTTTTCTTCGAAAGTCTTGTTCGAAAGGTGAGTGTATAAGATTATGGTCTTACTACAAAAACAGTGATATATTGCGTGGGCCCAACCCACGCCCAACAAAATACGAGAGGTTTGAAACCAACCGAAAGAGATTTCTGGGACAGCGACAATTGGTTTTGGGTTGGAATTTGGTTGGAAGAGATTTCTGGGACACCGCCGTATATGCGAATTTGCGATTTTGGGGATCTTTCGAACTACACCGTCCATCTATTTAGCTGTCTTCATGATATTCAAATATAATTTTCGCCATTTTTTGACAGTTTTAAGCGGGTACAATCGACACATTATCAAATAGCAAATTGCTGGTGTCGATTGCTTGCCTGTTCTTGCTCCGGCGTTTCTGGTTAGATCTCTAAGCCTGGCCTGCCGCTCAACTTGTTCAACGCGCCGCTATTGAGATTGTTGCGCAGTCTCAGCGGTTCTCTGGGATGCGATGTGTATAGTAAATTGTTGCCGTCGATTGCTCATGAGTTATTTCTTTTGTGAATTGGTAGAACTTAAGTAATCTTACAGAACATTGGGAAGCAGGAAGTAGTCAAAGCCATGTTAAATATTTAATTGGCATTGGATATCGATCTTTGTTCTATGCGCTTTTGAGCGTTTTCAAAACCTTAAGATAACTGAGGTCTTAACATCTTAACAAGAAGCCGCCGCTTTCTGCTTCAGTACATATTTAAGTCGATTTATTTCTGCTCAGCTTTTCGTAACACATTCCAAAAACTTGTTTCAGAATCTGATACCGGTGGATGGGGTGTTTGGAGTGAGTGGACGCCATGCTCTACGAATTGCTTGGGTGGTACACGCAATCGGTACCGATTCTGTGACTCCCCACCGCCACGCTATGGAGCCAAGTTCTGTGAGGTAAGTGCTGTCTCATCAACTCTATCAATATCCTTAATACCCTCCATGTTCTCTATTCACCTACATTTTCATGCTATTACTACTAAGTATTACTATCTTTCCCTTCAACATCCTTTCCACTGCTTTTGACTCCTGCCAGCCTTGTCTTTTGTCAGTTATCCTCGAGGCTTACAGTTGAGTTCATGTTTCACTTTGTCCCACTTCCACACGACAGAACTATATCATTGTTTTTGTTGTTGTTGCTGCTGCTGGGAGTAGGTGGCTTGGTGCGTAGGACGTTTTGCTCTATTGCTGTAGGCCTCTGCAAAGTTTGTGTGTATCAACATGGCGACACTTGCTCCAGATTGCGTGGGGAATTTACGACGCTTCCGACAATTGTATGCCAGCACACACACACACTCCATTTTTCTTTTATCCTCCCTCCGCCACGCATTTCATTATCCCCAAACTTCCGGCATCCACATCAAGCGATAGGGGCACACATTTGTTCATAGTTTTGCAAACTTGTCGAGAACAATTACAAGAAAAGTTTTTAAATGTGCTTTGCCTGTGCACCTCCTCCACTTATCTTACATTCCACTTACATATGTCGATGCGGAAGTTGGAACAATAGCAGAGCCTTAGGGCGGAAAATTAGAATGGAATGTGGGAGTGAGGATGCCAAAGGTGCAATCGTTTTGCCCCCCCCCAGCCCGGAGGAGAAGCTAAATATTATGACACGAACTATTAATCAAATAATGCTATTGTTTATTACGAAACAGCCTAAAGCTTTGCAAGTTTCTTAAGAATAGAAGGCAGCAGGAAAGAGCATGCTTAAATATTAATATAGGAGGAGGATATTCAACTATCATTAAACATGCCACAGTACATATCACCGAGTCGCAGAGTATAACAGTTCTGAAGAGCATAGCACAGTTCTTAGTGTCATACAATGTTGTTAACAGAAACGTGTTGTCTCCAGAAAAGCTCATTTCCCTGACAACACAACATTTGTTTATTGAAAACAACTTCAGTGTATAAGAATTTGGCCTCCACAAAGGAAACATTGAGTTACAATTCCACAAAATTGTTGAACTGTTTGCAAAAGATTAAACGTACAAATTTGCCAAAATGCCACCAAAAAAGAAAGGAAAGGGCAAAGGCAAGGGCCGCAAGTCCAAGGAAGATCCAAATAAAATGACCCAAGTGGATCGCACCTTCTATGAGCTGACCATTACGGACTTAAATCAGAAGCTGGCCCGTCTGCGTGCACATCTTGCCAATTTGGATGAATCGAATGTAGGGCTTGCGGATAAGCTACGTGAGGTGGAACATGATCGCACGGATGTGGCTTCTCATTTGGAACGCACTTTGGCGGAGCGGAATAACAATATCACAGAGCTCGAAGAGCGTTTGGTGGAAATCACCAAGGTGAGAGAGGAAGAGAATCGTTTGGCTCAGGAGAAGATAGCCGATTTGGAGGCCAAATACAAGGCCATGCATGATCAGTTGACTTCAGAGATTAAGCTGCTGAATGGTAAGCTAAACTCTCTGGATGAATTTCGCATACAACGTGATGTATTGCTGGCCAAGTTCGATGATCAGGAGGCGGATCTCAAAGAGAAGGAAAAGGAACATAAAGAGGCGCTCTACAACATGGAACAGCGGGCGGTGGTGGAAAAGGATGCCCTAAAAAAGGAGGTTGAGCAGAAGTTGCTGCAAGTCTCCGAGGATTTCACACGTTCCAGTGAGATACGAAATGCGGGCTACACCCGCCGCTTGATACGCGAGAATATCGCTTTGCAGAAGGAGATTGATCTGCTGGTGATGTCACAAATCAAGCTCCAGCAACAGTACAATAACCAAAAGGACAAGCACAAGGAAATGGAGGAGCAGTACAGTGCCTTGGATCAAATCAAAAACGAATTGGTACGCAACTCGGTGAACAAAATCAAGATAATTGAGGGTTTGACCAAGAACTACGAGAAGCTCAAGGCCAAATATGTGGAGGGTTTGCGCTATCGCAAGGCCTACGAGACTCAACAGATGGCCGAACAGTGTGGCCAGGTCAAGCAGAAGGATGCCTCCGTTAAGCTACGCTCGCTGGGCAAGCGTATGGAGATTATGACACTGGAGAACAAGAATCTAGTGGTGGTACATGAACAGCATGAAATGGAAATCCTAAGACTGCGTGGCATTATTCAAGAGATCAAGGTGACGGTGCGTGATGCCATCATAGCCGAACAGAGTGCCAAACTATTCCCGGAGCGACTGATTACGGCCAATGTGGATGCCCCAGAGGTGATAGCTGAGGTACGCGAAGATGCTGTGGCCTTGTGTAAGCTGGCGCGTATTGATCTACTTTCCAAGTTGATGAATATCGTCAGCTCTCATTCGGAAGAGCTGCCACGTACCCCTTCCATTGCCTCCATAGGCAGTGTCACCTCTTCTTTGTATGCGCCCGGCAAAATGGGCTTTATGCCTCATAAACCCAAGGCAACGGTCTATGAGATATTCAAGAGCGAGGTCGTGGACCAGGTAGTCGACCTTAAGATACCCGACTACTTGCAAAAACAAAAGGATCAGGCTAAAACTGAAGCCACTGTTCGACGTGGCGATGAATATTCCATTATTGATGTAGAATTTGGTACCACTCTGTATGTGTCCTCGTCCCGTGAAGATGATTTGGCTGAAATGGAGGAAGAACCACTGGAAGAAGCCGAAGGTTCCAGTAGCACGGTGTCGGTAAAGAAGGAAAGCAGCGAGGGGAGTGCAGCACCGCCAATAACTGCAGCACTAGCCAAAATCACCTCGGCCGAGGTGGTTAAAGATCCGGATAGCAAGTCTATGCGCAGCTTTAGAACTTCAGATACGGGTGCCACCGGACTAACTGGCCTAACCGGTGAAGAGATGGGAGAAGAGGAGGAAGACTATGATATAAATCTGTTCTATTAGGCCTACTGTACTGCATACATATATTTTATGATGTTACCACTAAAATAAAGCACAAGAATCAATCAAAACCAACTTTATTATTTCTAATTAAGTTTATCAAAGGTTTTTGGCCTTTTTGTTCCTAGGAGACTCTTTCCGCTAAGATCATTGCTCCCATTGCTCCCGAGAGTTATTTTACGGCAACTGGCACCACGCATCTATTGCGTATCGGAGCATTTCGCCAGGCGATTCGCACAGAAGCAGACGTCTGCTGAACTGGAGCATCGGTAATAGGGGTTGTTTTTTCTGTTGTTGCTGGACTACTCCCAAACTCAAATGTCGTGCCCACCGCTGGTTCAAGATCAAACTTGTCATAACTAAAATTTGGAGAAGTAAAAATCAAAAAGATTTCCTGACTAAGAGCGATCCGACTGTCTATTTAATGGTATGAGTACTTGTACTTGTACTTGCAGGGTTCGTAAATAACACACAAAGTAAAAAACATTCGTGCCTGTTCCGAATTCCGAGTCGGTTTTCGTGTAAGCGTTTGAATTTAGAGCAGCGATGTTCAAGAAGAGCGGGTCCAAAATGTGAGAGTGTATTGGTGTGCGATATCAAATCGACACAGCCCAGCTTTGAACTGCGAATGAAGGCAAAGAGAACTCTGCTTACGCTCTTATGTCCGATTTCCGATTGCGCTCGGCTCCTGGGGGCTATGGAGGAACATCGCTAATTTAGAGTTTAAACTTTACAATGTTATACGGAAGTTGACAAACATTTCAACGGTTACTAGATCAGGTTTGAGGAAAATCGGAATTGCTTAAGCAGTTGAAACCGTTTGCTGAATGCCAAGTGGATTCAATTCGCCAAAAAGAGACGACATTCGTCATACTTTTCATATAAAAATGTGAACTCTAAGTCAGAACAAGCAACGTTTACACGAAAATCGACTCGGAATTCGGAACAGGCCTGAATGAGTTCTAAACAATGAGCACGTTCACCAGCACACACCAATCATCTAACATAAATCAACAATCAAAAAAAGTGTTTGGCTGTTGGTGAACGGTTTTTAATCGAATTTGCAGCCAACAAAATTATCGATATTTTTATTGAATATGAATAACATCAAGTACAATCTATTACCTTGGATGTGACTGTTGTCAAAAACGCCGATATGGCGATATTTCGACCTCTTCGGTGGCGACTTGGTAGTCTCTGGTTGTCCCAGATTGGCTACTTGTAAGCGAAGAGGAGAATGCCTTGCAGATGCTCTCCATTGAGGAGTTTCATGCGGCCAGGTTTGAGGAATCAACTGGGGGGCCTTCTTGCAGCTCCATGATAGACTCGGGGGAAAGCTCTCTCCCAACCGATTTGCAGAGCACGAACACTAGAGACCATTGTACAGTTTGCGGGAGGACACAAGATTGTGCTGCTTCGTCTGCTGCAGGAGGATTGGCTGTGTGCCATTGAGTTGATTAATACGTTCCAGCAGCAGCGTATACCAAATATGAGTGAAGATTTGCAGCTCTGGATCATGCTAGAAGTGCTGCAGGCCATACCGGAGGAGGCACAAGTCATACACACCTCGGTGAAGCGAGTCATCTTTAGGGCAGAGCTGGGCAAGCGGGTGCCGGTGGTGTGGCAGACATGCGAGACGTATTTAAAGCTGCAAATGGGACGCAGTGAATGGGACGCGGTGTGCGTGGATGTGGGCACATGGATTAAAAACATTGGCTACTCCATTGAGGGCTTTTTAGTATGTCGAAACGGTCACCTACTTATGAGAAGGACTTCCGTTTTGCCAACATCCAAACTGCAAATAGCAAAGACGATTAATTCTTTGTTTATTGCTGTCAGCTGTTTGCTATCGATAACAATAATATTTTAAGCGTGTGTTAATTACGAACCCTGCTTGTAAGTTTGTTATATTCGGCGGTGTCCCAGAAATCTCTTCCAACCAAATTCCAACCCAAAACCAATCCGTTCCTAAAATTCTTCGTTCTCGAATTTGTTGGGAGAAACAAACCATAGCACATTTGATCATATTTACATCTAGGACCTTTCGAACTAGACCCGAAGAAAACGAAATTTCTAATTTCTGGGAACGACCGTATTTCCGAGCGTATTTGCGAACCAACCGAAGCCATAATTTCTAGAGATTTCCAGAACACCTCCGATTATGACTCCGATTATGACTATATCTCGAAGTTCGGCTAATAAACGATACGAGTTTAAAACAGTTATTGCTATACAGTAGGGCGTCACATTCCTTCTTATTCATGAATTTCATAGAACACCTAGAAAAAGTCCGGTCTAAATGTTCCAGAAAAAGTAATTTCGTTCTCAACAGTAGGGTAAGTCCGTTATTTCTCATACTGATAACGACGGGGCTATGTATGTAGAGTACGCGTTTTTTGAGACCGATTTCGTGCTTGCTTTTGGAACGTATGAGGACCGTTCTGAAAAATCTAGAAAACTATGAGACGCTTAAGCTGACTTTGGCAGTGCCGAAAGTACTTATTCCCTTGCAATACTGAAATTAACAAAATGTTTCTCACTGAGATAGAGCCGGATCGTTTTCTCGGCATTCTTGACTCAGCTCGGATATGCTTACTTCTTCCTGTTACACTTATTTTGCCTTTTGTACTCATTGAATAACTCACCTTTTTTTTGCAGGGTCCCTCGGTAGAGACACAGAAATGTGGCAAAAGCATTGCTGATACCTGGGATTGTATTTATGAAACATCCGGCACCATTTTAAATAAATCAAATAACACGGAGGTCAGTCAGGAAATTGGACCCGGCTGTCGTTGTGGCTGTATTGTACACTTGGGCTCCTCCAAGCCCAAACGCATCATAGCCGGAGCCACACAAAGCTGTCCGGGACGCTCATTTTGGCTTATACAGGTGAGTGGTTGGCCGTTTGGAAACTTTCTTTCAGCATTCAGTAATAACCATAAAAATGAACAATGCCAAACATTCAGAAGTGTGTGTCCATGAATAAAATTCCGTACGCTTGAAATGAAGCTGCCTGCGGGCCCCCATGTGACACACACACGCACACGCAATCCCATACAGAAGACCTTCAGCTAAACTAGCTTGCCACACAAATGTAGTTGGTGTGAGTCAGAAGACAAGCATGAGGGCTCAACCTACTTCTAGTTCATGCATAATAAATACTTTATATAGTCACTTCTTTTAGATAGCCAACGTACGTGGGTCAATGGCATCGATGACCTGCCCAGAGTAGGCATTTTTCTTGTCATCATTATGAATTGATTAGGATTGTCCACTTGATTTGATAAATTGGATACAATGTTGGCTGCATTACATATTTTCAAGATGGAATGATTCTTGAGTTTTGGTAGGATATGAAGGTAGGTTAAATAGGATAGCAGCACAGAAACAAGGGGACTAATTTGATTTATGCTACATATAGCCAGTTATTAATAACGAAAACAAAATTGATATCCGAAATAAACGGTTTCTAATCACGTACCGGAAGCGATAAAATTGTTTTTTTGAGAAACGAAAACCGTTTATTGTTATTATGGGCACCGATAGAACTGGAACTAACCCGACTCCTCAAACCAGAGCCCGAACCCGACCACTATATCGAAAAACGGAAAAGCAAAGCTAACTTCGTCTGTGCCGAAGTTTAAATACACTTGAAACTTATGTGACCACTGACTTAATATTGTGATCAATGACTTAATTTATAAGCTTTATGTCTTGTGTCATAGGGATATTCACTTCTTTGGTCACTATTTAGTCACTGTTTTAGTCATAGTTTTAGACATCCATCTAACTGACTGTTTAAGGACACCTGAAAACACTATACTTTATTGCCATATGCCCCATCCTAAGGAAATGAAGCTGTACCACAAGCTCGAATTAACACTCAGAAGCATAAACTTTTAAATGATCAATTGACCCCTGTAAATAAAAACACCTGAACTATAAGACGTTCAAACTAAACTTTCAAACATACCTTAGTCTAAGGTCTAAACTTTGATATTCTACGGAAATACATTCACAATTTTATTGTAACACCAAACCACTTTTCCATACTACAGGTGAACGATCTGCACACAGTATTCTAGGCGGACGTTTCCTCGTGTCATATTTTTAAGGTCAATGCCTAACAGTTTAGTAACTTTATGTCATTTTCTTTGGTCACTGTTTTGGTCCCTGTTCGGTCACTTTTAAGGTCACTGCTTTGGTCACTCTTTTGGTCACTGTTTTAGTCACAGTTTTTAGTTTTGGTCACTGTTTTAGTCACTGGTCACTGTTAAGGTCAATGCTTTGGTCACTGTTTTTTAGACTGATTTATTTAAAGTTTTAGTAACTGTTTTAGTCACTGTTTAGGTCAACATTTTGGTCAATGTTTTGATCACTGTTTTGTTCTCAGATTTAGTAACTGTTATATACCCTTCTTCCACTGGCACATTCTGGAGTCCATTCTCAAAAAGTGATTATTTCTTGTTCCACTGACGAATGTTTATCACGGTTACACGCGAATGGTTAAAGTTAAATTCAAATAAACAAATATCAGCTGTTTGTATTGCTTTGATTTGCAATTACAAATTGAAAGTTTAATTGGCCTTTAACATTTTACCGAAATGGATATACCTGCGTTCCTGCTGATTTGCGAGAAAAATCAAGAGTGCATATGTCAACGAAAATCACACAATTTCTAAGTTCATATTATTCTTATTAGTTGAATTTGTTTTAATTTAAATCTTGCATACATTGTTGAAGCGATATGGCGTGTTTTGGGAACGAGATGTGCCTGAAAACTCATCCGCATTTTTTGGGGAAAGATTCCGTGTCGAGAGGGACAACTTTAACGTGCTTGAAAATTGTCTACAAGGAATAGCAAAGCAGGACACGAACTTCCGGACGGCTATTCCATAAGATAAGCGAATTGCAATTGCCTTGCATACGCTTGGCTCCTCAGCCGAATATCGGACAATTGGCAGGTTGATCGGCGTGTCGACTTCCATGGTCGGCAAAATCCTACATGTAATGGCCTGTTTTCGGGTTTTATTTATCTGATAAACAAATATTACTAAGTAGAATTTATTTATAATAATAATTTATTATTGTTTGAAAAAGAATTCAAGTTTTGCCGCTTACCTTTCCCACTCACAATCAGCTGTTCTATTGATTACACTTGGACTTATCGATGGAATATCTAGCCGTTTAGCGGAAAAAAGCTAGAAGTGCCCGAGCGAATGTCAAATGTAGTAACAGTGATTTCCACAGCGGATGACCTGCCGAATGGACATTTATGTCTTATGGGGAAATACACAGAGAGAATGAGGTCATTTAGCTCATCCAGTGACTGACGTACAGAATGTGCCAGTGGAACAAGGGTAATAGTCAATGTTTTGGCTGCTGCTTTCGTCAATGTTTTGGTCACTGTCTCGGTCACTGTTAAGGTCAATGCTTTGGTCACTCCTTTGGTCACTGTTTAGTCACAGTTTTAGTAACTGTTTTAGACAATGTTTGTTGACAATGTAAATGTTTTGGTCACTGTCTTGTTCTCAGATTTAGTAACTGTTATAGTCACTGTTTTGTCTACTGCTTTCGTCACTGTTTTAGTCACTGGTCACTTTCTCGGTCACTGTTAAGGTCAATGCTTTGGTCACTCCTTTGGTCACTGTTTTAGTCACTGTTTTAATCACAGTTTTGGTCACCGTTTTAGTCACTGTTCTGGTCGCCGGTAATCAACCACCACAACCCACCTGCTGCTATGGCTGTTTTGCAAAGACCAAAGCTCCTTTGCAAAATCATAAGCGTAGCCGAAGAAATCTGTCGCAATAACAATCGTTTTTGCCCCCGCTCGACCGTTCGTAAAAGAGCGTCGCCTAAAAAAAATCAATCAGTACGGAATTACATCAATCCGAAACAGGATTGAAAACAGGGTAGTCCCGAATATTCGTGAGCCGAGCCAAAAAAAGATTGATTTGATCCCACTTTTTTCAATCATGAAAAAAATTATCCCGCGGTTATCTCATAAAGATTAAATTAATCAAAAAATAGGATCACTTAAAGCATGTTCGAGAGATTGATTTGCTCCCAGAAATATTACTCTATTACTCTTCATTTCCTTTCCTCCTCCTTTTTCCATAGGACAATCCTTATACATACACTTCAACAAAACACATTATTCCACACCAGCTTTGGTATTTTTAAAACTTCTAAAAATCAATGAAATATAAAATTTCTTGTAGTCTTGCCTGGGACTCGAACTCATAACCTTGCAGATTTGCACTGAACACGAATGGCTCGTCATCTAAATGCACAGCACTATAGCACATGATTGTTGCCTCATGTCTAAATGCTATTTATACTTTTCCGCTCTTGTTCCTAATTTATATATATTCGATTTCGGAAAGGATTGAAGTAAGCAAACAAACTCGAAAGGCTTTAATGCTTGAATTAAGTAGAGTAACCTGTAAATCGAGATCGAATTTTTAAGCTCGTGCGAAGATTACTGCAAGAGAAAACAAAGAAATCGCAGCCGACTATAATATCTATTAGGCTGCCCACACGTGCGACCGGCTGCCCATTGATTTAAAGATTGTATTTATCTCTCCGTTTTTTTCTGTGTACTAATAAATACAATGCGTTTTGGTTTTAAAAAAGGCATAAAAAAATCAAAATAGAAAGAAATGGGTGGAAACTTTGAAGCCCATACGCAGAGGTAAAAACTCAAACTACAATTTTTTGTTGTTAAGTTTTCTCATGGGACCTTATCGGCGTCCACCATAGTGACCATTTCTCAGTGCTCTACAAAAACACTTCGGCTGCTAGGGCTCTGATTTAAAGAAACAGCTATCTGGTACAGCTTCAAAAATAGATAAATTGAAACAAAAACTATGTAAATTATTGTTTCTAATCTCACTTCTTCATTCACAGGTGGACGGCAAGGAGACTATCTCCTTAGAACTAAGTTTTCTTCGTTTGCCCTGCGCCACCCAGTACTTGAAAGTGCGCGATGGTGCCTCACTCTCGTCCACCCTGCTCATTGAGTTGAATGGTGGCAGTTTAACTTTCAAAGGACCCATTCTAGATGAGAACAAAAATCAAGTCGAGTCAAGCGGTGGACAACTTTTGATAGAATTTTTCGCAGGCGAAATATCAAATGTCTCCTCTACAGTGGGAACAGCTGAAGATGATACCTCCAGCTGTACGGGTGGTTTTATGGCAAATGTGCAGCAGCAATTGGGTAAAGCAATATTTTCTAACTCAAAGTTTTGAAACTAATGAATATTTATTCTCTAGTGTCCCGAAATGTGAGTACCACGCTGTTAGCTTCCACGCGTCTCTCGGTAAAGAGTCGAGCCATCTTACAAAAGTCCACGGCACGTATGCGCTTCACCCTGGTACACCTAAGTGCCATGATCTTTGCCAGTATTATTATAGTAATCAGTGCACTGCTAGGTGAGTGTTGAGTTCGTCCAGAGTGGGTGATTCTAAGGCATAATGCATTTCAGGTGCTCAGTATGTGGTGCGCTATCATAAATACCATTTGGCGGTATCTCGTCGCCAGGACGAAGGTTCAAGACTACACACGCCCAGGGCTTCACTTAGTTCTTTAAATGAACCTCCATCGCGGGCCATGTCCACTACCACACTACTCTCGGAGGTTATTTATCTAGTAAAGATGAGACCCAAACGTCAGTTGAGACACTCCATCTTACGCGAGAGCGTGGATGCTGAGAATCTGGCCCATGAGACGGAGTTTAAGGAAGATGACTCAACGAGTCAGATGGTTAAGTGGTAAGCACTGGGGTGAACCACCTTTAACTATTATTTTAAAACCCGTCTATTCTTAGTGAAAATATACCCGAGTTTGGTAGCTCTGCCTCCATGTTAACCCTGCGAAATGAACGCTCTTCGCCCTCGCGTTCCCTGGACCAGGGCAGTTTAGTGGACTCACCCTCTTCCGTTGGGGCTACTGTAAATGAGGAAATCAGCAGTCCAGCGGATGTACATGCCGAGAGGGAGCCGCCTAGCTGCAAGGATAGTGCCAGGGATACTGAATCCATCATTTCTTCCGGCATGAGTTCGTTGTGCAATAGTCCGCCCATGAATAGTAAACGCTTAAGCAAGTATTCCGATCGTTATGACGCCATCACACTCAAGCTGCTTACCTCCCGTCTGGATGAGAGTCTACAAGACGCCAGTTCTCTGAACTCGGGTTGTGGTTCTTTGCCACTGCATCAGATGGGTTCGCGTAGCGTCAGTTCCTCTCTGACGAATGTGAGTGCTTGAACCACCTAGCAAACAGAAGAAAACTAATTTTAATTCCTTTAACATTGCAGGGCTGCTACTCACCCGCTGCTAGTGTGGTAAGCACAGCCACCATACGTACCACCAGCAACCCCAAGGAATCCAAAGAGAAACAGAATCGCAGAAAATTGCTAGCTCGTCCCGGTTCTGAGTTCTCGCTGGGAAATCCCGAGGAACTCGAGCTGGACTACTATGATTACAATGTTATCAATGCGGGAGCAGCCCCGGGCTCTTATCTGGGCATGGATCCTGCCTATTTGGTGTGGATACCACCCTTCGAGGATGTAATCGAACGTGAAGACGACGACAAGACACCCGAACCGGAACGGGAAGAGACTGAACCGCTTTATGAGGAAATACAAATGCCCAAATATGGTCACTACTTGAGTCCGGCTAGCAACACGGAGTCGAGCAATACGCCCAGCTCGGAAGAGCGCTCACCCCCAAATAGCGAGCAGCAGTCTAAGGCCACCTCACCCTGTGAGGTCAGCCAGAAACCGGCTGGCAAACCTCCCACACCCTACATGTCACGCAAACAACGTCGCCAGGCCAAGCAGCAGCAGGCTGTTGTTCCGGAGCCCACATCAGAGATTGTGCCAGTGCATAGGAAATTTGAAAACATCTCTATGACAGGTTCATATGTGGAGAAGGAAACGGCAGTCGAGAAGGAGAACTCCAGCAGCAATTTGCAGGAATTTCTGGCCTTGGATGATATCCAGTTTGCTGATGAAAGTGGCAGCGATTATGAGACAGCCACACTAAAACGTTTGGCAACTGAGAAGCTACCAAGGGATCAGCCTCAAAGCTCCAAATCAAAAGAGGTGGCAGTGTAATAAATGGAGTGGTCCTGTATATATAGAAAGGCACAAGATATTATTTATATAAAAATATTAAGTTATTTGTAATTAACGGGTAGATACTTACAATTACAATATATCAGCATTAGGGGAAACCTGAGTACACCTAGATTATGGATCTCTTTAGAATTATAAATAGTTGTTGAATGAGTTCTAGATTTGATTTAAGTTAGAAGATGCATCAAAGACCCTGTTTACAATTGAAAGCAAAAGAAAGCTTTAATCTAACTTTCCTTTTAAAAGTGTTCTGGTAGATTTTTCACACTTTCTCTTAACTTTTCGTCTTTTTTAAACGACTTACTTTTGCAAGATTCACTTTATGATTACCGGGTAATGCTTTATGCACTTAACGAGTGCTATTTGACTTTACCAACAATCGTCTGTTTGGTATGACCTTCGTAGAACTTCTATTGTAAAATCTTTTTCTTGTATTTTATGCACATAAATTAGGTATCGTTATATATATGGGAAATCGGTAGTACCACAAAAAAAAAAAAAACAAATGGTTTCGAATACGTTTCTGTGCAAGAAAATGTCAATGGAATCCAGCAGCTTATGCATCGGCGCTTTCAGATAAGCTAGTATTAAAACATTCATTAGCAGTGATTGATCACCAGTGCATAAATATTTGTTAAGAGCTATACAAGATTTTTTTGCTCAGGACTTAGCATTACGTTATACATGGGATTTCTCAAACTTTTCTATTTCCTGATTGAGCGATTTCGCTAGAGAGGACGTATTTTTAGATTTTTCCAGTTTGCTGTATATCCAAATGGAATAAAAATCAGTCGAAAGTAGATTTTCGGCTTGAAGCATAGTTGTGGTCACCTTAGCTGTTTCCGATATAGCAGAATGTTCGGCGTTCGCAAAATTGAAGAAATGTTTACTGCCAGACATTTTAAGCCTTCTTAGAAAAGTGTCAAGAAAATTTGACATAGTGTAAAGGACGTCTTATGCTTCCTTCTTTGCGTTACGAACATCTGACCTAAATTATGAAGGTAAAAAAAAACCGAAATAGTACCGGTACCAACGTTTCGGTTTTGTTCCGGTTCTATCGGTTCCAATAATAACGGTAAACGGTATTCGGTTCTCAAAAAAAAATTTGTATCGGTTCCGGTACCGGTATTAATGCCTGGTTTCCTCCCAGAAAATCCCAAGAAAGTCAAAAAGCGTAAGCAGGGTCTTTAATTATGTAAATACTTAACCAATGTTTGGCGAAATATGTATACTTAAATATATTTAAAAATTTAAATAAAATATGTATATTAGTGTATACTATTAGAACTTAATGTACCGTCTTGACTTTGCCCATTTTGATCTCGAATCCTAATTGTATTTAGCAAATTTTAATTATGGCCTTTTTGAGAACTTTGTTTATTTGATGTAAAAAACCTTTCTAGTCAAAATTATTTCTAGTCAAAATTCGCTAATTATGATTTGAATAGTCTTATTCCGAAATCCACTTACTCAAAAATTTTTGTGATTTAAAAAGGCATTTAAACCAGATTTGGTTTTTGAATCACAAAATGTTTGCGTGGCGTTGAAAATTTACTTACCTATGTTTTAGTTTTTTTGTTAAGCTTACCTCTGTGCTATGATAAGTATTAATTACAATACATAATATACGAGTAATACACAAATATAAAGAGATCATCAAGAACAGCGGTGGGCACCTTGATATGGCAAAAGAGCGCAGTAAATTCTTCCAGAAAAGTATCTAAAATGCATTGAATATGGCTATCAAACTTGGCCTGCTTCGTTTCTTTCTTTATGTGTGTTCTGCAGCTGACTTTTGTGCCTTTAAAGCAGCGTAAAGAAAAGGAGATTATTGGTTGTATCGCGACATGAGGCTTTGAACTTTCCTCAACGCGCTGGAGCGATGGTTCTGACTTCGGCATGCGGCGCTCTTTTTTAAATGTCTTGGCTCTGAGGAACATCGCTGCTTAAGGCGAGGCAAAAAAATAGATTTACATTTTTGCATTGGTGTGTGTTAGCAGAAATTGCTCTCAATTTCAGTAGCAACGACTGTGCGCGACGTAGCAACGCAGCGGCGCTTGTACAGCTTATACTGTGTGTGTCGGAGCAACGCTGCTTTGAGATTTTTCGTATGCACACGAGATAGCAATGTGCCTGCCCCTGCTTTAAAGCTTAGTGCGTGCCCATCGCTGTTCTGGACTAGTGTTTTTATGGGCAAAGGGTAAATAACGTTATATAAATACTTCAGTTTATTAATTTAAGTTAAGAAACATAGCTTTAGTCTACCCTATTACTTTATAGAACAGTTTTAAAAATAGATTCTATAAAGTAATAGGATAGATAAGAAAACAAACCCAAAGCAAGTCAATTGTATTCCATCTTTCCTATGGCATACAATTGATTGGCCTTTTAAATTCTTTTCTACAACTCAATAGGGTTTGCTCAATTAGCTGATCTTCTTTGGTATACTCCATCCTTTGGCTTTTATGAGTTCCACACATTTGCTTATGAGCCAAATAAGCTTTCAAGTCCTGACGCTTCTGTTCTCTTTTCATCTCCAACATAAACGGTGCATCCTTTTGGGGACAATGTCGATACATATCCCTACAAATACAACATTCACATTGCTTTTGTTTGTCCAACTCCAAGGTTAATGAATTTGGGCATTCTCTTTTTAACTGGGATATGGGTTTTGATTTGGCTTTTCTTTTCTTTTTTATCTGCTTGAGACTCCGTTCACTTTTATCCGGTTTGTCGATATGACTCTCAAGTTGTGGATATGGATAAAACAAAAATTGTTCCACATTGATATCTTCAAATGAACCCAGATTATCCAAGGCAAGATCATACATGGAATCATGTGAATATCTGAGAATTTGTTTGAGTTTTGCAACGCGATCATCGAGTGAACAATATATTTGAGTTGATGGATCGATAGTTGCATGCAAGTTATTGATAGTATTTTTTTTCGCCTCTCTTGAACTGGCACGCATAGATTTACGCAGTCTTTGATAAGTTCTACCTACGGCACTTTTGACACTAGGACGATTTTCAAGCATAGTGGAGTTGTGTGATATGTAAGCTAGGGCAACTTGCTCTGCGGAATCTCTACTGATTGATGGTGGGTCTTTTAATGATAAGGCATGGTCTGAACTCTTAGACTCATAGCCCGATAAGGCTTTTGATTGTTTCTTTGTTTTTCCAAGCAACTTTTTGGAGTTCTTTTTAGATTTTCCACGTGGTTTTTTACCCTCAATTGGTTGGTTAGTGTTTTTTTCAACTGCCAATGATAGCTTAGAAAAACCAGTATATTGAAGGGTTGAAAAATGACTTGGCATAGAACTGACTGCAGTTGAGTTGGATATTGATTCATTAGTTGTTTCAGCGTTGGTATCAAGTATGGCCGTGAAATGAAGTTTTTTATCGCTCATGGACTGCTTTCTTACAGTGGGTTTGGGTATTTCTGGCATCACTATATCATTGGTATTGCCAAGACTTGGATGGGACGGGACTTGATTCATATGCACATGCAAGCGTTTACTTAGTCTTGAGCCAGACAAGCTTTTTTTTAACTGGTCCGTTATTTCAGGGATAACATTTTCTTCTCCCTGGGGTTTCATAAGTCTCGTTGCCCCAGAGACTGAACCGTAAGCGATCCGTGGCAGAGTTTTTAAATCTTCTTCATGAAGGAATTTACTTGATCTACTTGCCTGAATTCTTGATCTTAAGGTTCTTTTATTTCTTGATTTAGGAACTGTATCTGCCAAAGAGTACTTGTTTATGACATACTCAAGGCTTGAACTTGAAGAGCCACGCAGTTTACTTGAATTGGTTTGACTTAACTGATCCGCACTTTTTTCACTAAGTTTACTAGGTCTGGAGCGCCTTTGATTTCCTTGTGATCCGCTACTCAGCCTTAGTTTTGGTTTATTTTTGGGTTTGACTTTGGTTTTGGTTCTTGGCCTTGAATTACCCACACTTTTCATCCTTTTCTCACTTGGTGGCTTTTGTGCATCAACTTTATAATAATTTATCTGTGGAGCCTCAAAAGTTTGATGAAAATCATTTGGTTTTACAGAATTGGAAGTCCCTGAAGAGCTCTGTCTTCTTTGTAGATAATCTTTAACTATATCGTATATATCATTATACATCTTGTCATTGCATTGTGCTTTCTCACTTGACTCCTTGTTAGTTTGAAATTCCAAAGAGCTTGTTCTAGCTGTATTTGCATCTTGACTGGCTTGAAGTATTTGATAAAATACATTTTTCTTATGCATTTCTTCACTTTGAAGTGGCATTTGACTGGGCGGCAATTTCAGTAGGCTGGATACAGACTTAGTTAGCGGCACTTCGTAAGAAGATTTAGTGGTTTTTGCTCTTCCTTGTAATAGTTTTTCCTTGGCCTTTACAATCGTCGGCCACGCCATGACACGACGATCTGATCTCTCAATGTTATATAATGCATTTGAAACACTATCGATCAGATATTTGGCATTTGGATTAATGCCTAAGCGATTGGGTAATGCAGCCATTTGTGTGGATAATTTGGAATTTAGTTTTAAAAGGTATTTTTTAAATGTTAACTTAAAAATTTGATTTCTTAATGTTTTTTTTTTTTGTATATTTATTACAAACAATAATATAAATAATGAAATTATTTTCGAGCGCTTACTCTGGTAGGGTCATATGCTTGTAGACCTCCTTTGGTAAGTAATAATATTTGGCTTGACACAGTCCAAAGTTCCAAAGCCGAGCTCCTCTCAATCTCTTGGCTTGTGTGCTTCTAATTTTCGGACAAGAGAAAGGGACCTACAGCTTAACGCCGAATCCGAAATTGTGCGGATGTTTTTAACGCATTGAAAGAAGCATCTCCAACCACATAAAGTATATATATTCCTGATCAGCATGACAAGCTGAGTTCATTTAGCCTTGTCCGTGTGTCCGTCTGTCTGTTTCTATGCTATTTCCTCCGTCAGTTTTCAAGCTATCCTCACCAAACTTTGCACGAAGTCTTTTGGTACAAATACGCTGCACATTTGTCGGAACCGGCCGGATCGGATGACTATAGCATATAGCTGCCATAGGAACGATCGGGTGAAAAACTAGTCTTAGTGAGAAAAACTTTTTTGCTTATAATGGAAACGCCTCCAAAGTACGTATTTCTTAGTTTACTATCCTTTCCCATGATTTCACTAATTTTGGTCGAAATCGGATGACTATAGCATATAGCTGCCATAGGAACGATCGGTCGAAAAACTAGTTTTAGTAAGAAAACCTTTTTTGTGTTCAATTAAAACGCCTCCAAACTTCGTACTTCTTCGTTTATTATGCTTTTGTATGATTCCACCAAATTTGGTCGAAATAAGACATCTAAAGGGTGATTTTTAAAGAGCTACAGGAAAGTTTTTCAAAAAAAAAATATATAAAATTCAGAAAAATGCATGAAATCTTTATTTGAATCCATATAATTTAATGTTTGAAGATTATTCCATGCAAATGTTGACCGTGACTGCGCCTCAAATGGTCCATCCGCTCAGTCCAATTTTGGCATACTCTTTCCATCATTTCGGCCGGTATCTCACGAATAAATGCTTTAATGTTGTCTTCCAATGCGTCAATTGAAGCGGGCTTGTCTGTATAGACATGAGCTTTACCATAGCACCCCAAAAAAATTGTCTAAAGGCGTTAAATCGAACGAACTCGCCTCTCGGCATGTGGCACCGTCTTGTTGACACCACATGTCATGCAAGTCATTCTCTTGCATTTTGGGCAAAAAAAAGTTGGATATCATCTCACGGTAGCGCTCACCATTCACAGTTACGTTACGATTCGCATCATCTTTGAAGAAGTACGGTCCAATGATGCCACCAGCCCATAAACCGCACCAAACTGTGACTTTTTCTGGATGCATTGGTAGCTCTGGCAATGCTTCTGGCTGATACTCACTCCAATATCGACAATTCTGCTTATTTACGTACCCATTGAGCCAAAAATGAGCTTCGTCGCTGAACACAATTTTTCGGTAAAAAAGTGGCTCTTCGGCCAACTTTCCAAGAGCCCATTCACCAAAAATTCTACGTTGCGGTAGGTCGTTCGGCTTCAATTCTTGCACCAGCTCTATTTTGAAAGGCTTCACACCTTAATCCTTCCACGTTGTTGAGTAATAGAGGCCCAATTGCTGCGAACGGCGACGAATCGATAATTGATGGTCATCATTAACACTGTACGATACAGCTGCGATTTTTTTTTCAGTTCGCACTCTACGTAAGCGTGTTGGTGGTTTAATGTCCAACAATGTAAATTTGGTGCGAAATTTAGTCACAATAGCCCGAATAGCCGCTTCAGTGGGTCGATTAAACTGACCATAAAATGGAAGAAACGCGCGATGAACTTTCTTAGCAGAGCACGCATTTTGATAATAAAATTCAATAATTTGCAAGCGTTGTTCGTTTGTAAGACGATTCATGGTTAAATTATAGACCAAACTGAAGATGTTTGACAGTAAAACAAAACACGAAACGTGCGTGAGCTGTTTAAACCAGTGTTGCCAAAAAGATAATAGCTAAAAAACCACCCTTTACTTCCACGACAAGGAGACGACTCTGATGACAGTGCCAACACAAAATCAATGGAAAGTAGAAGGAAACAGGATACATAACAGAAGTTTTTGGCGGAGCTTGGGCTTAGAGTCGACTCCCCGAAGTAGGTCTACGGAAACACGAATGATGGAAATACATCCCGGAGATTCCTCGACAGCGATGAGTCAACTGCTCAGATAACAGGAATTCATCTGGATGTCATCAAACAGTTTAAGACCATTCTCAGTGTCTTAAGTTCCAGCGAAAATGTTGATGCTTGCAAATACGGAAAATATGCCAAGGAGACAAGAGATCTTTTACATTCAAAGTATCCTGAGAAAAAACTTACTCCTACAGTCCATAAAATATTAGATCATGGTGAGCATCTAATACAACAACAAGTTTTATCGATGGGAGAGTTGTCAGAAGTAGCCCAAAAATCTAAAATCAAGGTCTACAAAAGATATAGGTATGCGAACACGTGCAAAATATCTCGACATCAAGAATACACGGACCTTTTCAACATATTGTCGGCCTCATCTAATCCCCGTATCTCATTTCTCAGACACATCAGGACAATCAAGGAATTAACCAATAAATATTCACCAGAAATATTAAGTCTATTAAGCAGTTATGATATGAATACCTATATTGACAACATTTTAAAAGAAAATTAACCATTCGCAAGTAAGAACTAATTTTGTAAGCAAAAATTACCTATTTATAAAATTTTGTTAATTTTAAATAGTTTTAAAACTTCATTTTTAATATTTTGCCTATTTTATGCAGCCTTTTCAGTGTACTAAACTATCTACTTTGGCAGCCGATCCTGAAACACCCTGTGGACCTTCAAGGTTAAACGTACGCTCATTTTAAAGCTACAGGAATTCTCCATCCTAGTACCTTTGAAATTTTTCAAATATCTCTTTTCTTTCAAAAGTTTTTGCAACGCCAAATTCGCGAATCCGGCCACTGTTTTGTATTTTGCCCATTACGTTTCTAATTTCGGTTTTTATGTTATTTATCTATTAACGTAAATGGTAAAGTTATAGTTAAGTGGCTATACGTGTTTTTCAATTAAAGTCATCAAAAATTGCATAAAATTCCCACCGCTTAGCTATATAGGATATCCTTTGTCCAGGACAATGATGATGGTTAACTTTTCATTTTCCAAGCACAATATATGCTGACTAAAAGCTGCTTGATTCAACACTCACGCAACGGTCAATTGTTTAAACATACTTCAGGGCGCATGCTCCAACTTTTGTTCAAATGCTGTCCGATTATTAACGAAAAGTTTGCATCAAATTGGTTGTAACATATGGTATTTTATTCATTATTATACAGAAAAAGAATTATAGATTTAAAATCAATAAATTATACTTCGAAATGTGACTAAACGTTTAAGGAAGAGGAGACAGTTGCATAATGACATGTATATACGTATTCTATTATAAAGAATTATATTTAAACATTTTTTTTTTATATATTTTTGATTATTAACAGCGTTATATTAAAACATTGCCCAGATTGGCTGGATTTATTGGTCCTAACGTGACAGTTTAAAAGCGTTTTCAATACTTAAATACAAAATTACAATTTTTTAGGTGTGTGTTTTTTCCTAAGCGGTTCTAAGTATTCGAAGTTCCCAATAGGCGTTTATTGTATTGTAGAAGCATCGTAGGAGCTATATATAAGGAGTTTAAACAATTTTGGTTTGCTTTAGCTGCCATTACACTGGTCATTTATCTCTAGAGATGCTCTAAATATTTAGTAAATAAAGCATTTTATAATGAAATTGAAATAGTTTCTCTTTAGCAAATTTTTGGAAACAGACTTTGGAATGACAAGTGTAAAGACAGCCTTACATACATATGCTGGTTCGACTGATCAAATTGGAAACTGTGTTCATATATATTTATCATTATTTAAGATATATCTATCACTCATCCTCATCATTTGTCTAAAGTTGTAATATCCAGTTAAGAACTAGATCGTTAGGGCTGATGGAACAAATCAACCAACAATATAAGGGGACGTACTTCACAAGCTTTTCCAACAAATAAAATGAGACGCAAATCGGTATGCAGGCAACATCTCGGTAAGCCGATAATGTTTTGCTAGTGGAACGGTGTCATACATAGCATCTTCTGCAAGTTCTGGCCTGACAGAATACGGAACTCCGAGCTACTTAGACGGGTGAATATGAGTAGTGTCTACATCACAATCAAATGGATCTGGATAAGTCATACACTGCGAAAAAATGAAAGCAACATCGCAAGGAAGTCGATGGAATGGAACCCGTTGGACGGAGTCGGGCGGACACCTGGCAGACCCAAGGAAACTTGGAGAAGGACTGTCGGTAAAGAAGCTGAAAGCTAACAACAGAGTTCGATGTAAGAGAGGAGTGGTTGATGCCATAGATCCCACTCGGGGTTAGTGTTAGGTAAATGTTGTTCATTTCATTGAACATATTCACTTGTTCTTTTTATCAAAGTGAGTAAACTTGTTCAGTTGTTTTTGTTCAGTTGTTCTTGTTCAGTTGTTCACTTGTGAAGAATCTCCAAATTTAGTCAAGAAATCACTGTAAAACTCAATGAACAACTCTGACTGAACAACTCACAGAAGAAGAGAAGTGAACAAATCAGACTGAACAACTCACAGAACAATAGTTAGTGAACAAGAACAAATGAACAAGATCAACTGAACAAGAACAGCTGAACAACTCTAGTGAAGAACATGTTCACTTGTTCAGATTAGTGAATAACTTAATTTTGTTCACTCACTCGGAACTGGAACTAGAAAAAGAAGTGAAATTTCTCCTCTTTTTTTCTCAAAGCGCTCTTTGCTCAACAAACCAGAGTTTTTTTTGCTCTCTGTTCATTTGTTTTCATAAGACACTTTGCAGATTGTGTGGAGAAATAGTACATCTGGTGGCCTGAAATTTCAGTACATGCGAAACTCAGGGGTTCGGAAGTCTCAGGTCTTCCCTCCTACGACTTACAAAGTTAGTACATCTGCAGTACTGAGAAAGTAAGAAATTTCTTAAGCCGAAGGCTGCTGAGTTTTCGGCGTTTTCATTGAAAAACGAAGCCGAAGTCTC
This sequence comes from Lordiphosa collinella, assembly GCA_018904265.1. Classification (NCBI taxonomy): domain Eukaryota; kingdom Metazoa; phylum Arthropoda; class Insecta; order Diptera; family Drosophilidae; genus Lordiphosa; species Lordiphosa collinella. The sequence goes on from JAEIFV010000128.1 coordinate 381,614, forward strand.
AGGTCTTTGCATGCCTTCTCACGTGAAAAGGGCATATTTCATGATGAAAAGTCCGACTGGGTACCTGAGTAAGCTGCAAGTGTGTATGCGTGTTAGTTTGCTTCTAACGCAACAACAACAAAATACGACACTTTCAGCTGACACTTGGTTCGTTTGGCTCAGTCTCTTATGCTCAGCTGTTGATGGCTGAACGAGATTATGCTCTTCAAGCTGTAATCGTAAAACAGCATCGGGTGTTTCTCTTATCGAAACACATGAAACAGAAAACACGAGAGAAACAGTCCGTTTGATTTGTACCTGTCACTTAGGTGAGCAGACAGCACAAACCAAACCAACCAACCCAAATTGGTTGCGAGCTTTGTTTATATGTTAAGTGTCTTCAAAATGCTAGGCTACTAGATTATATCATAAAAGTTGAGAGATTAAAAACTGCTTAATGCGTACTGTTCTCCTTCCCTATAATCTCCCTCTGCTGGGGTCAGTCACAGTATTTGCGGGGGCTGGGGTCAGTCACAGTATTTGCGTCAACACCGCGTTGCTCTTTGTACAGTGATGCGTCGTGACGACAACGATTGAGGCTTATGTCGCTTTTCTGCAAGGCATTTCGTCTATCGAGCGTCGCTCATGTCGGTTCCTGCATTGCATTTCGTCTATCGAGCATCGCTCATGTCGGTTCCTGTATGGCATTGCGTCGACCTAGCGTCATTAACGTATTTAGCGGACATCGCCTTGCAAAATACGTCAGTCGAACACACTGTAAGGGGTATAAGGGTGGGTCGACGACAGTCACAAAATCGTCGATGGAACGTTGATACAGCGTTGGTCGGCAGTACTAGAGGGCTAGTAGCCGCCATTATTTTTGTCACTTTACATATAAAGTTTCCTAGTTTTGTTTAAAATCCAATCTCTTATACGAAAATCTTCAGAGATTTTTGGGTCACCCCGCATAAGAAACTGGCAATTGGAACCCATTCCCATTGAAAACAACACCACTTCAGTTATGCAAATACAGAAAGTCTTGAAAGTAAGTGAATACAGCTGCATTTTTTATCAAATTAGCTGGATGTGGCAACTATCTTTTGTTTAATATTCATAGAAACCATACAGAATAAGATGAGTGCAAAATGTTTCCATATAGAAAGCACTTTTAAGTGCTTAGTGTCGAATGTTCGCTCAATGTCCCATAGAGCGGATACCGTCACTTCCTTATCTTATATTGATGTTCCTAAATGAAGCAAAATTATTTTCAATTCTATTATAAAAGGTTATTAAGCGTAACGAAATCTAGACGTTTTTTGAAAATTTTATGTCGAATGTAAAAGTCAGTCGACCATAACCAATCAGATAACAGAAAAAGTCGCTAGACCGTAGTTCAAATATCTTCATGTCTATAGTTTTTGTTGAACTGAAATTTAAGGTTCGGTTCACAGCAAAAAAACATCTGATTTCCGGGTTCGAAACGGTTCGGTTCAAATCCGGTTTGCAGCCCTGATGTATATTCTCTCTGCAATGGTATAAAAAGTGCAAACTTATAGAAGCTAACATCAAATTGAAGGCCTTTAATCCTTTCGAAAATAATGCGAGTATTAGGGAAAATATGATTCAAATTGGATGATTACTTTACTACTAAGTAGCCAAGTGATGAGGACTATATGTTTGTATAATAAATTATGCTAAATCCAGTTACATAATCAAATTTGCCCAGATTTGGCCTTCTCTGTGTAAAAGTGTATAAGTAGGCTAGCCATACTTTGGGACTGGAAAATTCTACAATACATTATCAAAATTCATTTTATATTGCATATAACTTTGTTTTACCAACAACAATAATAATGATAACATTTTATTTGGAATATTACATACAGCATTTGTATCTTCTAAATATATATATACTATATATGTATAGATCTCATTCATAACAATTTGAGTATGTAAGTATGTAGATTTATGTTGATCCCATCGGTTTTATGTTAGTTTTGTATTTGGTAAGGTAATGTAAGCACTCTGCCTTGATCTATATTAAAGTTAGCTATCTTGTACTTTAGTTAATTTAGTTATAAATAAATTGTTTTTTTTGTTTTTTACATAACTGTTTAAAGCTTAGTTATAAGTACAAAGCACACATACACACACTCCAGGGAATGACCATTTCTTAGTGTAGAGATCTGTATAAATGTTTTTGCTTTGTCTTTCTTGTTATTCGTTTTCGTCTTGACTTAACTTGACTCGATCTGGCTTCAGAATACTGCTTTCTGTGTGTAGAAAAGTTTTGGATTTTTAAGTATCGGGGAAACTAAAGTGACTTTGAATGAAAATTAAGCAACTAAGCGAAAAATACAGAATGGAGAGTTAAAGACCACTTAGCTATTTCTCTACTTGTATAAGCCGACGTGTTTTGGAACGCGCTTTTTTAAATGTGTTCTAAAAATTACTTAGGATTAATAACATTTGCCTCACAATCACTGGGATCTATATCCTGCTCAATTACCAATGTATTTCGTGAAATGGCATTGGCCATTTGGGTCACCGACTCCGAGGGCGGTTGTGTACTTCGGGACACCGTACGTTTATGCAAATCAGCCTCTTGTTGTTGTTTTCGATGCAAATCGCTTAGTCTAAATGCCTCCAAGAACTCATTAAGATCCACCTGACCATCGCCATTAAGATCCATCATGCGGCACTTCTCTAGCATTTCTCCTTTGGAGTAAGCTCCAGGCATATGGGCCACCAATAGATCGATAGCGGTTTCAAATTCATTCAAGGTTATTTCACCTACCAAAAAGATAACAAATATTAAATGGTCTAAGTACTTATTTCCATTGGCTATACCCGAATTATCCGCATCTATAATATTGAAAATGGCCTCCAGACTGGCTTTATTAGCATAGAGTGCATCCATGACGGTGGTTCCATCTGCCTCCGCCTCCAGCTGAAAAATATATACTGTACTCTTCTATGTGCATTCGAATAGGGGGCATTGCTTACAATAACTTCTGTATCTAGCAAATCCAATGTGGTAATATAGTTAACATTTTGACTATCCGTACCGGGTGCCAGCTTATCACGCAGTAGACGCCAGGGCAGACCCAATTTGGTTATTTTCTCCATTACAAAACACCATTGAGCTATGGATATGGAGCCCTTGTCTTTGGGATCCAGTTTCTTAAACTCGGTCTCCAGTTCATCACGATGATCGCGCAGACGTACGGCCAGTTCCTTGAGGGCGGCACTTTCAACCATGCCCATGCGCTGTCTGAAGGACAAACGTTTCGTTTGCGATGCTGCCGATATGTATTGAACAAAATGCGGTACCAGTTGGTTATTGAGACGCATGTAGGCACCTTTATTGGAACCAATGGCATAGTAGTTTGATGCCGAGAATATGGTGATAACCTAAGTTAAAGAGAGAAGAGAAGTTATTAAGTTTAAGATGCGAGAACTTTAGTAAAAGGGAAGAGGTAAAAAGTCTTTTAACTCGACAAGTTTGAAGAAAAACTAGAATAAAGAAGGCAACACAGCAATTGAGTGAGAAAGATGGTAAATTTAAAAGGAATGTTTCTTCGTTAGTTCATTTTCCCAATAATTTTAAAAGAAACGAGAACGCTAAGCTAATACCCTCGCAAGTCATCGATCTGATATTCTGATTTCCACCAAACTTTCCAAATCTGTTATTAAATCTGTTTAACGCGAACATTAAAAAAAAATAATTTTCATTAAGACCCATTTTCCGACCGGTTGTTCCTATGGAAGCCTTAAGAAATAGTCATCCAATTTCGATCAAATTTCGCAAATTCCTTTAAAAGCATTTGACATTCAAAATTGCAGAGTTGAGAACAGCGCTAACATTAAAAACAAAAAATTTTTTTCACTAAGACCTCTTTTCCGAGCGAAATTGAAACACTGCGAATTGAGGCAGCCCTAGCAGTCAGCTGATCGTTTACCACAAGCTTTGACTTTGTTTGCCTTTCAACTAAGAGCACATTTCAAATCAGTATTAAATAAGACGAAATATGGCCGGTCAAGCCCGACTATAACAAACTCTGTACCTGTGAAGTGCTGCCCATCACCGTTGCGACCGGTGCTGCCCATAATTGTTTTTTCCTTATAACTCGAATATCGTTCGAACCTTCTATCTATAAGACTGTGGGAGATATGGCGTTTTTTCGATATTGCGGGGGCTGGAGGGTTCGTGGCCAAAATTGAAAATAAACTCTTACTATCTCTAAGATCTGTTTGTTCATACATACGGACAGACAGACAGACGGACACTTTTGGACAAACTTAATAAACTCTGTGTACCTCTGGTACAGAGTATAAAAACTACTTCGAATATACAAGTAAATCAAAATGAAAACCAAGGTTGAAGGTGTCTTTATTATAAGTGTTATCATCCATTTTTTGTTTTATGTGATTTGTCTTTGTTTATATGTGTTTTTGTAAAGTGATGTTTTCTGCAATTCTAACCGCAAACTTGTAGTGTTTCGTGGAACAAAAGTATGTTGGATTGACGTGGAATAACGTAACTGGTAAAGGCCCCGACGGACTGACAACGTAAGTAATTCAGCATAGTGTGACCAGAACTAACACAAAAAATTTCGCCGCTGCGTCGCGTTGTCAGGTTCATGGCATTTTTAAATTAGCTGGTGGAGGGTCACACTGCTCAATCAGGTGTGTTTTGTTTTGATGGCAAGTGATTTACGTTTATGCTTCTGTCATGATAGCAATAGCTCTCCCGCAAAGCCCTTAAACCAGTTCGGCAATCAGCAACTGTCACATATTGGTAGGAATTTGAATCAAATTATCCAAAGTGTTCACGTATGTTACAGATCTTCTTTTTGAATAAGCTCGGCCACTTCACTCCAAGCCTTGAGTCCGAATGTTTGGGGTGGGATAAATCCCAAGTGGCATCCCGGTCTCACCGCCAAAATCAGCGCAACCTTGTCTTCATGCGCAAATCGGCTCTTTCGCTTTGATTTTTCCGCCATAGTTTTATTTTAGTTAAGTCTAGCTAATCGATGGCATACATGTAAAGTAGCAGCGCGTCTGGTGGCAACAATATTGACTAGTAGAGCAACGCAAAATAAGGCCCACAGCCTATTAACATTGAGTCCACGTATGAGATGTTAAGCTCTGTTTAGCGCTGTTAAGCGCAAAAGTACGTTTTGACTCCAACGGGGGAAAACGTAAAGTGAGAGGAAATCGCTACGCCTGCTTCTTCTTCTCACAATTTTCGTATGAAACTTCTCGTTACGTCGTCAGTCCGTCTGGGCCTTAACTCTATATTATTCTTCAATATGTATATAATGCGAGGATATAAATCTTTTTTGCAACTTTTTGCACCTTTTCTAAAAAACAGCATTTAAAAATCGACATAAACATCAAATTAACTGCATGTCAAAAAAATTGTTTATTTGGCAGCTATGTGAAATAATGTTTTAAACTGAACCAAATTTGGTAAGTCGTCTTAGGAGCTTAAAACACGTATACAAGCCAAACTTTAATTCAACTGCTTAAAAATCAAAAAAGGTGATGCAAGTTGGCCGGATCGGTTATATGGCAGCTATATAAACTAGTGCTGCAAATGGAACCAAATTTGGAAAATCACCTTGGGCACCAAAAATTTGTGTACAAAACAAATTTTAGTTGAATTGCTTAAAAATCAACAAAGTTGGTTTAAATCGGCTTAATCGGTTATATGGCAGCTGTATAAAATAATGGTCTAAAAAGAACAAATCTTAGTAAGATGTCTCGGGGGCCCATAATATGTGTACAAACCAAATTTGGGGCACATACCTAAATAATTGGAGTTTCTGCCAAAAATTTTGGAATTTGAACCACTGTGCGATCGTTCGTATTGGGAGCTATACGCAATAGTCACCCGATTTTGACAAAACTTTGTAAAGCTAGGTGAAATCATATGGATAAAACCAATACCAAACTTTGAGAACAAAAAAGTTTTCCCCAGTAAGACTATTTTTCAGACCTATCTTTTGTATGGCAGCTATGTATATCAAAAGGTTGTCAGATTTTCATCAAACTTATTAGAATTACGAGTTATCCGATCTGGTCGGTTCCGACATAGTGCAGTAGTAAGATGACTGTGCAAAATTTCAGCTCGATAGCTTCAAAACTGAGAGACTAATTTTCGTTGAAACAGCCAGACGGTCGGACAAAGCTCAATCGACTCAGCTCGTCGCCCTGATCAGCAATATATATAGTTTATGGGGTGGAAAATGAATATTTCTATGCGTTGCAAACTTCTGGGCAAAATTATAATACCCTTTGCAAGGCTATAAAGAGTAATGGCGCTCTCCCGGTACCCTCTTGATTTAGGGTGATTTCATTCATTTTCCAGCCGATTGTATATGGTACATGCATATGCATGCCTTAGCTAACGAAAGCTAACCATGCTGTATAATAAAGTGTGTCGGCCATTAAATCATGCATCACGCAACCTCTGCCCTTATTCTCAACACATTAACAAAATGTAAAGTCTTAAGATAGATCATGACCAATTTTACATTGATTGTCGTATCAAAGAACAAGTATTTAAGGGCTTAAAAATTTATAGGGATGACTTGTCTTACGGAAAGATTGCTATATCTATCCACCGATCTAAAAAATTCATATTCACATTCAGTATGAAAGCCCGCCCTTTTTAGCACGGACTCGATCTTTAAGTTTGCAATTTAACTTAAGACCGCAATTCTTTATAAATAAGTTAGAGCATCTGAATCATGCTGTCTGGGTTCTGAGTGATTCTTTTAAAAGAAGACTTAATTTTAGACTAAGAACCACCTTTACCCACCTTATTATCGTGCATAAACTCATGACCATTGGGCTTGCATTCATGAGATCGTATCACATAGCTGAGACGATGACGTTTCAGAAATAGTTCAGTTGTATCCGGACCAAACCAAACGCCAGCACCGCGTAAAGTGTTGGGCACACAACCTTGTGCAGTCTGTGGATCACTCCACATAATATCGAAGATCTGTAAATTAAAATATCAAAGCAGGCATTCAACTCTTTCGAACTCATTCGCCTTACCTGTTGCCACTCGGTTTTGTCGAGAGGCTCTCCATCCGTTACCGGTGGTCGTAAAATGGAAACGTACTATGAAAAAATCAATTATAATAAATAATTATGAAGAATAAAATCTAACCCAAAGCCAAGTACCTTGCCCCTGTCAATACTTTTCAGTAAATCCAGACTTGTGTTATCCGAGAATCCACCATGTACAATCAGCACGCGATTGTTTAGCACCGAGCCAAGTGGCAGCCAGCGGTAGACCTCATCAATTAGTAGCAGCAAACGCTTGTGATTACGCTGATGGGTGAATAGAAAATGGATTAAGTAAAAATAATAGGAGTTTATTTTTACTCACCGGATATTTTCCCTCCACCTCACGTATAAAGCCGTAGCGTGCATTCATAATGCTATCCTCGTGATTGCCACGATTCAGGAATACCGCATTTGGAAAGGCCAAGTACAAGGACAATAGCAAGAGTAAAACCTCCAAACCCTTTTTGCCTCTATCCACAAAGTCACCATTGAAAACATACGGATTGGAAGCAGAGGGCAGACCATTCTGAAACCAAACTTGTTTAACCAATTAAGCTTAGAAAATGTACGAGTATTTACCTTATGCAATACCACCAACAGATCATCCAACTTGCCATGCAAATCGCCACATACAGTCACCTGTTGAGAAACGGCTGTGGATATCATAACAATATTTGGCATCTGTTTGAGAGATTTCGATGCCTCGCGCAATATCTTGGCCACGTATTTGGGCTCCAAGCGGTTTCCCTGGAAATTTACAATAAGAGAGTTTAGAATTAAATAAAGGTTTAATTGAGTCGTAACCTACCCTCTTCTTGCGAAAGACATTTATTAAGAATTCTACATGATTCTTGTCAATGGGCAATTGTAGTTTAACATGCACCACTTCCCCAACTTCGGGCAGGATGTCATCCTGTTCTTCCAAAACCGAAACTGTAAATAGAAAGGAAAACAAAATATTAATTTGAAGAGAAAACTGGACAAAGATGGAACTCAACACTTTTGTTTTTACAAATAATAAATTTATTTTAATAACAAAAATTTTATTTTAAAGTAGCGTTAAAAATTAATTGACACGTCTTGAAATAAAAAAGGCGGGGGTGACACAGACACAGAAATCTCTAGAGATTTTGAAGTTGAATATCTCGAAATCTGCTAAGCATTCACCAGAGAAATGGATCCTACTATCTAAATTTACTTGACTTTGAAAAGTCGGTTTCAATTCGCTTAACTTTCGTCATTAATTCTGGTAACCAATCAAATTTGTGTTACTTCACATATGATGAATTCCAAATACAAGCGTTTATGCAAAAATTACTTGAGAATTCTGGTGCTCCTTCGATAAAATTTTATATTTTAAATTTAGCCTTACCCATCTGGGGTTTGAACTTGGCACCTCGGGGGACTGAACATGAACTTGCAGCATCAAAATTCATACTGTGCCTACACTTTTGTAGGTACAGAGTATATTATAGTAGGGCTTTACAGACATTTTTTCTTGTTTTTAAATGTACTTATTTATTTAAAGTTCTCGGCAAAAATGTTAAGCTTCACATAATATTGGCGTGTACCAAAAACTGTCCAAATTAGATTAGTTGTAGGAGTACGTTCTATGCACCTTTTTTGTACGAAAACTGTCGCCCTTCTCTTCCCTGGGTTACTCATCAAACTCCTGATCGGAAAAATATCGACATATGAAATCGGAGCATTCAAAAATTTATAAAGCGATAACCCATTTGGTTTTTTTTTTAAATTTTTATTCAACATGTAATGGTTTGTGTCTGTGCTATCTTAAGCAGGCTGTGGACATTCCTGGTATACAAAAAAATTCAATAAATAAGAAGCTGAGATTATGATATTCGGAAGTACCACTGAACTATACTATATAGGAGCTTAGAGAAACTTCAACTTACGTATAGATGCGGTATGATGTTTATTTTTTGTGCCAGCCGCCTGGGGCATATGTTTTATCAGGTCATTAAAGAATTTATATAGCTGTAAAGAAAGATTACGAATTCGTTATTAAAAGCATAGTACTAGAGGTATTAAGTCTTAATTTTTATTTCAATGTTATAGCCTATTTCCACTGGCATCATTTCTATCATTTTCATGAAATGACAGTAAATGAAGGAAACGATATCATTTCTGCCATTCTTTTTTGTCATTTTTTAAAAATGATGCCATTCGCCCCGAAAGAATTTGAATTTTCTTCGACATTCTCCCAGTGCCATTAGTAATAAACCAAAATATAAAAAACCTCATATTTTCCAACGGTTGTCGGAAAAGTTGGGCGTAACAGGGCGAAACTGTACCCTGTAGTTTTGTTGGTGTCATGGCACTACTATGCCTAACAACCTGATGCATCACTAAGCGCTTATCCGTCGTTAACGACAGGTAATGCATCACAGCGCTAGTCTAGTACATGAACTATATTGTGCACCCATTACCACACTTACGACTGCTAATGCAAGGTCATACCGATCGTTACGTTTTGCAGACATTACAAAATTCGTTAGGCAAATACTTGGTGGTTGGACTAGTGGAAAGTGCTCACTACGAAGAGTTAGGGGATTAGGGAATGCCGCACCGGTGCAGCCGATCTACTGGGTATTGGCATCATCAAAGGAGAAGACGAAGGAGCTCAAGCGCAAGGGTGACGTGCAGCTTGAAGTCTTGGAGCGCATGGAGAAGGCAAGCGCCGAAGTTCAGAGAAGACTTCTTGTGGAGAAGACTTCAAATAGACATACCGTAGATTAATTTTATAAAATTTATTTTATGTATATTCGGTTTACCAGTACTCTTCTTGCCTAAACGCGGAAAGGCTATGGCTTCATTAGGCATGCCGAAAATTTAAATGCCCCATCAGAAGCAAAGCAGCATTCATTTTAATATAAACTTCCACACCTTTAAAAAGTTTTCAGCCAAATTTAAATCAACAAAATCAGAGCATCTTCTGTTTTTGTCAACGTGGCATTGTGAATGGCAACAAAATGATGTTTTGTCAATGGAAACGACAAAAATTTTCAGAACTGAGAATGATAGAAATGATGCCAGTGGAATTCACCAAAATAAATTAAGATATGGGATCTCACAAAAATTATTGTGCTTGGCAAAACTCTAAGCCAGCGGTAGGCATAATATTTGAGTTTTGAAGCAGTCCAACAACAACAACATAAAATAATCAACCCTTATTGGCGAGGCTCCAGTCGGCAAGCCAGACACACACTGCATGTATTTGTTTTTGCAGTCGTCTTGATCGCGCACACTGCACCTGTTTTGCTGACTGCTTGTGCGACTTATCGGCGCAAAATCATTTCATGAGATGGGTACGAGAGTGCGAGCACAAGCACCATTTCATGAATTCGACTACTCACGAATGTTGACTATGAATTGGCCGTCAGTTCATGAAATGCAGAGACGCAGCCAACTTAACGCTACGCTGGTGTTGCCAGATCGTTTGTTTTCTCATATGTGAGCTGGTCATTTTGTGAATTCATGAAAGCAGCATAAACAGGATCAAATTTAATTTTGCAAATTGAAGAAATCATGAATTTTATAGCATAAACGTAGTATAAAATTCATTGTTTGCCATTTGCCTCTTGCCCACTTTGTCGCCTGGACACAATCATACTATATACAAACACACATACATATTGTAAATTAGTAAGCGGCAGCGTCTGTGCTGCTCGCATTCTCGCTCTACGCGTATGCCGTTGTTACGGTAACTCGCTCATCTATCACTATTCCCTTTTTACTTGCATTTGGGTAGCGGCAGCAGCGCTTGGCTTATTCGACCTTGCAGCAAACGCATTGTTATTTTGTTAATCGGAAGATTCTGTGACAGTCGGTCACAGTCAAGCTTGAAGCAGACACTTCGGTCTCAACTCAAACTAATTTCATAACTGTTGCTAACTAGAACTCGAAGCAAACGCATTGCTAGTTGCTTATTGGAGGTTGCTAAGTATGTTCGGTAGCTTAGTTAACCAGGCAGACATTCTCGGTCTCGATTCCACACGCAATACCCTTTCGTTGTCTCGGTATCGTAGTAGACGCTTATTTCGCAATAAACTACACATGAAAATTGAGTGAAACTTGTTGTTTCATTGGACTATTTTGTGCTAAATAAACTAACAAAGGGCTTGTTAGTCAGACATCAACATACATGTACATACAGTGGAACATATTACATGTAACTCTAAGCGAAAATTTTGTGGCCACTTTATTAGGAAATAAAGTGGAATAATTCGCATAAATACAGCTAGTAAAAAAGCTTACTAGTTCGATCAGCATTTTTAATGCGTCATCGTGGCGCCAGTTGCCGTAGAATAACTCTCGGGAGCATTGGGTGCAAGGGCTTGCCCTCCGCTGCTCTAAACAACCTTTTAGTGTACTACTAAAGGTACACAGAGTATCCATTAAAGTATATATATACTTAATCAGCACCAAAAGCCGAGTCGATATAGCCATGTCCGTATGAACAAACAGATCTTAGAGACAGTAAGAGATAGAGGTTCGACATTTTGCAGCGTAGTGTATGTGCCCAATATCTACAATCTCTTAAATTTGCATAAAGATCGGATAATAAATGGTAGAGTTATAAAGGTTTAAAAAACGTTGCATACTTTTCGGAGCTGCCTGCGCTGTTTGCTTGCATTATTTTGAAATGGCCACATTAATGTTTATGCTCTGTTAATTGACGTAAGGAAAGGCTATTAAACTCTCCGACTTTAACTTACGCTCTCGTTTTTTCTGTGTATATCGGGTGTGTCCCAGAAATCTCTAGAGATTTTCGTAAAACGGTTTCATTTCGAAATAAAAGTGCTTGCATTTATATGTGAAGTGTCTTCAAAATGCTAGGCTACTAGATTAGATGACCAAAGTTTATAGAGTTTGATGCTTACGGTTTTCCTTCCCTAAAATCTAGTAGCCGACATTATTCTTGTCACCTTACATATAAAGTCCTCCTAGTTAAATTAATAATCTCTGTGTTTATACGAAAATCTCTAGAGATTTCTGGGACACCCCCGTATGTGTCAGTATAAGTAGGCAATCATAGTCCCTAATGGACTCCTTACAACTTATTTATACTCCAAAAAGACATTGCCGGAAAAGTCTGCTAGATCTAAGTTCAAATCTCCGTAAGACAAGTAATCCACCCCAAAATGAACACCTGCTGATGCTCCAAATGTCTCCTTAGAAGGTGGAGAATGGCTTGAAAGATTGCTTGAACTTTCGATGGGTTGTCAATCTTTAAAAGTATGCTGAAGGACGCTACGTAATCAATTTTGTGGACTGTCCCATGCCAACGATGCTAATAAGTTTCTGGTAAAGTTGGTAGAAGAGTTAAACAATCTCCTCGAACAACGAGATTTTGACCTAAAAATGTCGAGTGTAACTGAAGGGTAAGGACAGCGTAATCTGCCTTCTCAAATTGTTTTCGTGTCACAATCAAGCAAAGGAATTGATTGTGTCCAAGCCTTCTCTAACACTGTCCCTGCCATAACCGAAGCCCATTAAACGCGAAGTGGTAAAATTTCCTAGCTGAGTGCAAGGGGTAATATATTTTCGGCAACAAAGTTTCACAATTGAGCAAAGCATGTAAGCACGTAAGTGCGCTTTTACAGCGTCAACAAAGGGCGGTGACGACGTCGACCATTATTGACTTTTGAAACTTTACAAATGCACAAGTTGGACGTGACCTCTTTAGCCGGCGGCTCCACGTCACTGTGCTAGCTGCAAAAAATGGTAAATAATCCAGATACGAGTGAGTAAGTGTGCTTACCTCAGCCTGGTCCTGTTCGCTGGCATATTCTAAATTCTGAAATATTTGCCAATTGCACCGTTTCCTCATTTCGCGACGTGCCTGATGCTGTCGATACCATTTCTGAATCAATATGGCCGCTTTTATTGCTAAAAGGAGGAAGCAGAGAAGAAAGAAGTTAAGCAATGGGGAATACATTTTATACACATGTTTGGTTACCCAGCATTAGTCTACTTAGCAAGTGGGAATAATTTTAGACAATCATTAAAATTCAAATTTTTGTCAAATTCTGGGATGTGCTTTAAGCAGGAATTGGCGTCATTCAACATTCAAAAATGTTCACTCGCATTAATTACTTGCCATTGTCATCCATTATTATGCTAATTTGATGCCGCTGAAAATGTCAAAGACTAAACAGAGGATAAAGGGGGGTGTGGGGAGAGTTAGGAATAATGTCTGTGCTTTCGTATGCAAACGACTTTACAACATTAGTAAAGATAAATCATTTTGTATTTTTCTTCTTTTTTTTTTACACACTTCCGTCTAAATCTGAGTCAGGCTCAGCTTTTGGTGTTGGCATTGACTCAGTCTGTTCCTTGGAGCTAAAACAACCCATAATATAAGGAAGATGAAGGCGTCAGCTCTACATCTGCTTATTCTTTGGGTTGTTCACGTTTAAAATTTAAAACAGAATTTGGGTATTCGGTGTTGAAGTTTTCCAAGGTTTTTGGTCTCTTTCAAACAATTCACTATATGAGCAAAGTTTACACAATTTTTCGCACTGACTATTTGCCTTCCAACAGCCACTGGGTTTTATTTGAAAACTTTTCAATCGATGAACAAGTTTTTGGTTTGCAAAATGTTCCTATTTTGTGTTGCCGTACACTTGAAAGTAGCCGTCAAACTAGACCAGCTCAATGCAACTGCGACTGACTCGCCTTTCGTTTGCTTTGGGTGAATAGTTTGTTTTTCGATTTTTTTTTTTTTGTACCCTCCTCTTGACACAGTGGGTAGAAAAGAAATAAAACTGTTTATTTTAGATCTTTACGGAGCCAATAAGCTTCTACACTCTCAACAGTAAAATGATTGACAAAGACTTGATCAATGTTTCAAAATGGAAATTGCAACAACAAACAATATTCAGAAAGAGAACGGGAGAGAAGAATGAGTACTGTATAGGCCACACATGTGTCCAAGGTCACTCGGGATTTTCACACAGATGCGAGGTGAAGTTATGTTGAGTAAATCGATGCACAGAATGATATGATCTGGGGCTCAGTATTATATTTTCTCATATCAATAAAAAGGCAATGAAATACACTTTAAAACAGTCTGTCAGAAAATATTATCATATTTTCGAGCTTATAAAATCAATATTATAAGATTCTACCTTGGCCACCGTAATATTGGCCGATCACTTCATTTGAATTTTTTCACTTGATTTCAAAGCAATGGTTCAATAGTTCTGCGCTGCACATTCCTGCATATTATCTATAACAAGGATCGATCGTTCCGGGGGGTTTTCTCATGTTGTACATAATTTTTTTAAGTTTTCTCAAAAAATCCGGGCTCAGAGGTCCGGGCCCGGGGGGAAACACCCGGAAACATTCAAAAAATTCTTGCTAGGTAAACTATCTTCATAATATTAAGAGTTTCCGATATGATCGACATGCTTTAAAGTGTAAAATTTTGATTTCAGGTTTTTTTTTTTATGTTGTATGGGAGCGACCACTGTGCGATAGTACCTATGCCATCTATATGCTATAATCATCCGAATTTGACAAAACATTGTACAATTAGGTGATAGCATATAAAACACATAACTACTAAGACGGTACCATTCATTAAAAACAAAAAAAGATTTTCTTGCTAGAGACTATTTTTCAGACCTATCTTTTGTATGGCAGCTATACCATTCAGTTGTCCGATTTTCATTGAACTTAGTAGAATTATGAAAAGGAATAGAAAACCAATAATTACGAAGTTTGGAGACGTTCCATTGAAAACAAAATAGGTTTTCTCACTAAAATTAGTTTTTCGACCGATCATTCCTATGGGAGCTATGAGATATAGTCATTCGATCCGATCCAGTCGGTTCCGATATATTAGTAGTGTGTAGTAAAAAGAAAGCCATGTTCAAAATTTCAGCTCGATAGCTTCAAAACTGAGAGACTAGCTTGAGTATAGGAACAGCCACAGCGGCATCTGAGTAAAAATTAAAGTTTTGTCTAGTTTCACCAAAAAATATGCCATTTCATGTCCGATTTTTGTGTCTGAGGACTTTTCTTGAAGCAAATTCAGTACTTTAAATTTGAATTTAAAAAAAACATATATTTTGTTTATTTATTTGCATTTACAAGCACTTTAATTTAGAGTCCGCTTTGAAAACAGTGGTTTACTTGGGCCTATTAAAAGCCCTCACCCTATCTCCTTTTGGCCAGGTTTATTCTTCTTAAATTGTCTTAAAACTTTTCAATATGTCCAGAAACAAAAAGGTTATGAGAGTTTAAGTTGAGGTAACTTTTGAAAAATTCGAAAAAACAGTTTATCGATAATATCGATTTTCGTGCTCAGCGGGAAAAAATACTTATGAAAAAGTTTATTTAGTTTTATCCAGGGCTGCAAACCGGTTCTGAACCGAACCGAAACTAACTGTAACCGAAACGCTAATTCGAGCTGATAAGCCGGACCGCAAACCGAATTGGAGTTCCTTTGAAAACGCTAAACCGAACCGGAAACCAAAAAACAAAACGGTTCGGTTCGTTTCAGTTCACTAACGAGCTTGCCCACCGACCTCCTAACACGCTTGTCATCAGATTACATTCCTTCCTTGAAAGTTGCTAATGGATTCGTGTTTCTACACATCAATCCAACTTTAGCAAGGACAATGCCAGCATATCCGACTATTCAAATCAATAACGAAATCAATTTTGAAATTGTGCAAAGTCACATATTCACTTTATAAATCATTATTTTTTAAATGTGGGGCAAAAAGTTTGATGAAAAGACTTTTTAGGTGAGCTTTGACACTTTAAAACGCGTCTTAGTATAAAATACAAAAAATGTTTTATATTCTAAGGATAAGCTAACCCAAATAGAGTTGGTTTAAGCAAAAACCTTGGGCTTAATGTGTTCAAACCCAACGGACCGAACTTCATGTTACAACAATATTTTGGGACAATGAATTAAGGGTGATCTTTGAACAAAAATAAGTTTTTGATATCATTTTTGTTTTGCCGCAACTTCAATATTCCGAAACTATAACTTTAAGAGCAGATTTAAGAGTAAGTCGCGGCGATATACTCAAGGAAGGGCCTTAAGAATTCAGATATAGTAAAATAAAAGGCGATCCAAGAACATAATATGATTTTTTGAAACTTTTTCGGACTGCCTTACCTTCGAAAGTTTGGAAAAATACCTTTCCGCGAAGATTAAGGGGTAAAACGGGATTTAAGGCTTAAGACTCAGCGAATTAAGTATATTTTGGACATTTTTCGGAATGCCTTACATTCGAAAGTTCAGGGAAAGTAAATTTTCGAACAGATTTAAGCTAAACTCGGTACGATATCCTTAAGTATATGCTTTACGAGTTGAGATTAGGCGGAATTAAGGGTCGTCATACTTAAAGATGGGCCTTAAGGTTTAAGATTTAACAGAATTTCGGCCGATCTATGAATATAAATTGCGTTCTTGGCATTTTTGGTATTGTCTTACCATAAAAATTCTTTTCCGCGCAGATTTGAGGAAAGATCGGGATTTCATTAAATATATCATTAAATATTAGAAACTATATAATACGTGTTCAAAATGTTGAAAAGAACATCATCACAATTGTGAAGATATTCTAAAAAATTTAAAAGCATTACAAATAAAATACAAGTTGATGTATTTTTTTTTAACTTTATAAGAATTTTGAAATTTGGGAAAATATTGATAACACTGCTTTCTGTATTCATGCTCACTAACACAAGCATATTAGGATGTCCTTTCCTTTCGGGCGGCCCTAGTATAGGCTAATTAGTGTATCCACTGCTACATAAATCCTGCTGAATTACGGCTGTCTTATATTAATAATCAGGCATTAATTCATATCTTCACAATTGTCCACAGCTTTTGGGTCTAGTTTGCTGGTACAGGATCTAATGGTCATTAGGAAGTGTTTTTGGAAAATTTGAAAGTTGAAGTTTGGTACCCACTTATTTATTAAAACAACTAAAAAGACAATCAAAAAAAAGTCATAATCACATTGTTCTTAGTTATCCCTCTCCATTGCTTTGAAGTCAACATTGCCAAATTAAGTTTATCACATAAAAGTCAACATTTCTCAAATAGTGCACAAAAGTGCACTTTGAGGCAAAGTGGAACGGAAGCGGAATTGATGTCTGTACAAGGTGCAAAAATCGCAGCCTTAACAAATTTATACAAAATTTGGTAGTTGAATTTTTGTTTACAAAATTTTCATCTGTAAGATGCCTCACTAAAACCAGCAATTACAAGGACACCACGATGAATTTCTACAGACCAAAAATACCAAAGGTACCTCCTAGTACATACCATAAAGTTAAGATTCCAATAAAAATATTTGATTAAAACTATTGTTATAACTGTTTTTTCGCAACTGAAAGAATCACAGCAGATAAGTATGCTCTTATTTTTTAACAATCATCAGTTAGACAAAGCTGACTCAAATAGCTGGTGTTCCAATAGGGTTTTGCGTAATCAAGATTTCTGGTATGCAACATTGAAGACCTAATGAAAAATATTGGTATGTTTTGAACATTTTTGCAAAAGGAGTTTATGCCTAATATTTGAGAAAATTTCTTATAGTGCAATCGTTCCACTATGTTTTCGAGCATTGACCCATCAAAGTATACTATTAGATTTTTTCGATGCCCAAGGACTCTGACTCCACTCTTATTTCGAGGAAATAGAGAACTGACTGCGATGATAAGGGTATTTATTTTGAATACATTCAACTGCTCCTTCAGTATGAATGAACAGTGTGGAATTTCTTTGACGCTGCCATAGCTGACTATAAACTTTCTCATTCGAATGAAACATTTTTAAGGAAATAAAATTTGTTTACTTTCAAGAACTGTATCCAGATGTGAATTAACGAGAAGAAAGTAAAATTTTTATACAAAATTGACAGAGGTAATGCAGAAAAATATTTTGCTTCAAAATAACTTTACTTCTCGTTAACTATTTTTTGTATATATAAACAGGGTAATAGTTTCAAAAAATTTTTTTCCATTCCATTTGCTCCACTGTACATCGCCCTAATTATCCAAGTGGTGGCCATGTCTTTGGCTATAGCTTTCCCTTTCGCTTTTTCTTTCGTGGCTTGCGTATACGTCCGCGTGTTTGTGGGTTTGTTTCAGTCTGCGTGACTGTGGCTGTGCCTTTATGCGGGTATTTGTTTACCTCCATACATACTAGCACTTACATAAATAAACGCACATGTTCGTATGTATTAATAGCTTTGCCTGTCCAGTCAGTTTTCGGTTTATAGGTAAGTCCTTGTATGTATATTTTAGTCTGTAGCCCCTATCTGCCGGGATCCATTCAAAACGGTTAGTAGGACAAATTGCTATAATAAATACAGTTAACGCCAGCGTCATCTAACCACTTAAAGGAAGAGAACAATGACAGGAAAGGCGGGCGGGCGGGCGAGCAGGCGGTTATGCTTAAAACATGTTGTAGTGGTTGGACTTAGGGGAAATGGAAATGCGGGCCAAGTTTTTCATTCTGTTTTTAGTTAGAAAACCCAAATGCAAACAAACTTTTGCCTGTTATGGTAATAGTCTTATTTTGGGGCCAGACGGATTAGTATACATGCAGTTATGGAAAACGAAACAAGTGGAAACTCTGACAACAAATTTATGTAAAATTTTGAAAAAATTTATTATGGTAGAGTAGACACACACAAACCAAGCAAGTCGACATCAGCATTTCTAGGGAACCGGGGATGAAAAAGTCTTTATTTTTTATATGTTTTAAATTAGAAATAAATTACAAATTCAACTTGTTCGTTTTGGCAGTAATAGGCTATTCACACTGAGCAGATCTACAGCCTAAAATCCCACATCATGAGATAAATTGCTTAATAACTATTTGGTTAGCCAACATTTTATCATTTATCATTTCGTTAAATCATTTAGTGGTCAGTGTTTGACAGGAAAATGTTACAAACATGACAAATTTTGGCAGGGAAATTGTTTTTGACTCTTGATGTTGGATTTTATATGTTAAAAGTGCTCAGTGTGAATAGCCTATAAGAGTCAGACACCCAACTGAAGTAATTTTAGATGCCTTTTACAATTCGACAAATCTATAAGAGCAAAGGCGATTTTTCTCCTGACTTATTTTTACTGGCGAGCAAAGGTATTGCTTACCCAAATCTAAACTGGAAATTCCACGCCAATAAAAGACAACCCGGCCCTATCCCTGCACTCACAAACACAGATACTAAGTCGGTCAATCGCCACAAAGTGTAGGTCACAGCAGAAAAGCCAACTGAGCCTTACAAATTGCGACACCAAACTAGCAGGGGGCCGCTCTACCAGCAATCTTGCCTTAAAGCGAAAAATCAGCGGGAAGCCCACATTTCAGAACAAGAGATGGGCGGCTTTCATTCTGAGCAGAAATTAAGTCTTCAGAGTCCTCACCCAGGGGCAAGGTATGGTCAGCCTTTAAGACTGACAAACTTATATGTAGTTAAAAAATAAATTGCTATAACAAAAAAGCTTAAAAAGGCCTAGTTTCATTTCTTGAGCTTTAAAAACTCTTGGTCTGATTTGTAAGCAAGAAGTACAAGTTATAGCCCCGAACATAAGTCATAGAATGCGGTCTTCTAGTATGGCATTGGAACAGAAAACCACAATTGCATAGCAATATTTAATTTCATTGCATACTTCTTAGAGCAAGTCCTATGTAGCACATACGAGTATATAACTAAATTTGAAAGCTCATTATAAGTAGTCAATCAATATGTCTCTTATCACATTTCATTAAGCGCCTACAGCTTAATCGAACGGAAAAAATTAGTCGATTTTAATGGTTTCGACTTGGATGGATCGACTTGATCCCGAAGGCCCGGTATTGATCTAAGCTCGAAATTCGTACTTGATTTGATCTTGAAATCGGCTTGGTGTAAGTTTGCCAGATAATAATTTGAGCTGGATATTCGAAATGTATTCAATCCGAAAAAGGATTGCTTCAAAAATGACCGAGATTCACTTAAGCTCGATATTTAACCTTAATGATACCCCCAAAATTAGCTTCCCGCAAGAGATGTGGCCTATCTAACGACCTTTTTATAATATTTTCAAACCATCAAGTTCTTGCCAGCTCGAGTTCATTAGTTGATTACATACCCCCGGATCTATCTACACTTCAGCTCCCTCTTCGTGCCAGCATTGCAATTACTGCTTGAGAATTCCAAGGCAGCGTAAGTGTAAAAATCGAAACAAAAAATTAAACGCTAACCCAGCAAACATTTTTTATGGCGGAAGATAAGAATGCGATTCTCCCAGTAGGTATCGCTTTATCTAGCGATATCGCATAATTATCGCATTCTCGTCTCCTAGTGGAAGAAATTCGACATTATGCGATAAAGTTGGGCGATAAGAAAGCGTTATTTCTGGGAGATAGGCTAGTTTCTTTTGAGCGATAAGAAAAAAATGTTTTTCTGGGAGTCAGGAATGCGTTAAGAAAAATTTCTGTAAAGCTAGGATTTATATTAATTTTTATAAAGTTCCTACTTACACTGGGACTCGAACTCTGGACCCTCGGACTGAACACGATTGTAATGCTGTCTCAACCAGTGGCACTATCGCATACGGTGCATGCTATGCAGCTATTGAATAGCCAAGTTTTTATTCCGTAGACTCTCGATATAAAAGAAACAGCTGAAAATCGGGTCTCCTTAGTGATGTATCGCCAATCTCCTGATTGGATGAAAAAAATACTATACTACATAACGCTTGTTTATCTCTTGTTTGTGTAAATAGACAAACTATCCACAAATGCTCCTCTCAAACTATCGCCAGACTGTCCTTTTGACAAAATGTTTGCAGGGAAGTTAATAGAGAAGCCTTTGCGCAATTGTGTTTACCCATTTGGTGAGAGAAATTTTCTTGCTCTCGGTTTATATCTCTATTTCGCTTTGACATTGGAATTCCGTACTTACTTCAATCACGAGTCAGGATTATTTGACTTTCAAGTACGGAACAGAGATGGAAATTAGCAGGGCTGCAAACCGGCTTGAAACCGAACCGGCTCGAACCCGGAATTCCGACTATTGATTTACTGTGAACGGAACCTTGAACCGAACCTCTTTAAGAATAAAAGCTGAATCTGAACCTGTTCCGAACCTACAGTTTCGGTTTGGTTCACAAAAAATTATAGGCAAAAAACAACTGTGACCTATTGCCTAGCGACTTCTTCTGTTATCTGGTCGGTTTTGGGCAACTGAGTCTTAAAATCGTCAGAAAAGTTTAATTAAAAAATCGTGATAAGCGTTCAGAATTACTTATAGAGTCCACAGTAGCCTCTGCCTTTTAAAGATCTTCGACTTCAAAGCTTTTAAATCATTCACAAAAACAAGAGTTTAAATGTAATGTTAATATTTTGGTAATATTTTTCAGATTACGAAATGAAATTGAACTTAACAGTAAGTTATATTTGGAATATTCCCATGTGATCTATAGATCGCGTCCGATTTAGAGGAGCTTAGCTTTGACCCTTTGGGACTGTCACGCCATAAAAAAAGCGTGACGCGTCACGCTGACTTTGTGGTGTTGTTGTTAAGGGCTTTAAGGTTGTCGTGTAGAGGGAGTGGAAGTACTTAGTACTATTAATTGAATACTGAGTATCGAGTATACAGTATCGAGTATTAGAGTCGAGTACACTCAGTTTCAAATACGGAGTATCAAGTACTTGTTATGGAGTACTTAGCATCGGTTGCTGAGTACCAAATACAAAGTATCGAGCATTAGTATAGAGTACTTAGTATTGGGTACTAAGTATTGAGGTCTTAGAATCGAGAACTGCGTATCAAATACTTTATATCGAGAACTTGGTATCGAGTACTTAGTATCAAGCTCTAAAAACCAAATACTGTCTAATCAAGTACTGAGTATCGAGAACTTAGTATCGAGTACTTCGTATAAAGTTCTTAGAATCGAGTACTGAGAATAGAGAACTTAGTATCGAGTACTTAGTGTAGAGAACTTAGTGTCGAGCACTGAGTATCGAATTCTGAGAATCGAACCCGCGAGCCGGAGCTAAGGAAAACTTTTTGGTTTGCAGCCCTGGAAACTAGCCTTTTCGGATTGATACAGATTTTCTATATTGTTTCAAGCCTTTCGAACTTGTATCAAGCTCGATCTAGTACACCTCAAACTTCAAAATTCAATCCGAAGGTCGAGAACAAATCAATATTTTTGAGCTTGATTTTAGCTCGCCTTTTTTCTATGTATAGGTAAAACCACTTTTTATTAGCTTTTATTGATGAGCATAAGCTGTTCGAAAGTGCTTAAATACCGATATATCACTATTTTCCTAAACCTTTTATAAAAAATCACTGAAAAACTACAGTGATCGACAAAAAATAACTTTTTTCTGATTCAAAGATCGGACAAAGATATTCTTATAGGATTTGCATCGCTGAAACAGAATCTGACCTGCAAAAGTGCCCATAACATCGAGATTTTTAGAAAAATGGACTCAATGTCTCAAAAACCCTTGTTTTTGCCTTTTTTTGATCGATAGGAATGACGAGGTGCTAGAAGTCTCTAATTAAGTTTAAATAAAAGTTTAAGCTTTATCAACCAAATGAATCAAATCAAAGAAGCATTGAATCAACTCAAAAGTTTCATGTGGCACAACTTTTTCATGTAATAAATAACCTTATTGAAATAAACAGATGTGCTGGGGGGAAAGAGACAATCAATTTGTGTTCAGCGCCAAAAAAATCTCATAAGAAAAGTTTGCTTTCTTTTCTGTTGCAAAAGTTGGACTTTATTTGTAAGCCTTTGTAGTAGGGTCAAAACATTAATCCTCAGACCTGACACGGAATGTTAAGCCCAGATAGACAACTGGCTGGTTTGCAAAATAATATTTAGCTAAAGTTGGTCGGTACATCGAATGTCATTTAATACTGTTACATTGTTTAAAATAAAACAAATACCAACAAACACCAAAAAAAACTGGCTATTTCATGGACCTATTGTTTCTATCATCCGCAGACATTCCTATATAGACTATTGAATTATTTTGTTTTTTTTTGGAGTTGTTAAAACCTGTCGCTGTGGTATTTATTAAGCTTCACAAAAATATTTATGCACCAGCATATAGATTTATGCATTTCGAAAAATGACACTTTAATAATTTAAGCAAGTAAATTAATCAACAGTCGAGTGATAGCCCAAAGATATTATCAAAAAAGTTACTGGCTGAATAAACTCTTAATATCATAACAATTTCAACAGCAAATTGATGACAGTATTAATAAAGACAACAATTTGCATTGCATGTTTTCAAGGGCACTTGCCAGTTCAGCTGTAGTTTATGAGTGAAATTGGCTATAACTTGGTTAGTATTAATGAAATTGAAAATTAATCAATAAATGGAATTTGAAATTGTTGCGACAACTAATTTAATTCAAAGTCAATTTGTTTTGTTAGATTTTAATTAAATGTGGCCAAACTAAAAGTGGACGATAAATGTTAGTTCAAGCATAAAGAACATGCTATTAAAACCAAACCAGCTGTGTCTCAACAGCGAAGAAGCCTCAGAGCCGATCGAGTACCTATTCCCACCTGGTGAACAACTGATCACAGTTTCTCTAAAGAAACTATATCTAGATCCATATCTTCCCACTGACTACTACCCATTGAACTGAAAGTCTGCTAAAACCATTTTAATTAAAAAGTCAGTCAAAGTTTGCATCATCAATGAGCACATCCAAGTCAAAGGCCAAATTGAATTGTTCGAATCGACCTTGTTAGCTATTCAATTGTGTTTTGTGCGGGTAATACTCACTCTTCTCGGCCCGAGAGGCGCTCATGCCACGCAGCGGCTTGCGAAAGTGCTTGCACCAACCTTTCCTTTGGAACAACTGCAGTAGACTGGAGGCGCGCGTCGTTGTTTGTGCGGCGGTCGTATGCGGCTGTCCATTGGGCCCTAATGTCTGCATGCTGGCACCCACGCGCTCTATTTCCGATGAGCGGCACGATGAGGCGTCTTCGACGGAGGAGCTGCGACGCTTGCCGCCGTCTTCGCTGCGCAGGCATACACAGCTGCGCAACATGTTGTTGTTTCTGTTGTTGCCGTTGTCAAAATGTCACTTTTTGCGTAACCTGAGACGCGGCCTTCGCGTTTCCTTAATTGCAGCTCCGCACACAAAACCAACGCACTGCCCAGATGCGCAACCACATGTGCCTGTTAGTGTGTGTGTGTGTGTGGTTTGCTTTATGTCACTCGCCTGACAAGTTAATATAATTTGCTTGCCTCGCCTACCTCCACACCTCCACTTCCGGCTTTGGCCCTATAAGGAAAGTGCGTTGTCCGTCCTTCGCCTGGTGTGGTGTGTGTGTGGTCTAAGCGGGTGACTGGTGGGGTTTGTGGTGATGATGCCTGACGCGGGCCGACTTATTTGCTGCCAGGTTTTAATGCAAATTGATTTTGTTGCCATATAATTTATTCATTTCAGTTTATTGACGATTCTCCTATTGACATTCTGCTTGATTCAAAGCTCTGATTGATTTTCCATCTGAAAAATAGTTATTAGAAAGTGAAATTAGTTTTTCAATGAATGTAACTTAGATTTGGTCCATAAACTAATCGAAAATATATTTGGCTGGCAAGATTTAAAATGAATTTTAATGGTTAATCGGAAGGCTGCAAAACAATCCTGAAACAGAACCTTATAAACTTTTGACTTGACGAACCTGAACCCGAACCAAAAACCGTAGAGTTTTGCAGATTTGGTTAAAAGAATTGGATTATGTATTAAAGTTTTACCCAAAGAATGTTGTTCAATTTCAGCGCTTGTTTATGTTACAGAATACTTGAGTGCATAAAACTTTGTGTGCATTATGAGTTTATGTGCACTTCACCTAAAGGAAACAACCAATTTATGAACTGAAAGAAAAGGATTTATGTAGTCAAATGAATACACAGACCACATCAGTCACAAACAGAAACTAGAAACTGTAACCATTTCAGCGGATCGAGGGTATGTCTTAAAGTTTGTATCAAGCATTAATTAAGTAAGGGATAAGGGATCTGTCTAAGAGGCTCTTTCAATAAGGGCGGGAGGATGTTGTGTGGACTATGTGTGGAATGTAACATTGTGTAAATGTCCACCGCGACTTCTCAAAGTGGCTCTGATTCATATGGTCCAATTATTAATCGTTCTTCGCGCAGGTTGTCTATCTTGGCGTCCACAATTCGTCCACACTCAAATCGTTCGGTGTGGGCCAAAAAATTCCATCGCTGTGCATCTTTCCAAACAGAAAAAAGAACCATTTGAACTGGATTTGTCTTTAAAATCCTTTTAATCATACAACGGAGCTGAAAATCCTCCAAAGGATGATCATATTTTCATATCCTTTGGATGACAAAACCAGTCCAAATGGATACGGAAATCAACCTATGAATATTTTTCCAATATCCTTTTTTTCTCTGTGCAGATTAAACAGAATTCAACAAAACAAGACCATCAGGGGGCGCCAAAATCGACCCGTCTGTGGTAGCTCTGGCCACACCTATCACCATCATCTTCATCCAAGGCAACATCCATGGCCCTGCCCAACTTTGACGACAAGAAGATTAATTTCGACGGCCTCAGCATCTGTCATCCCTCATCCAGCAAAGTGCATGCACTTGCATGCCCATCAAACCATACAACTTCAACCTCAACCGAGGCACCTCAGCAAGAGGTAACTTTCACCTCAACTGAGGTACCATGAAGCTCTCCACGAGGTGTAACTTCCACTTCAACTGCAGAGACACCTACAACCTCAACTTAGGCTCCTCAACCGAGGCACCTCAACGAGAGACAACATCATCCTGCCTCAAACGAACTTGCTTATCGACCCTCCACAAATCTGTACTCGGTGCACATGCTCAGTTTCTACCCATCTCATCTATTCGCTCCCACTACATGGTCACTGGAGAGGGACTACTGTGGTAGCTCTGGCCACTCTTATCACGATCATCACGACATCGATAAGCTATCGAGGACCTAATGGTCATCTCAAACAGCTTGATGAGTGTATAAAACTTGCGCCAGGCCAAGCAGTAATTTATATTAAGCTATTAAAGTTAAAAAAATAATATTAGTGAGTGACACGAGCATTGGCCTCTCATTCTCCTTACGCCATTTTTGAAAGAAGAATTTATAAAGTTATATTTCTGTTGATTATTTGAACTTCTGTTTCATTAAACTTGCACGAGTTTACTTCTATTGAGAATATGGGGCTAATTAAGAAACTATAAACTTGACTTCATCAAGGTTTTTGACTCAGGCAATCATAATCTTCCCCTGCATAAACTGTATTTGCTTGGTTTTCTTCCGATCCTTCTTGATTGCATAAAGACTTATTTGATGGACCGTCCGTTTCAATTCGGCACTTTCAGATTCTATAAGCGTATTCTTTGGAATTTCTCACGATAGTCATCTGGGACCTTTACTTTTTAACCTTTCGTTAACGACAACCCTTATGTCTTGCATCTCTCGCATGCTTTGATGTACGCTGATGACTAAAAAAACTCTGTCTCCTTCTTAAACTTAACCCAAACTCTCTTCAATCATGGTGTTTGGTTAACTGCATCGCACTAAATGCTGAAAAGTGAAAATGTATGACTTTCCATGACTATACAATTGAGGACAATCGACTGGAAAACATTTAAGAGCTTGATGATTTGGGCATTTGCTTTGTTCCCAAGTTAACCTATAACAGTCATATTCTAGGACTTACCAAAAGTTAGTAAAAAGTAAAATTAGCTTGTCAAGAAGTTGACACAGCCCCAAAGGGCCAAAGCCGAGCCTCTCTCAATCTCTTGGCTTGTGCGCTTCTAATTTTAGCACAAGAGAAAGGGACCTACAGTTTAACGCCGAATCCGAACGGCAGTTTGAAAAGCTTTTTCATGGCTTATTACTGCAATGCTGGCTCCAACAGCAAAGAGGTGTGGCCGGGTGTAAAGTTTTATTCAAAGAAAAAAACTTTTCATTAGATGTCCCGAGGCGGGATCGAACCCACGACCTCATGCACAGCGGTCACGCACTCTAGCCGCTGAGCCACCCGGCCCCTTACCAAAAGTTGGTTCAAGAAATTTAACGATCCGTATTGTACTACGCTTTTATATTTCTCACTGGAATGATTATGTTTGGTCACCTTAATACCAAAAATATCAGTATCAACTTAAATCGGTTTACAAACAGTTTCTAATCTTTGCTGTACGTGGGCTTAACTGGGATAATACCAATCATCTATCATCTTACGAGCATAGAATACTCTTAATCGATCTCCCATCTATTATAAACTCGTATCTGGCTTTATAGTCTCTAGTGCTCATTTAAGACAAATAAATCTGCCTATTCCTTTGCGTCTTACCAGAAATTTCTCTCCGATCTATCTAAAGCATAGCCCGCCAAATACTGTTAACACTTTTTTCAATGCGACCAGCCTCAGTAAAAAGCAGAAACAAACGCAGCAGAAGCGGTCTCTCACTGAACGGAACACTTTTTCTCGCACCTCATGTGTTTTCTGTTACGTGTTTTCGGTTGAGAAAACACACGATTCGGTCATCCGACAACCTCCGAAAGCAACTGTTTTGAGCGAGCGCTCACTTAACAACTGTCTACAAATGAGCAGAACACAATAAGTGTCTGCGAAAAGTGTTTTTTGGTTTGTGCGTTTGGTAGGCTGTTTGTGTGACAAAGACACACACGAGTGCAACACATAGTCACGCATACATACGTAAAAAACAGTTTGGACCCTTTAGACGCTGGGGCAGCACATATACGTCAACCCAGCGTTGCCATTGTACGGTGATGCGTCTACGACAACGTTGAGGCTTAATCCCCTCACCTGGGCGCACAGTATCGCAACCCAGCGTCGCCTTTGTACGGTGATGCGTCGGACGACAACGATGAGGCTTATGTCGCTTTTCTGCATGGCATTCGCTATCGAGCGTCGCCATGTCGCTTCCTGCATGGCTTGGTCGACCTAGCGTGCCTGGAGCCGTTAACGTATTGGCGGACATCGCCTTGCAAAATACGCAGTCGAACACATTGTGAGGGGTATAAGGGTGGGTCGACGACAGTCACAAAATCGTAGACGGAACGTTGGTGCAGCATGGTCGGCCGTACTAGAGGACGTTTGCTCTTGGCAAAAGTGTCAGTGAAAGACAGGAGAAAAACAGGAACGAAAAAAGGATTTTTGCTCTGAGAGCAACAGAAGTGAGGAAAAATAGAACTGAACCTGTGTTCCGCTTCCTGTTTTCGTTGTGTCCATAACCAAACTGCTTTTTGCCGACACGTTGGAAGTGTTGAGTGTTTTTTTGCGAGCTCTGATCTAGAGCCTACCATGTTTTCTCTAAGATAATGCAAGAGACTTATTACCTTTCAAATTGTATAAAATTTTAACGATTCTTCAGAGTTTAGATGAGCGGCTGTAAAACTCATATCAGATATTTGATTTTCGAGTGAAACAAATTTTTGTTCAGTAAGATAAAGAACCAAATTTGGATTTTAATGCAATCATCAACCAATATTACATTTAAAGCATACTTCAACACAAAACCATTTTTCGGTGTCATTGAAATCTTTGGATTTAGAACAGGATTTGCCAATAATTGCGTACAGAAAGTGCGCGAATTCGTTGGCCGGTACTAAAGGATTGCAAAATTGTAAGGCCAATATTACTCAAATTTTTATCGAATGGTTAATGGCTTGTCATTAAGATGGACAAACGTAAAAGAAACAGCAAAGAAATATGTTTTAGTGAATTTCCATTGGCAGCAAACTGGCGTCGAAGTGTTTGTCTGGAAGTGCTGACTGTGACTGACTCAATGATAATAAGTGAGCCATTACTCCGGCAAGCAGTAAATAAATAAAATCTTTTAATTGGTTGAAGCTAAACTTAAAACAATTAAACCACTCAACCGCAGTTCGTCTTGGCATTAGATTATAGCTAAAAAATTCCACATTTTACTTACCAGACCGACAACCAAATATGACCATTATCTTGGACTTAATCCACCTAGCTAGTTTTCAACTAAGAAAATGTAATCTTTAAAAGAATTTTCTGATACCCCAAACTATGAGCTAAATCAAGGAAGAGAAGCTTGTGATTTTCTTAAAAAATTCTTAAGTGCCATTGTTTGCTTTATTTTATAGTTTTGTGTACCTTTCACTTCATGTTTCATGCTTACATTCAACTGCTGTGCTAAGCTGTTGATTAACCCTCGCATGACCCGCACATTTCTATTTGTATATATCTGTATCAATCATGTTGTGTGGAAAGAGTTGGGCGAGGGTGGTGGTTTGTGTTGGTGCTAGTCATGGATGCTAGTAAGTATGTAAGTGGATCAGTGTAAAATTTTGTTATGTTGATACATGAACAAAAAGAGGAAAATGAGGAATAGAATCTTAACAAACCCGTTGAACCGGCTACCATTGCCACTATGTATGACTATCAACTTTTATGTGGATGTCAGTGAAGAGGGGAATTTAGTTCGAGGACCTTTGTGTTGGGTCAGAATGTGGAGGCTGCTGTCAGTATCCATGAAGTCAGTATTCTCTCGAGTGGACCCAAACAATCAAACAAACACTATAGAGCTATAAACACAAACACACTCACACACACAGATTCCCACAACTGAATCAGTGTAAAGAACCACAAAGTGTGAAATTAAAATAACAAAGAGGAGATGCCTGGGGGGAGTGGAGAGCAAAACCTAAATTTAAAGGCAACATCAGGTAAAGGTGGTATTGATTAATCGCTTAAGCTCTTTAAGTATCCAGGCAGCGAATCCGTTGATGGATGGCCCCCAACGACAAGTGTTGAAGGAGCAAAAGTTTCGCTTCGATAAATCACATTAAATTATTAACACGGCAGAGTAAATTTCTCAAAAAGCAAATGGAAAACGTAAAATTCCAATGCTGGGATCGTAAACTTGCAATTTCTAAAATTGTGGGAAAAAAAGTTAATGTCTTTTGTTCATTTGCCACCACGAAACAAAGTTCCTTAGGGAGGGGCCCCATTTCCACTTTCACTTTTGACAAAGCAATTTTCTCTTTCACCTTTTTGCCGAAAGGGGGCCGAAACGCGCCCTGCCTTTCTTGCTGGCTTGCAACCCACTTTGGCCTCCATTTCGCACTTTTCGAGACACTGAAATTTCGTTAACACCGAACAGCTTCAAGACGGACAGAAATGGCGGCACCTTGGTGGCGCAAAGCTTTTATCGAAATGCAATTTGGTTCAAAGCGTAAATTTGTTTCAATTTGAGTTGAAGTATGGCTTTAAAGAATTTTCATTTCAGCTACAAAATATAGCAATTTACTTTAACTTGTAAAATATTAAATGAAAGAATAAATAATTAGTGAACAAAGAACAATGACAGCACAGAAATATACAGCCTAAGCTCGATGCATTCTATTTCCCAAAGGGACAAATCAATTTTCTGCTCAATCAATCCTTGTTTGATACCTTTGATACCATTTTTATTATTTTTGTGTTCAAGAAATGCAATGACAATGACAAATGACAGTTAATTTGAGCAAATAACACAGCTGAACTATCACAACGTTTATGACGATGAATCACAATTGGTCATTCACTAGTAAATGTGTTAAAGATTAATTATTTATGAGCTTATCAGAGCTGGTGAATACCCAAAAAAGCAACAAGCCAAAATTAAGAATATATTCTGACAGAGAGAGAGAACAAGTAACAATGTATCAAGCGCGACTGTAATATACTCTGTACCTACCATAGTAGCTAACTTTTAAACTTGTTGCCATACGAACTGTGTAAAGTGCTGTCGATTTTGCAATTAATGTTCTAAGATCTACAACTTTTGAACAAAAAAGGCCATCCCCAGACGAATTTGTTCGTCGAATTTTTTTTGGTTCGACGAAATGTTCGTCGTAAGTGGAGGTGTCGGGCAGACTTTTGTGTTCGACGTTTTGTTAGCACAGAATATAACGGAGTGGATTAATATTTTATGAACAGTTGGAGAAGATTTTATTCAATTTCTTTGCAAATTTTTACTTTTTATAACATTCCCTTTTATTATTTTATTCAGTCAGCTTCCACGCTATAATTGTCAAAAAACGTTTCGGAAAGTGATTCCATCTGTATTAGTGTTGCCTTGTTTGGACTGTCAATTTTAAGCGTGAACTCCTCGAAAGATCGATGTTGTATATTATTCTTTCTTATATTTGGTTTTGTCTTATCATCTACGATTTTGTCAGTTGCATCTTCAGTGCATGTAAACTTCAACATGTACTACTTGTAACTACTAACTACTAAAATATTACATGGTTTGCGCCAACCAAGATTAATTGTTCAATTCTATAAAGTGAACTAGTGCGAACGCACACATACAAATTAAAATCAATATTATCAGAAATGGACAAAAGCAAATTATAGGTGTTATTTAAAACCGCGAAATCGTTAAAGGGATAGAATCAAAAGAATCTGAGGTGTCAGGGAAATCTCTTCCAACCAAATTTTGACCCAAAACAAGAACTCGCAAAAAACAATTGACCGTTTTCCATTGTCCAAAAATAACTGTTATTTACGGACCCTTTGAGCAAAGAGTTAGAGATGAGCCGTTCACAGCGGCTATTGAACTAAACGGTCTGTGCTCAACGAACAACCAATGGTTTTGTTTCCCCTTAGCTCTGCTCATTCACTGACCGATTGGTCGCGAGTGAAGAAAATAAAAGTCATTTGAGATTGTGTGTGAATGAGGTGTCTGTTTGGGCTTGTGAATCAAACAAGTCACACACACAAACAAAACAAATAAAGGAAAAAAGACCCTTTTGAGGCGAGCCGTTCATTTTTTTGCTCATCTGCTGACTGTTAATGTGCAAGCGCTCAGTCGGATCACTATCTATAAGTTGTTATTGAATGAGCAAAACAAGAATAGCTCAACTGAATACAAAAATAAAGAAAAAACGAAGTGTTCTGCTGAGAGCGAGAGCAGGCGTGCATGGTTTTTATCGGTTATGTTATTGAGCAGACCGCAAAGGGAAAAACGGTCAATTGTTATTGGCGAGCTCTGCCCAATACCAATTCTCGATGCCTCGGAAATCTCTTTCGGTTGGTTTTAAATCTCTCTTGTTTTTGGAAGAGATTTAACTAAAGTCACCACTCAATCCATTTGTCAAGATAAAGTATTGTGAACAATCATTAGTAGTAGTAGGTTTTATTTTTTGTGCCATATTTAGCAATTGGCATTAAATACCGTCAACCAGTTAAAAAAATTTAATAATTTCATTAAGATAATGGGCGTATTCAGCAAGATAAATCCAATTTACGATTACTGTCTTACGACCTGCAATTCCTGATGATTCTGTGTTGAATGACACTGAATGCTTAGTTTAGGTTATTCTCTGGCTTATTACATTTGATCAAAAATACATTGTCACAATTTTTGAGGGCTTTTAACGCTGTAAGTTCGGCAGTTCATTTTCACTTTTTGCGTTAACAGTTGACCGTACTGTCAAGAAACTGTCTCACCAATCATGATTACCAAATCTATCAGTCGCAACCGGCAATCACTGTATTCACCGCTTAAAATCGGCCTTCATAAATCAGTAATCGAAAATCGGAACTATCTGCTGAATACGCCCATTATATAAGACTGTGAAAATTTTCCTTTCTTAATCTTAAAAATCATCTAGAATTACTTGATGGTTGTATTGAAGTGCTTCCTTGTGGTAGTTTGCTAACTGATTTTAAATTTTGACCATTATGAATTTCCATGAATTTTTTAACACTTATAAATTGGGTTCCCCGATGTGCTTGCCTGATTTCCTTGAGCATCGGTCTTCCCTTTTATGAAGTTTACCCAAGCTACTATAGGTATTTTCTGCTCATCTGTATGGACTATAATTAAGTTGAAGCACCTCTGTTCTCGCTCTGAATATCATGGATATTGCCTGAAAGCGCAGTGTGTCACAGAAATAGTTTTGAATTCCCATGTAATATTTGAAGCTACTGCAATAAGCTCCGGTTTCGCTGTTTCCAGCCTGATCTATAAATTTCGTTCGAGCTGACAGTTTGTATGTTTGTGGTTTAGATATAATTTTGCACACAGATAGTTGATAACCTGGAATAGAACGTAGACTATTTAACTATCTTTTAATGGTCAAAAAACCGCGAAATTCGCAGAAATTGCTCTAACTGTAGAAGGTAAGAAAAAAGTAAACTTCAAACATTCTAAAAATGTGATATTTTTTATTTTCCTGGAAAACGAAGTCTTATTTGTCGCGGAACTTAAAAAAAAAAACAAGAGGGAAAAGTTGAGTGAGAAGTCAAGAAACTTTTTTGCAAGCGGAGCTCAGGAGAATATATTAGGTAAGCTGTCAAACGGATCGGAGAGCTGCCGAAACGTAGAAATAGGCGAGCAATCGACGGCAGCAATTTGCCTTCTGAGATTCCGGAACAATGACAAGCAGGCAGGCAAGGTGGAGATCTGCTGAAACGCCGGAGCAGGCGAGCAATCGACGCCAGCAATTTGCTATGCACATTGCATTCCATAAAGCTGCTGAGACTGCGCAACAATCTCAATTGTGGCTAGTGGAGCGGCAGGCTAGGTTAAGTTCAGCAGATACGACGGAGCAGGCGTGCAATCGACGCCAGCAATTTGCTACACATATCGTATCCCTAGGAGCTGCTGAGATAGCAGTAGAAGCAGAAGCTCGGAGACAGGCTGTTACAGAAACGGCGACCCAACGGCGACAAATAAAGGACCGAACTCTCCAAAAGCGTAATATTTGCAAAAATTGAAATAACAAAATATTTTCAACTCGAATCACCAAAAAAGTTCTTATCCTTATTAAAAAAATGATCTTAAGATATTGCTTAATTCTCACGTCAGTAAACAATTGTAATTTTCCTTTATTAAGCCTAATAGGTTTTGCTGTTTCTGCAGCTAGGAATTGTGTGCATAGCGATTCAGTCTTAGGAACTTTGCTCAACATTACACCTTTTCTTGCCTTTGTCTGAATTTTAACAAGCTGTAAAAAGTTTGTCTACAAATTGTTGAACCAAGATTAAATAAATATAAGCAGAGAAGTTCCAAGTAAAGTGTCAGCTGCTGAAGTACCTAAAGCGTCAGTGCGTAAAATGCCAAGCCATCCAGCAGCAACTTTCTTAATGCCAATGACATTGAAATGTCGTTGCTTACTCCTGCCCATCCACGTGCTTTTCGTCTGCGCCATAAAATATTTACACACATAATTATTTCATAACAAGATAAGGGTTTTAAAGCCTCTTTCGTAAATCGATTAATTTAAGCAGTTGAGCCGTTCATCCCCCAAAGCAGCAGCCATCATTTTCACACTTGATTTGCCAGACCGGCGGCATTTAAACACTTTTCTGTGGCGTTTTAAATGCCAGAGCAACCGGCAGACAAGCCGAACCGGTGATGCTGCCTATGCCTTGGGCAAAATCACGTGAATAAATCAAAGCCATTCCGTGCTGGCTTCACGCCGCTTGAACAAGCTATTCCATATGGCTGTTAAACGCTCGAGCAGCATTTTGGTAGATGTTAATGCTGCCGCTGCTGTCGCTCGGCGCCCAATTTGCTCTTAATTCTTAATTTGGTTTATAAATAAAATTAACCATCCCTCTCGGCTGACATCATTTCCACTTTAATGGGGCTTTGCACAAAAAAATATATGGTAAGCGGACCTGAAGCCGTAAACTGTGAAATTGAACAGTAAATTTTTATGGTGTCTACGTGATCAGGTGTAAATGATTCCCACATATAAATACGTAGGTAAGAACTACGTGGTGGCCAACCAAAGACTCTGGCATCAGCCATGAACTTAATTAAAAGACCAAGTCAACTTAAATTAACAGGCAATAGAATATGAATTTTGCAAACTTTAATGTGGAGCAGGTCACTAAACTGAAGGAAGTTAAAAATAACACAAAATTCTGAGGAATTTCACAAAATTCCTTAAAGCAGTCGATGACTAAATAGTGGCATTTTGATGACTCCTTGTTTTTTGGGTGGACAACATCAATCGCTAAGGATCAATTTAAATCAGGGATTAATACCGAATGTACACATAAATCAGAAAATTTTTGTGAAAGTGGAATTGAGAACAAGTCTGATAATAGGTAAAATGGAACAATGCAGGACATAGATATTAATAAGAAGAGTATAAGGCCAAAGGCACAAACTCACAAATATACTCAGCTGACTCTGAGACAATTTCTTGGTCTTTCGCTCCTTCGGAAGGAATGTAAAGGGTGTGGACGCGACCGAATCTTTCATTCATTTTTAATCAGCAAACACGCCATATTTGAAGATGATTTCTTGAAACTTTTTCCAATAAGATTTTCCTTAATATCTTCACCAGGGGATAATGACTCACGGACTCACGGATAATGATATTGCAACAGCAACTTCAAATGTTTCACTGTTCTCTTTCCCTCCTATGCTCTTGCGAAATTGAAGGCAACCAGAATACTGAAACAACCTGTGCACGCACAATAGTATGACATCCAAGGCACAAGCTCCTACATCCCTCCCTGGTTTTTAGGACGCATAACCTTGACCTTGCCTTGCACGGTTATTTCTCATTACCGTTTCCTACTCTTCTGGGACCAGCCTATAGCTCAACATTTGTTGCATGGATTGGGGAAACCCAGATAAAACCCAACCAAGCTGTATTTCATATTCCTCTCACTTGTCCCGATCTCCTGTCACAGAGCCGGGATCCTTATCGGTATCTTTATCAGATGACAAACGTTTCAAATCACTTTTCGAGCGTTGTCTATCGGGCAGCTTGACGATGTCGCCCGACTTCTATTACTTCTACTATACTTCCTTCGCTCCTCTCCTTTTTTCCAGATCAGCTTCCTTCTTTGTTTTTTCTTCTTATCATTATCCTTTTCTGGTGAAAAATGTGATGGGGTCTCCAAACAGCTGTACCAAAAATTCCTCCCAACTGATTCGCTGGACAACATGAAGATGTCATCACATTGGCTGCTGCTTGTGGGCAAGCTCTGACTCCTCGTAGGTCTCTTGCGACAAGGGGACATACATTTCTTATCGTGGGAGGATACACTTACATGTCGGACCAGAGCTTCAATGCGATAAATTCACCTCATGCCGAGGATTAGACATTGCGTATACCTTATGCCCCAATATAGCGACCCGTGTGTCCGCAGCCCTGAAGGAGGAACGCATGCCTCGCTGAGCAAATGACTCCATATTTGTTTAAAAGTCGAATCAGACTATTCCGTAGGTCTTGACAAGAACGGCCCCCAACTCACCTACATAGCCCTCTAATGCCTCAGGCAATGATAACGGATCTGCTTGATGTTGCATGTCGCCTAAATGCAGCAATTTGCTTCTCTATTTCTTTGTCCCCATAATGTTTTCTTCACAACGTTTCCTTCGAAACTTCGTATTATTCCCACTCTCCGGGTATTAAGTATGCCTTCTGTCGCTGGTCACCGCCTAGATGCAATAATAATTCCTTTAAGGAACATCATCGATATGCATATATACGAAATGATCATAGCATGTTCTCACATGGTTCTATGGCTTATCCTGCCATCTTTCCTGAAAATTAACATTACTTTAATAATCTTGTCACATATATATTTGTTCCTTTAATAAGAACTAGGCTCTCTTTACACCTCTAAGGATATTATCCTTTGTGCCACAGACAGTTTGTCAGGTAGCAAGCAAGTTATAGCCCGACCCTTTTGTCAGGTATCTCATAATCATGCTGCTCGAGACCGTCGTCTAGTGTCACCATGCCCGAGACCATTTTGTCAGGTAGTATCCAATTTACCGTCCGAGACCATTTGTCAGGTGGCTTTTTTTGTGAGGTGTTTTCTTTTTTTTATTATTTATTATACATTTTTTTGTGATATATATATCTCTAAATATTCTTGTATACTTATTATTGCTTGCCGCTGAATTCGAAATCTTCTCTGCCTCAATATAAATATTGAATGATCGAAAGCCATTTCTCCCACTCTCATTAAAGTAGCTCTCGGAATGTATTTTGGTTAGCTCTCGCTCGAAGTCTACGAATCAACTGAACATTATTTATCCCCAAATCGACAGCCTTGTCGAATAGTATGACATCCAAGGCACAGGCTCCTACAGATAGCAAATGGGAGCATTTTCAGAAAAATGGCTACGGAAGCTCGAACAAATATGTGCTCCCCATATACATATTTTAGTGACCCAAGCACTAATTGGGTAAGCTAGCGGAGAAGTAGTATTCATATATTTACCACGTATCCACTGAAATGAAAAAGATTTCAACTTTTAAAATTGTATTTGACGATGACTATAAATAAATCCCAGTGACAGTCGTTCATAATGACTGGCATTGAGAGGGTCTGGTCATTCCCTCACCAAATAAATTGACCACAAACGTAATGCTTAATGAGGTGTTAAGCTAAGAAAACATTTGTAAGCTCACAATAGTATACAATCTCTTCACACTTATTTAACAATTGCTCAAAGTCGCGGTGGATTCAGCTACTAAATAATTTAATAAAGTCGTTGCCTGTAATCGTTAGTAGTAATTGAAACCACAAAGCCTTGCATAACGCACTGAAAGCTCTGCTTTAATGGAACTATAATTCAATGTAATACCTTGTGCTAAAGTAAAATCTGAACTTCTTCTGCAGCCAGGTAACCATGCCAAGTAATGCAATCAGCAGAAAAGTAGGCAACAAAGTTTTTAAGCATGGACT
Source organism: Lordiphosa collinella (assembly GCA_018904265.1). Lineage (NCBI taxonomy): Eukaryota > Metazoa > Arthropoda > Insecta > Diptera > Drosophilidae > Lordiphosa > Lordiphosa collinella. The sequence continues at coordinate 419,423 of JAEIFV010000128.1, forward strand.
TAAAATGGCTGCCGACTGCTGCACACTAAAACATGTTCAGCCTAGAAGAGAGCTACACAATTTTTAAATATTGGCCTTAAAAATGGCTGCCATTTAATGCCTTAGAGCAATGAAACCGATTGGAAATTTAAAATACCCAATTTAACTTGCAATCAAATTTTGATTTACTCCGGATTCTGTCCTTGATGGTTTGTCAACATTGTCGGCTAGATCAAATACCCAAATGACAACTGATAGGAATGCTGCAGCCAAAATCAACACAACAAAAAAAGTTCAAGGTTAATTTTGTGATGGATTCCTGTCATTCTGTTGTGTTTTTTCATTGCCCTGCCCCCACTCGGACATCAATTGGTAGCTGAAACTCTATTTATTTCAATTACCCACATCGTTGGGGTCAATTTCCGTTGTTGGGGTTGTCATGGCTAGTGGCCCCAAAAGCCTTGGGTCAGGATGAAGATATAATGAGATTATTCGCAGGGTATATACGTTATTTGTCCATTAATCCCACAACAAAGAGCAGAAAACGGCACAGTGTGCCAGCTGCTATCTGCACGTTAAACGGACATTGATGATAATAGGCCAATGTCCACTTTCCACAGGAGGAATCGGTCCGAGTCAACGTGTGCACTGTTCGTACACACAAACACGGACTCACACATATGAAAGTCATGTTAGTGTCGTTGGAGTGAGACGTGTGTGGGACCGCTTGGAAAAATGATTGTTGGCTTGACTCAATTACGATAAATTGCATGTCAGACTGTGTGACAATCAGCAAATTTGCGAGCTAAAACTCTTAACAAACAACGCCCGAGTGAAGGAAAGTGACGCCAAGCAGCAATTAAGTTAATATTTGTCCTAGATGATGTTTCAAAAAGGAAAAGGAAAATGAAAATGAACGAAATCCTAAATAAGAAATTAAGCCAATTTCCCACAGACGGATGTCACACAAGTCAAAAAAAAGAAAAAATGATGAAAATTTAAGCTTGTAATGGACTTGGCCTAGCTAAATTTGTTTCGGGATTAGATTTGGGGTTTTTTGCCTGGAGGGTCTTACAAAAGCCTATAAATTGAGATGGATAACCGCATAAATGGAAGACGTTACTAAAAGTTAAATGATGCTCAAGTCAAACTCAATTGATATTTTTCAGTAATTTTAATTTTTCGTTTTATTCTATGTAATAAACTATTTTTCAGCGCACGGTCTGTTTTTTATACAGTAGAGCCCTGCATGAGTGGAGTCAAAATGCACTTTGATTCATGTTTTAAAAAAAAGGTTCATGTAAATCAAGTCTGAAATTGTTTGGATTCGATTTAGTTCATATTTATAATAAGGGGTTTTGATTCTGATTCTGTTTAAATCTGGGGGGTGACCAGATAAAATGTAGATAATAACGAAAATGCTCTCACACTAAAAAATCTAATAATACTCTGTTAACACAGAGGTCGTACGACTGCTTTTGGTATTTTTTGCGAGACTGGCAGTTGGCATTGAATTTGGGAAGGTCGTAGACCGTAAATAATCAGTGCTGCCGGATCGTGTTTTCCCCAAAGATGTGGTAGCCGTGTGCAATATTTATCGATAACTATCGGAATGGTCACCCGCGACAAGTGAAAGTGCCAAGTTAAATGAAAGTGCAAAAAATGGGGATGCATTTTATTACTATTATTTTGCATGTTTTGTAGTGGAAGACAATAGAAAACACAAAGTATGGACAGATGCAGACGAGACCATACTAATAAAGATGTGGTCAGAGCGGATCGAAGAGCTTAGGGGCCACCACAATATCATCCATATTTTTGCGGAGATGGCCAAAGAGCTGGAAAACTATGAGATTGATAAGTTCCCTACCATCAAAATTTTTCTCAAGAGTAAGCTGCAGTTGGACCATACGGCGGTGCTCCATCCCAATGGGTGCATTTTGAAAGAGTCGCTCAAGTTATGAGCAGTTCGAAAGCCATAAATCTTGAGCTTTATACTGAGAAGAGCTTGCAATCTGGTTAGTATATCATTGTCCTTTTGTATTGAAACCTTAAGGGGGTCTTCTCATTCAAAACCCGTTTTTTGGACCCTTTTTAAAAAAATTCTTATTTGAAAACGCAAAGAATAATTGAAAACTTTTTTTATTTATTGTATTACAAAAGGTTCAAAGTAAATAAAAAAATTTTTTTGCCTCGATACGAGGGCTGTTCAAAAAGTAATGAGACTTCAAAGTTGGTGGTGAAAAAAAGGTGTCGTCACGGCGGCCACGATTCCGGGTCTCCGGAGCGTCCGAAATGAAAAAAAAACGGGGTTATAATCAGTATAGATGTAATTCTCGGCTGAACCTCAAACTTAATTTTGTGATTTTTTTGACAAAATGGCGGCCATTCAAAAAAAAATTTCAATTTCGGGCTTTTTTTTGTAGTTTAGTGTAAAAAAAAAATAGTAAAAAATTTTTTAAAATTATGGTCGAGGTTCAGCCGAGAATGGTGACAATTCTGCGTCGATTCCACTTTGTTTCATGAAAATCGGTTCAGTTGAACTGGAGATATCATGGCCGCCAGTTCGAAAAAGTGGTTTCGAGATAAACGCGTTTAAAGTTTGAAGTAATTTTTTGGAAAAAAAAAAAAAATAAATCAAAAATGTTTAAAGAGCTGACAATTCTCCGTCGAATTCACTTTGTTTCATCAAAATCGGTCCGGTAGAACCGGAGAAAACTTAACGCATAGGTCAAAATACGAGGGTTTAAAAAAAAGTTGCTCAATGAGAAGACCCCCTTAAGTTTGCAGTTGCTTGGGAATTTAGGTCACATTGGGTCACTAAAAGGACTATATCTCCTAAACTAATTCAAGTTTTCGAAAATCCTTTTGGGGGGATATTTTTGAATATCCAAGCTATAAATAAATGCAAAAAAAGTCTAAAAAAAAGTTGCTCAATGAGAAGACCCCCTTAAGCATCTTCAATTAAATATGTTTTTTTTTCAGCGCCATATACAAATGACGAGCAGAGCGAAACCGTATCCTAGAGCGGATCGCCACAAACCAGGAGAAAGTGCAAGAAATATTGGCCAAGCAGTCCGATGGAATTAAAGAAGATGCTAGAGCACATCGGATCTCGATTGGTACACTTTGTTTCCCTTCTACTTATTAAAAAGGTATTGGTGTTGGTTTTGCTCCTTTTCAAAATTTTTAGCTACAGATTCCCAATTGTGTGGAAAAAGGCTGTTGTGTGCATTCAAGGAATTGAGCTAAACTCATCAGCACTTAATTATTGCGATGGCGTGCTTCATTGAACTTCCTTTAAGGTGCCTAAAAGCATTCTACTACTACTCGTCTAGCTATTGAGAGATGGTCATCTTGACTAGCCAATTCTTTAATGATTTCTACAACCATTTGCAATTCCGCAATCACGAATAGAATATTTTTTCCATTTTGTTGCCGAAAGTTGTAAATTTAATGTAAAGTAAACGTCAAACGGCTGACTTGATGTCACCGATGTTACGGATCATATATATCAATGATCTGGAATAAAACTGTTTTGCTAAATGTGCTCTACATAACTTCGTTCCAAAACTTATTGCATCTGATGTATCTGGTCTATGTATTTGCAATTATTGTTGCTAAAATAATTAATTATTAAACAACTCTTACTTCCTGCGTTCGTGTTTAGTTAGATTATGGGTGTGCAATCCTTAACACTTAAAATCCATCAACATCTATTATTCCACTTAAATTTCAATTATCTAAAGCCCAACCACCGCCTGGTTCAAAAGAATGCCATGGAAACGTCAACAAAGAAAGTGCCAAAAGAAAGTAAAAGTCCAAAACATTGAAAATGCCTGTTTTGGCACCATTTCTTAAATACTCCTTCATGTGAATACATACATATATAAATACATACATACACACACACACATATATATATATGCATACATGAATAATAAAAGTGGCTGGCTTATACAACAACAAAAGGCAAAGTGAACACTGGAAAACACGAACCCGAAACGTGGCCTGAGTAGCCCTTGGGCTCTCCTCTGCACAAAAGCAACCCCAAGGAATTCGTGCGAAAAACCCGAAAAAAATTAACTAAATCTCTGAGAGAAAATAAATGTAACCAAAAATCAAATACCAAAAGGTCAACGCAACTGAATGATTGCGTGGATTTTTGATGAAATGCTTTGCTTTAACAACTTCTGCGTCGGAAATAAGAAGAAGAGGATGGCGAATATGCAAATCCTTTTTACGACAGCCATGAAATGAACAAGCTTCGGACGAAGCATACTTTTATGGCCTCAATGTTAAAATTTTGAGACCTGAAACCGCAAACCAAAAACTTACTTACATATCACTCACGTTTTCAATCAAAATTGAACTGCTCCATTTGAATCCATAAATTTTGTTGCGCTTTTGTTCATGTGCCTTTAAAATGTTTACAACTAAACGTAACGATGTGCTGAGACGGGAATTTGGTTATGAGTTGGTTTTTATGTGAAATTTAAAGATCGATTAAAAATCAATAAGGTCAAGCGTCGAATAATCATTAAAGAAAACAGAAATATGTATATATTTTTATTGGCCCAGAAGGCGATTATTTTAATATATTCATTTTATTTATACACCATTGGCATTGATTTGATTTGAATATTAAACTTAAAAAACATTCCCAGTTCTCCCGTTTTTGCAATAGAATTGGCTTTGCATTTCAATATGTTACATTTAAAAATTTACTACAAATTAATATCTCTATTTTCTTGTCTGTTACCGCAACTGCTTACATGACATTTAATACAAGTCTCTAGGAGAAGCCAAGTGAAGCCATCAAGGACCTCTACTGCTCTTGGAATGTGCTAATAGGCAAATAGAATGTATGAGAGTGAAATATAAATGGTTTAAGGACAATTCTACCCAAAGGCTTGGATTTATTTCAAATGAAAAAGTGAATAGGTATAAGTGTTAAATTGAAAGACCGCTGACCTAACTACTTTAGAAGGAGAATTTGAACGTAATTAATTTTGTTTGTCCAAAAAATACATTTTCCTGTATCTTTTGTATACATTTGTTCAGAAAAGTCGAGATAGAACTAGGAAACAATTTAGGAGTAATCCAGTTGCTTTCCCGCATGTTTTCGCCCATTTCGGAAATGAATTTTCGAATAGAGGTGGTGCAATCTCTTGGCTTCTATTCCTTTAAACATTAAGCGCCATATCGTCTAGGCAGGCATATTGACTTTGTATCTCCTAAATGATGTGGTGCCAAGAACTCGATTTTCAGAATTCGATACTCAGTACTCGACACTAAGTACTCGATACTATGTACTCTATACTTAGTACTGGATTCTAAGAACTTTATACTAATTACTCGATACTAAGTTCTCGATACTCAGTACTCGATTAGGCAGTATTCGATTCTTAGTGCTTGACTCTAAGTACTCGATACCAAGTACTCGGTACCCAGTATTTGATACTCAGAACTCGATACTTTGTATTTGGTACTCAGCAACCGATGCTAAGTACTCGACACTAAGTACCCGATACCAAGTACTTGATACTCTGTATTTGATACTGAGTGTAATCGACTCTAAGTACTCGATACTCAGTACTCAATTCATAGTACTCAATAACACACACGTCAGCGTGACGTGTGACGCTTTTTTTATGGCTTGACAGCCCCAAAGGGCCAAAGCCGAGCTCCTCTCAATCTCAATCCTCAAAGCGATTTGTACATCACATGAAAATATTCCAAATATAATTTACTGTTAAGTTCAATTTAATTTTGTAATCTGAAAAATATTACCAATGTAATGTTAAACTATTGTTTTTGTGAATCATTTAAAAGCTTTGAAGTCGAAGATCTTAAAAAGGCAGCGGCTATTGGGGACTTTATAAGTAATTCTGAACTTTTATCTCGATTTTTTTTAATAAACTTTTCTGACGATTTTAAGACTCAGTTGCCCAAAACCGACCAGATAACAGAAGAAGTCTATCATTTTTGTTGAACCGAACTGAAACAGTACGTTCGGAACACGTTCGGTTCAAGGTTCGGTTCACAGTAAATTAATAGTCGGAAATCCGGGTTCAAACCGAATCGGTTCAAAACCGGGTTTCAGCCCTTATTTTAAGGTCTATACCTTAATGAGCAAAACCTAAATGAGGTAATAAAGTTTGTTCTACAAATAACGTATACGCCCCGAATTCAACATCAAATTTGCAATAATGAGATCTGAGCTACATGTGTCAAGTTGTCAATTTTTTAAAGTCTTGGAAGGTATTTCGATTTTGATAAATATTGGGCGCAGCGTAACCAAACCGATACGATGGTCCGTATCCTGGTAGTTCAAAATAATGGGTTTTTACGTTTTTTTCGTTCACGTATGGGGACTTACCTTACTCTTATCAGTTAATGGTCTCACCAATCACCTATGTGATTCCACGATCTGTGTCAATTTAACAACGGACTGTATCAGCAGGTAAAATCGGTATCTAAATCGATCAAATCGGTTTATCTGCTGAATACGCCCATTGTTTATAATCCCAATATTGTCATGGGGTCGACACTCGACTGTTTTGAGATGCCAACTTTCGTGTTAAGAAAGATTTTTTTTTCAATAATTTTTGGTTTTTATTTTTTTAAAACATACCCAAGCCATTCAAAAAGTTCGTACACAATGTTAATATCCTGACAACCACTGTTCATGATTTAAGAAAAAGCGGGATTACACTTGGGTTTGGAGAAATGGATATCGAAAGGTCTTTTACACAACACAACACATGAGTTGCTTTGAACAGCTTCACATGTTAGTCCTCCACGAAGTTCTCTAAATTATTTTTGTCTTAGTTTTTGGTCTGCTTTTAATCCATTTCTTGAATTCAGTGCTTGATTCTCGAAAGTACCTTTGAGTGTTGAGAAACATGTCTCAAATCAAAGTTTATTAAGAGTAAGTTTATTCCTCCAACATTTTTAGTATAAATAATTTTTTTTGGTAACGTCCCTAATGCTTTGCAAACTTTAGTCTACATCTGAGTAACCTTTTGAAAGTACGAAAACATTTTGTTAGACTACTACAAAAATATATAAAGTTAAAAGGCAACACTGCGTATGAGTAATATCAAAAACTTTAGAACCCCGTAGCGTCCATTCAAAAACAACTTTTTGAACTTTTTCTCTTTTCTCGGTAAATATACACCATAAACAAGCGAATAAAGGAGCGCCAGTATGACCCTAAATTTTCCATACAAAAAAAGCGAACTTATGTACACTCAATCCAAATGAGGTTGTCAATTAAAAGATGAATGAAAATAAAATATGATAAAAGTTGAAAAAAAAAGAAGAAAGCTTGACCCGACTATAACATACTCTGTCTGAAGTGCTGCCCATCACAGCTGCGACCGGAGCTGCCCATAATTGTTTGTTTTTCTTAAAACTCGTTAACCGTTCATCCGATCTTTACCATTCCTTTGGCGGATCGATAAATAATCCTAAGTACTAAATATTTCCAGAAAGAACGAAACTTCTATCTATAAAACTGTGGGAGATATGATGTTTTTTCCACTTTGCGGTGGCGGGAGGGGGCGTGGCAAAATTTGAAAATAAACTTGATCTGCCTGCAAGTAGAGGGTGGGGCAACATAGCTCCCGTATCTGAAACGAGCGTCATTCCGCTCAACGATAACCTGGAGGGCTGGGCGTGGTCTCATTCCAAAAGGTGGGGTCTTAAAGTTTTGTTACCTCCCAGTCAGCCGTGATCAGCAATAAATGGTAATTTCGCAGTTTTTCAATAAACGTAAATGCAAAATAACAGGTTAGTTTATTGGTGTTTTTTTGTTTAAATGGTCGTACATATTTGGAAATTACTTGGGAAAATGATTCTCACATTGGAAATTCAATCCCCATTCTTACATCTGTGTTTTTGGATCCAAGGAACCAATTTTTTTGACCTTAGAACAAAATCAGCTTGCAAAGAAAGCCGACACTGGACAACAGTACGTATGAGTGATAAATGTTCCAGCCTGGCGCTGAGTTAAGTAAAGCAAAAAAAAATCTGAATCAATATATCCAAAAAGAGACCATTAAAAGCGGGTAACAGCATGACCTTATCTTTGACACACAACTTCCGTTTCAGTAGCATGTTCACCAACACTCAGTTGTTGGAATCGCCACCCATAACCTACTGCCGATGATAGTTTTTGATTTATGACCAACAATTACTTTTTGTTTTTTTTTTTTTTTTGGAAATTTAACGACAAAATTGTCTTTACAAATTTCAGAAACATCATTAAAAAATTACCTTAAATTTTGTGTTGAATTTGCAGTAAACACATTTGAAATGTTTTCTCCTCTATTATTAATCTGCCGCTGCAAGTCTCGTGGGCAGCAGGCTGTTCGCACTTGGTGTGTGTGTTTGGGCTTTATTTATTTTGGTATTTTCACTGAAATGTTTTACTTTGGGTTTTTGTTGTTTTTGTTGAATACATTTATTTAAAATTTGCATATACAATGACACAAACTGACATACATTTGCAGATGTCTGTTGTGTATTTTTGTAGCTGCTGTTGATATGATTAGCTATAGGGGGGTACTTCTATAGTTACGATATGTCACACCCACTTATCCATGCATTTATGATGAGCTTGTCACAAGATAACAAATTGCTGGCAGTAAAAGAACTGAATGGAAATGCTGCATCATTAGGATGCCTGGATGAAATTTAGATGCGGGATGTGCACAGAGCGGACATAAAAGTATTGGCGTAAAATAAACACAAAAATTTCGTCAACGCCAGCAAATGACAAATACGGCAGCGGCAACAACAATAAACGCGGCAAAAGGCATTAAAAGAAGCCACACAGAATACTCATGGTGACAACAGCCACCAGCAGCAGCAGCACAAACACACATCAACGCTTCCGAAATAGCAGCAGCAGCACATTACGTATACGTGCACCGACAGCCACCTTGTTGGTGGGTTTTCTCTTTTTCTTTGGATTTGGTGTTCGCACGTTCCGTCTGTCATGGAATTCCGTTACAAACTGATTCAAGCCAGCAGCTTGGAAATCCTTTTTGGCCAGTGTCGCGCGCCGCATAAGCAAAGCAAAACAAAAACTGTTGTTGGCCATATCAGCTGATTCTTCGTTTGCCATTTGCTGGCATTCGTTTTCAATTTCGTATTTTGGTTTTGTTCATGGAGGCTGCGCGTTTCGCACGGGTCTCACTCTCGCACAGTCACACAGCTTGTCAACAAAAAGAGAGTGAGAGAGATAAAGATATAGAGCAAGAGTGTGGGGGGCGGCAGGTGAGTGCAGGCACAATGCAATGATGTACACTTGAGCCGGGGCAAGGTAATGTACATACATACATACATACGTGCGTATGTATGAGGGTAATTATGTTGTAGTAAAAGCATAAACAAATAAAGCGGCATTTGTATTCCCCATTCACCCACTTTTCGGTGGGTATTTGCCAGATTCCAAAGAACTAGTTAGATTAAACAGTTAAGACTTTCAGCCAAGATCATTAAATGAAACATAAATTCTAATAAAAGTATTTAACGTATGCTGCCCCTACTTATTGAGTTACCAGTTAGAAATTATAATAAAAATTTCATTCCAAGTTCCTTAAAATTTAAAGATTATATCAAAGAATCAAACCGAACCTACACAGAGGGAAAAAATAAGAACAGGATGTTCTCTCACATTTTTTAGAACAAATGTTTCAAATATTCTTGAAACGAGCCCTATTCAACTCAACTCAGCCCCCGCACAGAATAGTATAAGTAGCCATTCACACATGCTTGTACAAAATCGGGCGATGTGGCAACGAGCTAACACGTCGCCGTCGTTAAGTGCAAAACCTCTTGGGATCGACTACAGACATTTTTTCATTCTAAAATGTACCAAAGCAGGTGAAATGTGTGGGTTTTTCACTTCATCTTCTGTTGCAAGTACACAAGCGATGTATCAGGATTCTAAGGAATATGGGTGGGAATAGTAGAGCAGGTATATCTACATCTTCAGCGCTTGTAAAAGTACTGACTCTCCAACCGATTAAATGAGATTCCACAGAATGTGAAATCCATGTATAACCTGCTCCAAACTCAATCAAATTTTATACCGAGTTGAGTTTAAAATGATCTCAAAAACGGAACATTTCAACGAGTTCTCAAGTTCTCAATAATTTTTTCTTGCATTGAGAACATTTTTCTAAATAAAAACGAGAGCGAAAGTTAATTTCTGTCCTGTTCGACTTTGATATATCCGATACTCAGGGGATTGAATGTTTCATTCCCTTATGTTAATTAACAGAGAATTAACATTAATGTGAACATTTCAACATTATGTTAGCAAACAGCGCTTACTGCGCAGAAAAGTATGCAACATTTTGTATAAACTTTTTACCTACGCTGTTTATTTTCCGATCTTTTCGAAAATTTAAGAGATTATAGATAGACGAAACTTAGATCTTAGAAATTGTGGGAGCTATCAATAATTTTTTATTGTGAGGCGGGAGGGCCTGGCTAAAATTTGAATAAAAAATTGGCTCTAGCGGCCTTAGTCACTGAGATCTAGGTGTTCATACAGACGGACGGACGTTCAGACGAGACGTCGTTCCTCTGTGTAGTGTATTTTGATCTTCGGTTCTAGCATTTTTGTGTATCCAACAGTTAAACGCCGAAACCGAATAGCTTAATTTGAAAAGTTTTTTTACTTAACAGCTGGCACTAATAGATGGAGAAGGAGAGATGGAGATGAAAAAAGAATAGTTTGACTTTCGATTTACTAATACGTTTATAATAAAATTTATATTTCCTCCTATTAATCATAATATTTATTACTTATGTTATTGTAATGATTAAATCCATTAGCTGACATTTGTATTTTTAGGTGGCTGGGTGGCTCAGCGCGCGACCGCTGAGCATGAGGTCGTGGGTTCGATCCCGCCTCGGAACATCTAATGAAAAGTTTTTTTTTTGAATAAAACTTTACACCCGGCCACACCTCTTGCTGTTGGCGCCAGCATTGCAGTAATTAGCCATGAAAAGATTCTCAAAAACTGCCGCTCGGATTCGGCGTTAAACTGTAGGTCCCTTTCTCTTGTGCTAAAATTAGAAGCGCACAAGCCAAGAGATTGAGAGAGGCTCGGCTTTGGCCCCTTGGGGCTGTGTCATCTTGACAAGCCAATTTTACTTTTACTTACTTAGTTTAAGGTATTAAGCATTACATCTTCCAAGAGCTATTCTTCTATACTAGCTCTTTAACCGAAAGATCTAACTTAAATTTTAAAAATGGTCGTTAAAGTTATAGCTATTGCAACAGTTTTTAAGTTTTCGTTTTTACGACCTTTTCAAAATTGGAAAACTTTTGTCGATTTATAAACGTATGTGCTCTCAGGAGTCTGTTACTACGTTTATACGCATATCTTCTTTGTAAATAACAATTTTGTAGATGTCAAATTATTGCGTATAAACAGAGAGTTAGTTTCTTATTTGCAAATAGCTAAGTCTTGAAAACAATTACTGATTAATATACTTATTTGCAAATAAGGTTCAAAGGGTTGCTATGTTAAAAATACAAACTGAAAACAAGCACTGCAATTGGATCAAGGAGGAGACGACGGAGCGGATATTCGAGATACGGCCATGGCATTTAAGACCAGTTCATTAGCAATCATTTCCTGTGTTGAGCGAGGGTCTTTGACTCTGGCTACGTTTATCCCGTCGCTCGAAGATTTTTGTCGACATTCTCGCGGCTCGTCCTCTACAAAAAAATGTCCCGTCTGCAATCTTTTGAACCACGTTGAAATAGTTTTTAAAGATGGTCCAATTGTCCCATTGGCACTGGGTTTAATTTACGCCGAAAACCGTAGGGAATTTTGTCTGAGTCACCTTCAGCTATTTTGCGTTTTCTCGTCTCCATTTTAACCGATCTCTCTGAAATTTTAAACCAAGTCCCGTAAAACAATTACTGGGGATGTGTTTTTTTGCATTTTTAAAAAACGACTAAAAAGTCACCAACTTGACCGAACTTTAGTTAGTCCCTAAGTACGCATAGTCTAAATCGCTTAGAGTTTGAATTGTTCCTCACGGGATTTCATCCCGTGCGTCGATATTTGTGTGTTTGAGGACATCATCAAGGAAAACTGTGAAGAGCAGGGGTGACAAAGCACATGCCTGCCGTACACAGTTATTTACGGCAAAGCTAACGATGTGACTGCCTTTCCAACGAACGGTGAGTCTTTATTCTGTAGACTGCTCCACTATAACGCGCAGGGTGTTAATGTGGTCCACACAGGAACTGTTGGGCCTGAAATCATTTTGTTCTTGTCTGAGAGTGAAATTCTCTGGTAAAATAATATCCAGGATTATGAATCCCAAGTTTTTGTAATAGAATTGAGGAGAGTGATACCCCATCAGTTTCTACAGAGGCTAAAGTCACCCATTTTGGGATTGGTGACAATTTCTACGTTAATGCTATAAAAATTCACGATTTCTTCAATTTGCAAAATTAAACTTTTTCCTGTTTATGCTGCTTTTATGAATTCACAAAATGTCCAGCCCATATATTAGAAAACAAAAGATCTGGCAGCACCAGCGCAGCGTTAAGTAGTCAGCGTCTCTGCATTTCATGAATTGACGGCAAATTCATAGTCAATTTTCGTGAGTGGTCGAATTCACGAAATGGCGTTTATGCTCGCACTCTCGGAACCATTTCATGAAATGATTTTGCAAAATGAGCATGGATGAGGGATGGTTGCAGATACCACGGTGCTTTAAATGATGGGTTGCAGAGCCTTCGAAATGATGATGGTCCCATCTTTCAATAGCTCAGCTGGAAGCTCCTCCGGTCCTTCAGCCTTGTTGTTTCCCAAGGTACAGTAAGTAAAATATTAATTTTATTTGAATTCATTTAATAATCTCTTGTAGTCTAGTCACACTGAGTTCATCTAACATCCATCACCATGTGTCATAAACATTTGCCCTGCCGTAATTTGTCATCATTGTTGCATGTTTCAGCTTGATAAGCTTATTGACTGACTTCCAAGTCCAATTCGGATCTTTAGATTTTATAGTTCGAATTGTCTGTTGGGATCGTTGGCCTGTTGGGAAGTATGGCCATAAGTAAAATATTCCTTCGAAGTGAAATTATTCAATGACTGTTTTAATTTAACAATCGGCTAATTCGAGACAAGTTAATTTTTCAATTGGTTTTTTAAGAGTAAGATCGTCAGTTTTTCGAGCTCAACTCAATACTTGTTCATTTAAAAAACTTTTTGAAGTCAAAGAATAGTGGAATGGTTCATTTTGATGATATTTGCGAACATTCTTCTTCCTCTTAAATAACTCATAAACTACTTTATGAACTATAGCACAAGAGAGAAAAGTTAAAAAAAAGTTTCAAGGTTGCTATCTTTGAAGTTCAAAAGGGAGGCTCATAATTTATGAAATTATGAAACCAAAAAGCACCGATTAAATTTGAGTCGGTTTTGGATCTTGAACTTTTACAATTTTTTTACCAAAAGCAAGTAAAACTAAAGCTTTTAATCTCACCAACTCGAGCCGTACCCTTTTCGTTGCTATACTGTTTATTTTGATGATCTGGAAAAATTGGCACATTTCCACATCCTTGTTTGCAATGGTTTATAATTAAGTTTATCTGCAAAAAGACAAATTACACTTATCAGACTAAGTGCATACCTGTACGCTTGGGTATAAAACCCACCATAGTATTGTACAATTCTGCTAGGGTAGCGTGTCTTTCTTTGAATGTCCCTAACCGCGAACTGTTTTGCATATTCCCAATACAAAAATGGACATTTGATGGCACGCCACTTCGACCGAATGCTAAAATGTGTGTCCCTCTTTCGTGTTAGCATGCAATCTAAACAACATCCCAGTAACAATTTGCTCTGTCCGGTCTCTATACAATTTTTTACAATTTTAGCAAGTTGAAGGTTTTTGTCTATTCGAGTCAGCATAATAAAACTCCTACCCAACACGTTGCACCGTATTAGGTTTATAACTGCAATGCCAATTAGAAGAAACGAAATCCTCTTAGCAGCGTACGCGCACATGTCTTACCTATGAAAAGCTTAATTCTGTTTTTTAATTAGGTTTTGATTAAGCACTTCGTGCAGCAGGGGATTGAGCATTGAAAGCAATTTACCGAACAGCCAATTATTCAATTGAGTGGACGAGGCAACAAGTGGGTAGCAGTTAGCACTTGGAAAATTCCCAAGGGAGATGGGAGAATCATTAAATGTGCATATCATAAAATTGATCTAAAATGCCAGGTAAACACCTATGCAAATTAATTTAGAAGTGTTTTAAATATCTGTATTTAGTTTCTAGAGCAGCGATGTTCAAGAAAAGCGATTCCAAAAAGTGAGAGTGTATTGGTGTGCGATATTAAAGCGACACAGCCCAGCTTTGAACTGCCCTCAACGACGGCTGGGCAGCGAATGAAGGCAAAGAGAGCGCTGCTTACTCGGTATAAGTCCCTTTTTAAAACCGTACTCAAACATACCGAAACAAGAACTCTACCCCATTCCCATCCCCCAGACCTAATCAAGACAATTGAAAGCAATGTTTCAATTACACCGTAAAATTTATTTAATTCTTCCAAAATTGTTCAATTTTCTCATTTGCATACGCTGAGCATACCAAGCGAAGTAAAGAAATGTTTCTTTCTATTTTTTTTACCCTCTTCCATCATGCTAATTAAGTCCGTTTTGCATACTGAACACTCATAATTTGCACAGCCATCCGGCTCGGAGGACAAAGCTTAATTGTTTAAAAGAGAAAAAAAATATGTAAGCCGACAGGCAACGGGTGCTGCGTTAAATTTTGTAAAACAAAGCACGTGGCCTGTGCACTGAGACGTGCCACTCGCTTTTTCGGAATTGTTTCGCCAGAACTGGAACTGAAACTTCAACTCAAACGGGATTGGCTCTGGATTTCATGTCTCACGGTAATTGAATGCATAACTTTGCCGTGTATCTTGTCCCTGCTACTTGGAACGTAAGTTTATGTGCAACTGCATAGAATGGCGCAACAGTCGGCAACAGAAACAGAAACTTGGGGTGGCTTGCCACAAAACCGTTTGTAATTAATGTTAGCAGCCAGAAACACATTGGATCCTAATCAGGACTACAAACTAAAGTCGTGCGGTGACCCACATTTTATATGAATTTCGTGAAATTCGGTTACAAATTTGATATGTGCTCGCGAGTTGCGGTCCTTGGGCTTGGGACTAAATGATGGTGAAGGAAGTGCTGAACAGAAAATCAATAAAAGTTCATAAAAAATATACTGTGAAGAAATGGATATAAAACAGTGATAGCAAATAAAATTTTCTCTTAACCGAATGAAGTTAAATTAAACTTCTTTAATTTAGACTCGCTGAGTTGATACAACAACTGAATCACTAGATATCTTCACGATGATGTTCAATTTGAAAATATTGTAATTTAAGAATGTCTCTGTATAGGTTAAAGATCATTTCAGACTAATTTAACGTATTTTATAACTTACCTTTGGGAATACCTATATATACTTAAAATATGTACAAAATATTCTTCTATTAATTCTTAAAAGTTCTTCACTGATACCAAATACAAATAAATTTTTTAAAATCGGGTTTGCTGTGTTCCTAAAACGAGGTCAATGTATTGAGTGTAACTCTAAAATTATTTATCTGGAAACCAGGAAAGTATACCATTTGTTCCCCAAGTGATGGAACTACTATACGAGGTGTGTTCAAAAAGTATCGCGAATTTTGAATTTTCGCGGGTTACGTATATTCGAATTTCGATTTTTTGTGGCGTTATGTTGCTACTCATGTCTCACTTATGCCACAACTCGGCCATTTTGTAGTGTTTTGGATGTTTCTTTTTTACCTATTCAAAAAATGGATCAAAAACCTATATCAAATTTTGTGTGAAAAAGAAATTAATCGCGGATGCATTCCGAATGTTACTTGGCATACGGAGAAGCTACTTGACCGAAGCAACGTTTATCGGTGGTACAAAATGTTCTCAACCAGATGTGAACACGCCCGACCCCGCCCAACAACAGACGAAAAAATTAATGAAGTGGAGAAAATGGTATTGGCCAATCGTCGAATCACCGTAAGTGAAGTTGCTGAGGACCTAAACATATCGATTGGCATCCCGGCATCCCTTCGAAAACGCTGAACCGAACCGAGAACCACAAATAAAAACGGTTCGGTTCGGTTCAGTTCACTGACGAGTCAAAAGCCGCACAAATTTTGGGAATTTTGATCGAATTGCTACGATAAGTCCTTATCGATGCCGGATTTATGTAGCAACCAACCATTTTGAATCATGCAATTGTTCACCGACCTCTGAATATGCCTACAATAAGTTAACATTCCTTCTTTGAAAGTTGCTAATCGATTTGTTTGCATATATCATTTCCTTTACGGGACAATATTCTCATTAGTCTTTCAAGCTTCTTCACCTTAATCCATTTTTACCCAGGAGTACAGCTATTAAAGTGATATCATTATGCGCATCCAACTATTCAAACTTTTCAATTCTCTAGGAATTCAGTATCGAAATGGTCGAAGAGTCAAATATCACTTTAGAAATCATTATATATATTTCAAATATTGAAGCAAAAGTTCGGGGGAAAAGACACTATAGGCGAGCTTTAATATTTTAAAAAGTTTTCGGTATAAAATAGCTTTCTCAGAGAAAATTTTCATAATTTAAACTATTAGCTTGACCAAATAGAGTTGGTTCAAACAAAAACCCGGGGTGTAATACCTCTTTAAATCAGAACTAGTACCTTATAATGTGTTCGAATCCAACTTTATTTTTCATCAAATAGTATGTCCCACCTAGGTTTATAGTTTTTGAAACTTCTGCGGTTTTCAAAGTCCAAAACAATTACTTTCTGAACAGATTTAAGGATATTTTTGAATGTTAGACTTCAGAATATGCTTAAAGGGATAAGGTTTGGTGGAATGAAGGGTAATCTTAGAACAAAAAGAAGTTTTGGACTTGCCGAAACTTCAAAAGTCTAAAAAAATGAGCAGATTTCAAGGTAAATTGCGACGTTATACTCAACATAAGGCTTTAAGAGTTGGCATAGGGTGAAGTTAAGGGCGATCCAAGAATTAATGGAGTTTTTAACACGTTCGGCTCGGCTTTGGCCCTTTGGGGCTGTGTCATCTTGACAAGCTAATTTTACTTACTTTTAACACGTTATCAGACTGCTTTTCCTTCGAAACTTCGGAAAAATATCTTTCCGCGCAGACTTTAGAGCAAACTGGGGCTTTATACTTAAGAAATGGCTTAGGACTTGAGACTCGGCAAAATTAAAAATGATCCTTGAACAGAAATGCATTTTTGACAACTTTTGGACTGCCTTACCATCGAAAGTCTGCAAAGAAATAGATTTTCGAACAGGTTTAAGCAACATTCTGGACGTTATCCTTAAGGGTTTATGTTCGGCGGGAATTAGAGCGATCCTAGAAGAAGTTTTTGACATTCTTTTTAAATATAAATATGAAAATATTTGGTCGTTAAACTTAAGGATGGGCTTTAAGGGTTCAGAATTTACAGATTTTAGGCATCCAAGAACATAAGGTGCATTGCTGGACGGACGGACTGCTTACAGTCGTTGAATTGTTGGATTTGTATTCAACTCAATTAAAAGAATAACTTTTAAAATATATAGTCCAAAAGGCAGCGAAATTTTCCAATTTTTCATATAAGTTTATATTATTAAGAAGATTTGAGAGATCCCTTTTGTTGGCGGGTAGGATTCGAATGACAATCGGTATAACAAATAATTCGTTCATGAAATGACACCACTTGTTCACAGTTCAAGAAAATGCTGGACTACTCTACTTTTGTCAACGAATGGGCTTGATTTCGGTAGATTCTGAACGAATTTTTTTTTGATTGCTTGGACTTTTATGAAGACTTTAAAGTTGTCGACATGTCATTATCAGGTTAGGAATGCAGGGCCAGATCGTGGAATGAATGACGCATTTAATCAAGAATTGGAGCGTGAACTAGACCAATCTCTTCAAACGAATGTACTCCTGTTGAAACCCAACAGAAGGAATTATATGATACATTAAACAAGGCAATTGATGGTGTCACTTATTTCTCTAGGATGCCCACGGTGGAGCTGAGAAGACATGCCTCATGTCGTTGATTTTGGCCACTACTCGCGCAAGATCAGACTTTGCTGAAGCAGTTGTTTCTTCTGGAATTAAGCTCACTCAGCGTTAAAATTTCCGTTAAACCTTGAATAACCGACTTGTTATGTCAGCAATGGCCAAAATTTTAGTAGCGTCTAAAATCATCATTTGGAACAAACGGAAGCATTGGAAGCAATTGACCGAACATTAAAAGATCTGCGCAATGACGATATGTTTTGGAAGCGACAAAGACACTGCCAGTCTTTTCAAGATCGACTGCTGCCGATGAAGTAAGCGCTTGCCTCAAATCATCCAATCTCTAGCGCTATTTAAAAAAAATTCAGCCAGCAGCAAACATTATGCATTGCTGAACGATCAAATTACTCAAGATTTCTCCAAGCAATTGCTGCCTATCGCAAATGACCTTGTTCCTGTCGACAAGTCGAGCGGATTAATTTCATTTTACTCATCGAAAGACGAGCTCATCAACAATGTCCCGAACATCATTGCTAACCACAAAAATTACGAATTTTTGAGTAAGCGAGCTATTTAAGCGACTTAGAATAAAGATGTGGATGACTTTAACTTTGTAATTCAGAACCAAATCGTTGTTACCCTGCATTCATTAAATTCTACTGACTGTGTAACAAAAGAAGACGAAGCCATCACGTATCCAACTGAATTTTTAATCTCTTTGGTTGTACCTGTCTTACCATTGAACACTTTAGTCTGAGTTTATGAAGTTTTCTTAGTAGGCCAGAAAATCAGGTGAGATTCTAAACCTTTCGGTTATAAGTTCCACTAATTTGTCTTGAATTTTACCGCCTACTAAGAAAACTCCATAAAGTTTGCTTCATCGTGTAAATCCCGACTTGCTAATACCTATAAAGGTTGGCTTGGTAGTCATCATGCTTCGAAATCTATGCCAACCAAACTTGTACAAAGAAACGCGTTTGCTGATAAGAAACTGATGATCAATGTGATTCTCGCGGTGATACTCAAAAGAAAATTCAAAGCTGGAAAAGTTTTCATTTCACCTCAAACGAATTATATTTCCGATTTGCCTTGCATTCACCATGAAGATTAACAAATCGTAAGGCCAATCCTTGAGTGTGCTATGAAAATCTTTTAAATTAGACAAGGTTTGACTCTAGCGCCTTTTACGCCGAAAAACGAGAGCTTAAATCGCTGCTCTAGAATATATCCATCCCAGAAACAGTTTTGTTATTCAATTTTAAATTTATTTTCTTTCATAATTTTTATTCAATGAACTTAAAAATATTTTTTTTTAGAAGACTATCCAAACTAAGCAAATGTAGAAAAAAACTAAAGGCTCTCTGTGACTGTTTTGCCTGTGTTGGTGGTTTTGTTAGTTTTGTTAGCAAGTTTGCAGAAAATTTCTTAGATATATGTACAATGTAAGTAACCAAGTACTAAAACTGAATGTTAAAGCTAAATTAAATTTTGCAAATAATTTTGTTTTTAACAAAACGAATCAATTGGAAATCTTTGAACTTTAGCAAAAAGAATGTTTGTTCAATTTGAATCATAAAATTGAATTCTGGCCATGTAGCTATATACAGGGCAATGCAATATGCATGACCTAGGGAAAAACTGGATCGCCTACAAACTAAACATATGTATTTGTTATTGTATGTCATCGTCAGTATCAATAAAATATAACAACTCATTGAGTTTATTGCAGCAGTATTGGGTATATACGTGTATATACACAGATTTGCTTGTATGTTAAGTGTCCAGCACTAGCTAGTGATTGTATGGGTTACTACTGCTACTGCATGACTTCCCGAAAACGTTTCTGTCGCTCCAAACTCTCCACCTCAGCCCAGCAGTTGCGCATGTTGCGGAAGAGCTATACAAAAGGAAAGAGAACGAATATTACACAAATGTTATAAAACTCCAAATGTTCGTCCAAACTTGCCTCATCAATCCAATTGTGTTCTGCCAACAGATCATTAAGTATTTCTGTGGAAGTTTTACCCGGAAACTGTTGCTGCTGTTCGGTGACACGTTGCGAACAACTGATAAACAGATTATACTTTTCATGTGCTATCTTATGGAAGAGATCAGCGCGGGCGGCACAAATGCGGCACAGTACAATATCCTGAAAGGAAATAGCAAAGTTTATAAATAAAGAGACTCAGTGAAAGACATTTTGTTATCCCACCTTTTCATAGACTATGCGAGGATCTACGGGTATAGTTTGCATGGTATTGGGATTATAGGGTTCACCGAATAGCAGAAATCGTACGGCTATCCCCGGCTGATGACAACCGGCGCAATTCTTTTGTGTCAAATTATTCTGTTCCCATTCGGAAAACACATGACACTTGGGCCAGGTCTCAATTGATGAGATGGTGCTGCGTGTCCAAGGTGTAATGGCCAATAGCTTGCGTTTGCAATTCTCCATAATGGTGTCCACCACACGCACACTGCCCAGAAAGTAGTCATCTATAGAAGAAAAATTAGCGAAAAGTCACCCAAAAAAATCTACAAAAATATGCTCACCTTTCTCACGTGTTATCTCTGAGAAGAAACTGGGATCCAAAGCCTGTGAGATCATCGTTTGTATATAGATCTCAAAATTATCCCTATATGACAGATAGTCCTCCATTATTTTCTCAATAAACTGTTCGGTATCATCGGCCAACAATTCGGATCGCATAAACTCCACAATGGTTTCCGTATGGGAATGTAGCTGTATGCGCACAGGTGCTTTGAGGTAGAGTTTTTTCGTTTCGAGATTCCATGAGGCGTACTGAGGCGGTGGTAAAGTAAGACCAAAGTTTTGAAATGGAGCAGAATTGAACTCACCTTTGACATATTTCTATAAAAAGTTTTGCCATTCTGGCGGAAGGGTTCATACTTTTGTAATATACACTTTGAGTCCACCTGCCAGATGGTGGGCCAATCATTAACCAAATCCGAGCGTAAGACTATAAAATCACCCGTCTGGAAAATAGAAAAAATTAGGCAAAGCTCATGGATTTTTCTTTTTCAAACCCAAGAACCTACTTTAAAATTTTCAGCCGTAGTTGCTGTCCCCGTTGAGGCACTCGCATAGCCCACATCCGCCACACCAGCCATATCCTGTTGAGGATTATAGCCATCGTTAGCAGTTTGCAATTGCGGGACTTGCTGTTGTTGTTGCTGCTGCTGTTGTTGCGCTGTCTGCAGTTGCTGCAACTGCTGATGATGCGGCTGCTGCTGCTGTTGCATTTGAGCGGGCTGATCATACGTATTCTTACGTGGCGTACCCTTGGTTCGACGTGCAGCTTTGCGTTTACTAAAACCCTTGCCGTCATCACTCTGCATAAGTGTGAATGGATTTGGGAATTACCAAGTGTCATTAACAAAAAAAATCAAAAAACAACTTACATCTTCTTCTTGAGGCGTCCACACGGGATCCGTGTCCGAATCGGTAAACTCTTCAGGTTCAGCCATGGTGCCGGCTTCTGTGGTGGTGCCTGTTGTTAAAAGCAAGGCATGCATACTGCTCTGTTTAGCCTTGCGGGAGCATTGCTCGCGACGTGGCGGAATATTTAAGGGGTCTGTGGCTAGGAGGGGAGATCACAAAAAATTCGTTAGACGAATTGAGCAGCAGAATAACAATTACCACACAGAACATATAATGTAGAACAAAACGGGAATAAAGATGGGAAACGGCACAATCTCCAAATGTAGCTGAATAGTCAACCATTTAAAATAGTGACCTGGGATGACACCAAAGCTGTTTCTCATGATTATACAGAAGCTGAAATGTTTCAACATGGAAATCCTTTGGAAAGACTAGCCTGTAATCCACTATGACTACCAAAAAGTAACCAATGCACACTGGGACAGAATGGAAAACCGGCCGGCAGAAATTCGAAAAATCGAGTTTGTAATCCAGAAGCATTGAGTGACTTAAACAGTGGCCAATTATCCCCCCATTTTTTTAAATTTTTTATCCACTTCACCCTCCATAAATGGACCCCCTCCCCCGCGATCGGAAAAATATTACCAGAAATGAAATTAGAGCACCCATAAATCTATAAAATATACCCCATATTATGTTTATTTAGATTTTACCCCCTCCATAAGTCGGCCCCCTCCCCACCGAACGGAAAAATATTGTCAGAAACGAAATCGGAGCACCCAATAACCTATAAATCAAAACCATTTGATTTTTTGTTTTATTTATTTCCCTTCCCCCTCCATAAGGCGGCCCCCACCCAACCGATCGGAAAAGTATGGCCAAAAATGAAATCAGAGCACCCAAAAACTCTCAAAAACACGTCTAAAGCCAAAGACAACAACGTTATTAATTTCTGCAGGTCAGTTTTCCATTCTGTCCAAGTGCGCAATGAGAACATAACTACTTTTAAATTTCAGTTTTACTCAAGAAAGTACACTTCCACGATCCTAGAAATTTAGTGACATCTTAGATGAAGGCAAAAAATGAAAGCCTTCTTAAAAATGTAACCCTGGACAACTAAAATAGGTCGTAAATTAATTTTGACTTGTCTAAATTATTCAATTTTATTCAGTCTGCATTTTTAAAATTCTGCAGAGGGTCGGTACAGATGTTCGAAATCATCACAAGAGTAAGATACCGCAACCGGGTTCCTAAGCTTGTCGAAACTTATACGATTCGGTAAAAATAAAGAAGTTACCTTTATTTTTAATTCTATATAATGAGCGTTTCTCCGAGCTCAAAAATGGTCTGGTCTTTATCTCAAACTATTCATATACCAAATAAAGATTTGAAATTAAGAATTAACAGAAATGTAAAATTAGTTCTTGTAAAAGGTTGTTGAGTAGTCTTTTGAATCGATGCAAGATCCTTTTCGGAGATCGAAAAACCTGAACTGGTTCTACGAGGTTCTGGGCCGGTTACATTTTGAAAAAAGAGAGGAAAGTTAACTTCCCGGCTTCGCCCGAAGTTTGTAAACCCCTTGCAACAGGTAAAAAATATTTTTATACATTAATTTTATTTTGAACAATGCTAGCTGAGAGATTTCCAATTACATTGAAAATGTAACATTGAAAACAGAACTAAGTATTTCTCACTAGAACATTTTTTCGACCAATCATTCCTACTGTAGTTATAAGCTATAGTCATCCGATTCGATTGAAAAAAAAACTTTTTAGACTTATGTAAGAGCATATAAAATAAATATATGCCAATGTTTCTACTAAAAATAAATCTTCAAAATCAGTTTGTCATGCTGTTCAAGAATATATTTAGCCTAAGTGGTCGGAAATGGTTCCTTCTATGCGCTACAAACATTAGGACATAAGAAAATAAATAAAGTTACACAACTTTACTTTTTATCTCTCTTAAAAAAGAACTTACATTTGAGAGCAAGAGTCCCTTGCGAGATTAGATCAGAGTCTCCCAGGCCTTGCAACACATTCATGACACACTAAATGTCAGAAAGTCAGGACTTTAAGACAAGCCCTTCCATATCAGTCTACTCCCTCCTTTGCTTTTGGGAAACCCTTTTTAGATTTTGTCAACCAAGAATGTACTATAATTTCAACATAACTTCAAACAAAAATACAAGGATAGCCCTTAAAGCTAAAAGTCTCCATAAAGAGGAAAACCAGTTTAGATGGTTCAAAAAAGCGATTTTTTTTTCTTTCCAATTAGTGCCATTGATATGAGCACTAGGGTAAGCACCTGTCGATTCGGTACCGGTCGAAGCGCGCGGTTTTGAAATGCGTTTTTCTTGAACCAACTTTTTTCAACTTGAGCGAATCCTAACTCGAAAAGTTATAAACGGATCGATCTGAAAATTTGTGTGAATATTCTTTATTTAAGTGCTAAAAATATAAAGCAAACTCTGGAATGATATTATTGAGTAAAATACATTTTTTTATGTGCCGGGTGTGGTGCAGTGGCTAGTGATTGCGCCTTGGGAAATTTAATGAAAAGGTTATTTCTTTGATAACTTACACACCCGGTCACCTTCACTAGCTATTGGCGGCGACAGCTTTGAAGTAACTAGCCATGATAAAGCTTCTCAAACTGCCGACGTAAAACTGTAGATTCCTTTCTCTTGTACGGAAATAAGAAGCACACAAGCCAAAAGATTGAGAGTAGCTCGGCTTTATTATTATAAAATGACCACTGAAAATCTCAACAATTAAAAGAGTTTCTTCTCCGTCTGACTGACTGATTAATTTCTTGGCAATCCACGCACAGCCTAAACGGTAATTAATAGAAAGCTGAAACTTTGACAGCGGTTTCCATATTTGTTCATCTTCAAAATCGGTTTGGGAGCAAAATATGCGAAATAGTCTGACTTGTCACGTTGTTTTTTAAACCCGATCTGAAATTAGGTTTCTAATCTTTATGGAACATAAAAGTGGAAATCAAATTGTAAAAACCCACACCCAAGATCGGAAACATTATTTTTGAGCCAAACTAAATAAAATTCGGTGTGTAGGCTCTAATATTGGAAAATTTATCATAAGATCGGAAAATGGTAGTTTTTTTCTATGTTAGTGCGGGACTTTAGAGTTAAGCGATTTATATAAAACACGGTGAAATACGACAAAAATTAACTAAATAACTATTTTCCAACTGAGGAAGTTTTTATTTTTTCACTCGATCGTCTTTTATAGTGTCTTTTATATAAAAGTGATGACTAACTAGTCCGATCTAATTGCAACCATCGAGGGGTTGTAGATTTTTCAGAATTAGGAATGCCAGGACTAGAACAAGTGAGCTTTCCAGGCTGGATTTACTTTGTGTTCCCTGGAATTTCGACCTTAATTGACCCCAATTTGGTTAAAAATATAAGTTTGTTCAAATCTCATCTCAATTTCAGTAAATCTGGCCACACATTACCAATCATTACTTCAGAGTAGAAGCGTGAGAAATGTAACCCTGGATGACATAATTATGCCTAGATGTTTTAAGCTTTCATAGTATAGGCATCGAGTCTATCTTGTATCATCTTCCAACATGGTCACCTTCACAGTTAAACCGCTATCCGTGCCCCATCTGAAGGTGGGCCAACAACAACAACAACAACAATAATCCCGCCACCGCACCTGGACCAGCACCTGCACCAGCTCCAAAGTAATAAAAATACACGGTTTATTTCAGTTTTTTTGAAAATTAATAATATTTGTTCTCTTTCTTCTCTTTCTCCATCTTTCACTCATTCGTTTATGATTTCATCTCAAAAATACTTTAAACTTTTGCTTTACTACCGTTTTTCGTACTTTTGTTTTAGTTTTTTTCTTTTTTTTCCATTTTTTTTTAACAATTTAAAAGTTTACATATGCACAGCGTCCAAGCCCGGTCCAGTTTCGTCCGTCCGTCTGTTTGTCTGGTGGGTCGGTCGTGGGTCATTTTGTGGGGTCGTTAGGTGCAATGCGTTTCAGTGCTGCCATGGCCAGAGCAGATTAATAAAATGATGAGGATTGGGCGGCGCTGCCGGCGTGGCGGGCGTGTGATTGTTGTTGTTGTTGTGGTAGCTGTTGCTTGGCGCGGTACTGGTGGAGTGCTTATTCGTACTATGCTGTTGGTCAAGTGTCAACATACCTTGACCGCCCAGTTGAGCGCAATGTTGCTGCACAAAATGCTGTGCTTGCATGGCTTGTTGCTGCTGCTGCTGTTGTTGCTGCTGCTGGGCGTATGGCCGGAAGGAAGATGAGGTCTGCCCATCCGTGGACTGAACGACCGAGGAAGGCGTTGATTCGGCAGCTGCCGCAGCTGCCACCATTTGAGCATGCGGCCTCTTTTTGGGCAGTATTTGAGTTTGTGAGAGTATTTTAATGCGATGGCCATCATCGCCCACCAGACCTGCCAGGCCGTCGACCACAGATGCCGCTGCTGCCGCCGCCGCCGCCTGATTATCACCGCCTGCACCACCGGCTGCCGAAGCCGCCGCCGCGTCCGCCACCGCCGCTGTTGCTGTTGGCTGGGATGTAGAAGCCTCTTCTCCACCCGCACCAGCTGCACCCGCCTTGCCTTTGCGTTTATAGGGAGCCCTGGGATAGTTCAGCTTACGCGAGGGCTTCACCACAGGCGGCGGGTCATCATCTCGTTCACCTTGTAAGAATTTCAAGTAGCTGTCCATAAATTGCGTCTTCTTCTCGCCTATGGAAGTGCCCACGCTGACGGGCTTGGGTGCAGCCGGCGTTGGTTGGGGGGTAGTGGGCGTCAGTCCATGACCGTTTTGAGGAGGACAGGGCGCCGGCGCCGGTGGCTCTGGTGAGGGCGTCTTATTGGGATTACGTATGCCAAAGTTTGTATTGTTGGTGGAGGAGTTGGTGCCACGTCCATTGCGGGCCAATGAATTAGCATAACCCTGTTTGGGTACACTACTAGCATCGGCCAAAAAGTCCAGCTCTTCCTCTATATTGGGCACGATGACCTTATCCGCTGCCGCAGCTGCTGCTGCCGCTGCTGCCTCCTCCTCCTGCTGGGCAGCATCTGTTTTATCCTGTTGCTGCTGTTGTTGTTGCTGTTGCTGCTGCTGTTGTTGTTGCTGTTGCTGAGTGTACGCTGCCTGTTGCTGCTGCTGTTGCGTATAGGCAGCCTGCTGTTGCTGTTGTTGTTGCTGCTGTTGCTGCTGCTGTTGTTGCTGCTGCTGCTGTTGCTGCTGCATGCAAGCCGTGTACTGGGAGGCAATGGGCTGTGGAAAGGCTGGATAGTATTGGGCCAGCTGTGTGAGATGGGATTGTGCCTGCGATGATTGCAAATGTGCCGGTTGAGGCAAGTGTTGCTGCTGCTGCTGTTGTTGCTGTTGCTGCTGGTGCTGTTGTTGCTGGCTCTGCTGCGGATATGTGGGTATATTAATAGTAGCCGCTGGCGAGACAGATGCCGCATTGTTTTCTGTTTTAAGCGGAACATTCCATTTGCTATTGAAATCATAGTACGTATTCTGTTGCTGTTGCTGCTGTTGATTGTGTTGTTGCTGTTGCTGCTGCTGTTGTTGTTGCTGCTGGAGTTGATGATGCTGCGGCTCTTGGGGACTGCGCACTGCGCCATAATCACTGTTGCTGGGTATAAGCGTTTTCTTGGGTTGGCGCTTGCGCGGCGTCTTCGCTGGCTTCGGTGGTGGTTTGACCTCCTCCTGCAAAGGAGCAGACAGAAGAGAAATTAATTGATTGTTGGTTGTGGTTGTTACTGTGGCTGCTGTCTGGGAAGGGGTTAGGGACACCGACTCGTTTTTTACTTTACTCCTTCAACTATAACAGGACATAACACATACACAAACACAAGAGGCGTTCTCTCAACGTCACGTCACAGCTTCAAATTGGCCACAAGGCTTCTTTTTTTAGAATATTTTTGAACAGAATGGAATAAAGAAGTGTGTTAAAAGAAAAGCTTTCACCAAATTAATCTACACAAATCAGCACACACAGAGAAGAGTTATCAAATATGAAAAGATTTTGGGTTAAAACAAGAAAAGGCATGCTAGTTACACAATAGAGTATAAAACTAATCGAACTTAGGAGTTTTTGGAAATTTTCGTTTGAGTGTAAACAGATAGAGAAGTGAAGTCCCAGAAATCTAACCGTAAACCGAAACCTTTAACCCAGGGGTGCCCCCTTAATGAAGCGTAGTCACCAATACAAATGAAGAAAATAAATTTGAAGCAACAGCAGCCACAAGTCAACGAAAGAGAAATACGCTTATTGCCGGGTGCTGTGTGAGTGTGTGCTTGTGGCTGTCTGATGCACACAAAGTAAGAAGTTGTTGATGCAATTTCGTTATGCGCAAGCCGTTATGCGCCTTGAAATGCCTTTGCGTAAAACAACAACGAATGCGACCGGTGCATATAGGCTGCGGCCATCCCCGCTTTTAACTAAATACCACTCGAACTGGATTTCTTCTTTTAGACGAAAGTTCGATTTTTTCTATTAAGTCAGTGCATCATCTAGTTACAAAGTTCCGTTTCGAAAATGTTCAGCAACTGATTTAGATAAATTTGTGGAAGCCTTCTTCGATGTGTTTCTTCCATTCACCTGTCTCTAAGAACCAACCTCCTGACATAACCTTTATCCGTCTCCAAAACTTAGTTCTACAGAATTGATTTAGGACGCGACGTCAAAATGAAATTAGACCGCGCCGCCTTAATTCATTTTACAAATGAAATAAGACCGCCCGGCCAAAATTCATTTTGCAGAATGAATTTTGATAGAATTTTCATGTCTTGAATGTATTTTGTATGGCCGATCACAAAATTATATTTGTTTTTATGAATGATTCTAGGCTGCAATCGCATATGACAATGAGCGGTGTTATTTCATTCGTGAAATGAAATAAGGCCTCTCGGTCTAGTTTCATTTTGACATCGCGGCCTAAATTTATTTTGTAGATATATATTAATTCATTTAGAACGAGAGCGTAAGTTAAAGTCGGACCTGCCCGACTTCGATATACCCGTTTCTCAGGTGTTTAATAGCTTTTT
Organism: Lordiphosa collinella; assembly: GCA_018904265.1. Classification (NCBI taxonomy): domain Eukaryota; kingdom Metazoa; phylum Arthropoda; class Insecta; order Diptera; family Drosophilidae; genus Lordiphosa; species Lordiphosa collinella. Next base: position 448,007 of record JAEIFV010000128.1, read on the forward strand.
CCTATGTTAATTAACAGAGCATTAACATTAACATGACCACCGACCGCGGCCTAAATTCACGCGTCCTAATTTCCATCACCCTTCGATTCATCGTGTAAATTATTCCGATTTGGACAAAGCGTGACTTTTGATATTTACACAGAAATGTTAGACAGAAAGTGGACAATATTTTAGACTCAGAGTTAATCACATTAATGGAAGTGTCCGTAAAAATAATGATTTTATTAAGCTTGGTACTAGAATTTCAAGCTATGCTAAAGTCAAGTATATGTAAAATGGCTTGACACAGCCCCAGAGGGCCAAGGACGAGCCTCTCTCAATCTCTTGGCTTGTGCGCTTCTAATTTTCGCACAAGAGAAAGGACCTACAGTTTAACGCCGAATCCGAACGGCAGTTTGAAAAACTGAAGACAAGCAGTGACAAAAATAAAATTTATTGTTCCTGGGAACAGGCCTTTAACAATAAATATTATTTTGTGAATCGTGCATAGACTTTCCAATAACTAAATCATCAGTGATCTACCTACAATTTCTATCAGCAATTTTATTATTAAGGCTGGAATGACACTTTCAATTTTTAGAGGCAATTTTAGTCACATTTTTTTATTTATGGGGAAAAGTCGTTGGTGTAAGAGAATAAGAATATGCTTGAATTCTCCGCACAATGTTTTTGAAGAGGCTGAGATTATACACAACATCGACTTTTGTACATTAACGGAAAATTGCGACAATAATTGTGCCTAATAATTGAAAGTGTCATTCTAGCCTAACCGATGGATGCCGATGCTAGGGTTTTTTTTTGTGGCAGCTCTTGCCACACTGATCATCTTCATCACGAGCCATCAAGCCAGGAGACTGCTCGTGCAAGTTAATACTTAGATGATTAGTCATCTACCGACAATTTCTAGTAGCAATTTGTTTTGGTAGCTGTGTTTGATTACTTATTTACCTTCAGTATCATAATGTAAAAATGTATAAAGGTCTTACATGTTAACTACGTAAAATAATACGAAACATTCATTTCGGGACGTACCGGAACCGAAATTCGTTTCACACTAAATACAAATAGGTTCTTTTGTATAACCCGAACATTTATAGCAAATGTTGGTTAAGTCGCCTACTTATTTAAAATTTGGTCTCTTTCTCAAAAATAAACGTTTCCTCATCGGGAATATTTCGGATCCTCAAATGCAGATTTTAAAATCAGATTTCAGGTTAAAGCGCGGTGTCCACTCGACGTGAAATGGACGCGAAATGCAAAACACCATATAAAACAACCTGCTGCGTAAATTTTACGTGTCGCGATTCCGTATCCAGTTTCCTCTCGACACGAAAAAGGCTACGTATTGTCTCATTTCGCGCGAAATTATGAGAGAACGAATCGAATCGATATTTCGCACGGAATTGTAAGTAAGAAGCACTAACAAAAGTAAAGCCTCGATTACAGGCATTTTCTAATGGTGATAATGTTAATTTAATAAACGCAGTGAAAGATAAGAGCGAGTTGTGGGACTTGGCAGACAAGAGGCACTCGGATTCCAACGAAGTCAACGCGGCCTGGCCGTGTTGATAATACTTAGGACATTTTTAGACAGAAAATTAGTAAGAGAAAGTAGACACAAATAACGAAAGAGTTAGGAAAAAGCAAGTAAACAAATTAAAACAGGAAATATACAACAAATTAAGTTAAACAAATTTGGAAATAAATACAAATGACATACAAACCTTTGGCACTATTTGAATCTGTGACGTAGCTGAGGCCAAGGAGGTCGATGGTGACATTATCATATTGGCCACCACATGTTGCCGCCGGCCAGTTTGAGCCTGAGCCTCTAGATGTTCGCCTGCACTTTCGACCACACCGCCGCCCGCCTGATAGAAGGTCTGCTTTATCTCCAGACCAGGAGGTAAATTAAAAACCAAATTCTCGCCTGCTTCTGAACCAGCCTCAACCGCCTCACTGGCATAGTCTAGTTGTCGCTGCTCTTGCTTCACTTGCAATTGCAACACGTTTTTGATATCCTCCTCCTGCTGACCCTGCTCCAGTTTGGGCCAGCAGTTGCTCTGTTGCTGCTGCTGTTGTTGTTGTTGTTGCTGTTGTTGTTGTTGTTGGAGTTGCTGCTGTTGCTGCAGCGTGCTTTGTATCACAGATGAATAGGCCACCGTGGTGGGTGCTGTTGATGGCGTTCCTGGGGCAGCAGCAGACGTACCAGCGCCTGCCACATTCACCACCGTCCGCCGTTGAATTGTGGGCGACGATGATGAAGCTGATGTCTTATAGACAATCACCTGTTGCGTCGTATTAACCACATCAACGGCATGTAAATTCGTGATGGGCGAACCGTCTGCTGAGCTTAGCGCCGGACTCGCATACTGGACCGGATAGGGGGCGGGGACAGAGGCGGCTGTTTGTGCATCCTTGCGTGAAAGTTTTATCTTTTGTCCATCTATTGTGTAATAAGTTTCTGTTGTGGTCTCACCAATCTCTGGCTGAAGTTGCTGATGCTGCTGCTGATGTTGTTGTTGTTGCAATTGTGTCAAGTATATTAATTCGTTGTAGGCTTTGATTTGTGCCTTGGTCTGATGAGCGTTTTCTTGTTTGATCTGCAGTCGGGGGGTTGGGGGGATTTTGTTGGTTTTGTTTCGTATTAAGCAGGATTTGAATTGAATAACTTAAGATTATTTCAAACGGATGAGCTTGGGAACTTAATTGAAATGATATGAAAATGAAATAATATTTAAAATAAAAACAAAATTGAAATCAGCACCAAGAAGACTTTTGAGTCTAAAGAGGCTTTAAAAAAATAGCAATTTTTTCTAGAAAGCGGCAGAAAATAAACCTTTTTAATGAATTTTTGGAGAATTTTAAAACTTGTCGTTTCCTTGAAAAGCCTTAAAAAGGAGCTGGATGCTAATTTGGCGGAGTCTGATCCTTCCTTTCAACAGTAATATGTATATTGCTTTACAGAGTTTACTTCAGGAATGGTAAAAACATCCAACAAAAGTAATTGGATACCGGCCAAAAAGTTAAATCGTGAAAAAAACAAATTTCCGGATTGACATGAAACTCGATTTATAATTTGTTATGTGATTTTCCAATGTTGAAAACCCGCACATAGGGTGTCAAAACTCCCTGAAAATTCTGCAGGCTAAAAACTGTTTTTCATCCGATTGACTTGAAACTCGATTTGTAAGGATGGTAAGCGAAATAATTTGTGATATCATTTTTCGATGCTGAAAAATCCACCCCAGGGCGGAAATTGGATAGGGAGAAAAGTAAAACAAGCCTAGAATTTGTTGGAAATCCACCAATACGGTCGGAAATTGTGGTGCTGGAGTGTATTCAACCTTGAGAGAGCGCGCCCTTAGCTGAGCTTTACATAAAAGCTTTCGGGATGACATTTCTTTCTCTTTGTTCTCCTGTCAACACTTTTTTATGCCCCCCTGACAAAAATTTTGACAAGTAGTCGCCATCATGCCGTCCGAGCAAGAACGTCTTCGTGATCGCGGTGTAAAATTCTACGAAATGCACGCTGACAAAGGTAAAGTATTTACAGGAAACCATTTCACCCAAGAGGACAAGTCCAAACGCACTATTTATAGTATTTTGCAACGAAAAATAATAAAAAGAGAAGTTGGAAGTGGATTCGCCTATGTATCTGGAAATACGACCCCAAGGTCGTACAGGCCGCCTGCATTTTCCGGAAGCTACGTCGATTGGCTGATAACGATCCTTTTGCCACATTCTAAAAAAAATCCATTGAGGCAATCTTTTGTATATGTAATCATAAATAAACTGTCAATTTTCATAAAGATCCGTTGAGAATTGTGGTTACGGCGGCATTTTAAAGTTAGTGCAGATTTCTAGTTGTCACCCGCTAGTTAGATTTCAATGAAGGGGGACACTTAAACTTTTCTCTCTTTGCTATGACTCTCTCCAACTGAGCTTAAAACTCTCCGAAAACAGCTGTTTCAGTTGGTGACTTTTTTGAATTCGATAGGTTATCGATAGAAAATCTAGGTTTCTGCGGAAAAGGCTAGATCATTTAGCTCTTGGCTTGGTTATCCGTCACGGATTATCTACCGAATGGACACTTATCTCTTATGATGAAATACACAGAAAGAATGAGGTCATTTAGATCATTCAGATAATGACCTCCCGAATGTGCCAGTGAAACAGGAGTACAAATCGCTGAAGTTTTAGGCAAGACGACACCCATTCATGCAATATATTAAATCTGCTGAGTGCTTACTTCGCCAGTAACCAAAGGCCCAAACATCCGACACCATATAGTATTTTGAAGCCCACCTTATTGATTAATCAGCCCACATCCCAAACGAAAATCTAGAACTTGGAAAATACTTCTCCGAAGTGGGTGAAAATCAATTGTATTTCTTCTGGTCTATGCGAAATAACTAAATACGTATTTACACAAATTTTCACGCTTTTCACGGATTGAATACTTTTTGTTACCAAAGTTGCTAAATAGTTAGAATTGTGTTTTTCAATATATGAAAACCTTTCCCCAAAGTTGGAAAATGGGGGAAGAGGGTCCAAAGATAAACGGAGTTTTGAGCCAATTTGTAAGAAATTCTGTTAGCAAGCTCTATGGGCCAATCGTATGGAAATATTATATTCTCATTTTGGAAAATTCACCTCCAGTTGGCGGGGGTGGTTTCAAGGGAAAGGTTAATTTTTGAGGCGATCTAAATAAAACTAGTTTTACAAGCTCTTTGGGACAAATAAGTAAAAAATAACTCTCATACATAAGGTTAAACCTCACCTCATACTAAGTTTTCTTGATCACCCAAAGTTTTTTTTAAATGCATTTAAAAATTCACCGAAGATAAAAGGTTTCATTGCGATTGTTATACTAAATTCCCGCCTCCAATAGACAAGTGATTAGTAGCACGCCCGTAGAGGTCAAACTTAGAAACTAGATATAGAAAAAACACACGGTAAAATTTTCTAAGATTTTAAATTTGTTGAGATACTGACCAATATCATGTGTAGTTAAGATATGGTAACATGCAACGGAAAACCGCGATATATGAAACCAAAATTGACCGCACCCATTATCAAGTCTTTATAGGCCACAAACTAGAGATACAAACAGAAGGAATTGGTACAAGCAACTGCCTTAGAACAGCATTGACCATTTATGAGTGTTACTCATATTACTCATTAATAATGTTTCATAACCAGCTACAACAACTAAAATTCAATTAAAAATGTCACTGGTGGATAAGCCACAATACTTTAGGATGCCATGAACTGAAGTATATGAACAATATGATCCGTTTATAAAATGTAATGTCAACCAAACGGTACCCAGAACCGGACCTTCTAAATTGTTAACAAACCAAAACAGACCCCCTCTGCTTGGGAAAAAGTTCGAAGAATCTCTTTAGTCAGTTTCTTTCAGAACCTATAAAACTATGACAATTTATTGATCGGACAAAAAATAATTTAATAAATCGGAGCATTATAATTTCAAGACCATATCCAAGCTCGGCATGTTACGATATTGAAAAGAATAAAACCATAAGTAAAGTTGTGGCAAAACAATCTACATATTTAAGGTTAGGTCAGCTTCTATTTAAAAGTCCAGGTAATGGAAGGGAAGTTTTTTATTTTATAGGTTATATATATGAATTTTTAAACTTTGAACGTGTTTGTAGATCTATACATATATAAAAATCTCGTGTCAAAAGTTTTGTTAGCAAACTCTTCTGAAACGGCTTGGTTTTAATGAAATTTTTTTGTATATATGTGTAGAATGTTTAAACGATTTTCCAACAAATTCCAAGAGAGTTTAATTCAAAATTGGTCCAAAAATTTGCAAAATTATGACGTTCATCCGATAGTAATGTAAATTTTGCCCTGAAAGGTTTCTAAGTTGAAGAAATGGGCGGAAAATGAGGTCCATTCGGGTATTGGTTAAGGTTTTTATTAGCTTTTTAAGCTGGACGCTTCCATCTCATCAAATATGTCTTATTTTTTTTTTACCAAAAAACGTCTCCGCGGTCTAAGATTCCGTGAACTCAGTTTCGAACCAAACGTAAGATAAGTTAACCTAGGACTTTTCAACGGATTCGAACCCCCGAACTAAAGCTTCCCAGGAATTTCAGATGTTTGCCGCCTTGATATTTTGTAGTGTTTTGGTGCTTTGATACCTAGATTAGTTAGAAAGTAGTTTTTAAGACGTGTCTAAGACATCTAAAATACCTTAATGACCACTTATTCTAAAGAAATTGCTATTTATTTTTTTTAAATATCGATATTTTTACCCTAAAATATTTATATCGAAATGATACTTTTCAATATCTCAAAAAAATATCGATATAGATATTTTTGAAATATCCGACATCCCTACTTTGAGCCAGGTTAAAGTTTACTTCAAATGTTTTTAGTTCAGCTTTAACAGCTCTTTTCAACACAGAGTCGTGCGTTCTTCTTCAACCAGCTATATGGATCAGTCTCCAGGTGTATAAATTTTAATATGTGGGATGGGATATTTGGAAATTTTTTTTCCTGCGTCAATCTTGGGAGCGAGTACAGGACGACTTACGAAAACAGAGAGTCTACCTGTCTAGCAGAGTCTGTAGCAGTGGAAGAGTACAACTTTACAAACGCTATAACCAGTGACACTTTGCAAATTGATATTCTTAAGCAATTTAAGATCAGAGCCCTTTGTTCGACGAAAAAAACTATGTATAAATAATGGACATTAACAGCAGCAGATGAGACCGCCATTGCGATGTTCAAGAAGAAAATTTTTCCAAGGATTTATAGACGACCTTTAAAAGCTGGCGATTAATTTCCCTCCCAAATAACTCTTTGGAGAAATGCTAACCTAGCCAAAGACATACAACAACAACTGTGTCACACGCAACTGAAAAAATTTGTACAATTGGATAGTAAAAGATGTTGGAAAAGCAGACAGTAAGGTTCGAGCGAGATCGAAATGGTATAACCAGGTGTAATATCAGTATAACGAGGCAAACAAGAAGTAGACTACCATAGACGAATCATGGGTTAACCACGATTCTACTGAGTCGAAGTAACAGGCAAAGACAATTCCTTGCGCAATGAAGGTTATGGCGTCGGAAAGCATATGAAAGAATCTTTAATTACGTTCAATGTCAAATTTAAATTTAAACGGACCCATTTACTATCATATCCATAAAATAAATAAATGAATAATAAAGCTCAAATTGAACGACTTATCCTCCTCCTCGCACTTTTATACTTGAAAAAAAAAAATGGCTTAGTAAAGCCTACGGCTATTGAAGCCAAAGAACTTGATTGGAATTCAAAAAGCAGAGTATTAAGCAAGCTAGCAACTTCTTTGTTAGACCTACCACTTAGAGGACAGCCCTCCAGATCCCTGGTGCTGTATTTCATTTTCATCTCATTTTAAGTCATTTCTTTTATTCATTTCAAAGCCTGCCAAATTAGTTTTATAGTTCGTAATCTAAGCTTAATGAGCGGTGGGGGTGATTGCGGTTTTAGTTAATGCTTAAAATGATGATTAGTATGACTGAAGTTCTTACTCACCACTTTCTCGGCCACCAGATTGAGCTGTTGTTGTTGTTGTGCCGCTGCTGCCTGCTGTGCCTGTTGCGCTTGCTGCTGTGCGGCTGCCTGTTGTTGCTGTTGCGCCTGTTGTTGCTGCTGTTGCGCCTGCTGCTGTTGCTGTTGCATGGCCAGAAACGTATTCGATATCATATTGGGCGTATTCCACGTTAACGTGGACGATGTCAGAGCAACCGTTGTGGGCGATGGCGAAGCACCCGATGATGATGAATTTTCGCCATAATAATTGGATGCAACATTATTGACGACAGCGGCAGCCGCCGCTGAAACGGCTGCCTGATTTTGAAATGTGCTCAATTGTTTGTCCAGTGAACTGGGTAACTGTAGCTGACGATGCGGCGTATTTACCGCTGTCGAGGCATAATGGGCAGGCTTCGGCTGTACACTGGCTGCAGCCGCATGATGATAGATCTGCTGGAATACTGGATTATAGCTACCAATGGGTGAGGGTGGCACAAAACTGCCGCCACTGGCTGCCGCCGCATTAAAGCTGGCTATGCTGGCTGCTGTGATGGTGGCCAAATGAGGATGCTGAAAATCTTCGGCGGTGCCGCTGGTGCTGCCAGCAGTACCGGGCACAATGCGATTGTAGGCATATGACCAGGGACTGGAGTTGGGATCCATGGTGGTGGTGGTGGTGGGTGAAGTTGCTCACTTTTGGTGAGCTTGCTGCTGCTGGTGGTGCTGCTGCTGATGGCGCGCTGGTGGCAACTGTAATGAATATGGGAAAATATTAGATATGAAACAAGTGATACAACGAATCAAATATGGCTCAATCGGTGATAGTTAGAACTGAAGCTTTTCCAGAGAAGGAAGATTAAACATTTTTCCACAAATGGTATGAGTGCATGGATCAATGAAGAATCAATTAAAATTTTTACCAATGATTCATGCACATCCTGCCTTTAAATTTGACCATATTGGACAAGATCTACTCCTCAAATAGCAATACAATGGATCTAAAATATACTGCCTGGGCAGAATGTGCACTATTGGACTCTCAAAAATGGAATCCTAGCAACCTAACTAGATATATAGCAAGCTATCAATTGGATGGGAGCTCATTTAGTTCTATTCCCATATTAAGAAGGGGATCCCAGAAGTTTTTGGTATTTTCGAATCACCAGAAGTTGATGCCTGAAGAAGATTCGAGCCAAAATGGAATTTGACTCAAAGAACTGATAAGGAAAGGGTAGATTCATTCGATACTTAGAAATGGCAATCAAGCAGAAAGTCATAACATTCTCTCATGAAGATCCTTAATTTATTCCAAGGTGTACCCCAGCTGTCTTCCAAAGCTACCATCCTTATGTCTTTGTCCCTTCATCCGAAGTCACAAGGTTACATTTTTTATGATTTATGAAGTTTCCGATAGTTAAGTAAAAAAAACAAAAAGGTCTGCCATTTGCAGTATTCTAGAAAATCGAAAATCGAGTTTTTGGCGTCTGCATCCACTGCTCCCCCTCTCCCACCTACACCACCAACACTCACACAGAACCGCGTCAAGTGCATTTTTTTTTGCACACACATAAAAATTTATGCCGCGCTTTGACCAAACACAATGCACCTTGCTTTTGGCTTCTTGCATGTAATTTTTCTCACTAGTTTTACGCTTTCAGCTCATTTGTACACTTGATAAATGTTTTTGTTTTGTAATTTTTCCTTATATTTTTTTCTCTCTTCCTTTTTCCCCTTACATTTTTTCTGAACACTTTGTAGTCCATATATATGTGTATATGTATACATGCATGTGTGCGTGTGCGTGCGTTGGGTTTGTGAGATATTTTTTGGTAGGCACTAACTTGTCGTTTGTTACAGATCCGTAGGGCTCAACATTATATTTGTGTATTGGTTGATGCACTTTTTCAATATACCAGCGAATTTCGTGTGAAATATTTATGTAAACTTTGTTAATTTAGAGGCATAACTTTTTTTGTGGGTGAAACAATCTCCAAAATGGCCGCTTTGGTGCCAATGAACTAGTGGCTCATTTGGGCATGAAGCCGAGCAGAACTGGTTCGCGGTGTGAGTGTTTATTATTGACATTGTTGTGAGCCGTGCTGTTGTGTTTATTTGTATTAGTTCGTAATAGTTTTGATTGTTTTTACCTTTAATAAGGTGAGTAGATCAAGAATTAAATATAAAGCAAAACACATGACATGTTCTAGAAGTAATTATATCTAACAACGTTGATATACATAAATACAGATTTACATGTGGTGTTTGTAAAAGTGTTGAAAAGCGGCAGTTTTTGGCAAGTATTTGGGCCCTGTGTTCAATTTGATACAAATTAAAGTCGAGGGGGGCGGGCCTTTAAATAGCTTATTTTTATGTTACAATTTGATTTTTTGAATTATATTTGAGTTATTTGATCTTTGAATAATTACCAACATTGAACTATATTGAAAGGAAGAATGAATAAAAATCATTAAAAGAAACGAAATCGAAAAGGAAAAATGGATAAAGGACAATAAAAGAGAAAGTACTAAACTGTGTCGAAGGAGACCTTAAAGCAACACAAGTCAACAATTTAATATATCAACTCGACTCAACCGAACATAAAAGGACAGCATGGGAAATAATATGCAATGCCATATTTAGATGTTGGAAAATTCGCCCCAGGATGGAAAAATACGTCGAAAATTATAAAAACAAGATATATAAAACAAGATATTTTTTACCCAATTGATAAGTTGCCGTTTTTGACTGCTTTGTTGAGTGATTAAAAGTGAGTGGGAGTTTTTGTGTATGATGAAAATCAACTCTTTCATGTGTGTTTTTGGGACCCAAGAAATCAAATATCTTTGAATGTTTAGCTAAGAAGCTATTAAAATATATTATATTAAAAATATCAAGACTAAACATCCGTATATGAATAAAATAATCAAGTTTGTTCCGATTTACATACATGATTTCTAAATAAGAGAACAACTAAATTATTCCTGAACGCCAGATCAAACCTGAACCAAGGGTCAGCGACCTTCTGGACCTGCTCCGTGAACCCAAACCCAAAAAGTTTCACGGGTTCGATCCCCAGACTAAATCCCTTTTGAGTTTTACGATGTTTGCAGCTCTGCTTATAAACTCCGGATGTCTATGTTTGTGTATATGTTTATACAAAAATATGTTTACGCATAAAACTTCGTTAACACCCGTTACTTTTTTGAAACCTGAAAAAGTATTATCATGAACCTACCAGGACCATGCCTCTGGTAGGCACTGGGACAAAATGAACTAGTTTCCGCTGTATAATTTCCCTTACTCAACACTGCTTAAAATGAACCGGTTCCCATCAATCATTCTATCATGACTCAACACTGTGTTCGATGAACTAGTTCAAGTACTTTGCTTCATTGTATTGGAATCGTCACAGTAATTTTACGATTAGCTGAACGAGAAGAAAATCTGGAAAATAACCAAATTTTGGGTGACCTCAGCCAAATTTCGAGCAATCTTCTGGTTGATTTTAAACGCTAGCTGCCCAACAAAAGGTATGTTTATGCACCGGCCAAGGAAGCAGGGCTTCAACTGAGTTCAGGTTGCGTACGTGTAAATGGGAAAAGGAGGGGGAAAGATGACGCCCCAATTTAATAAGTGCACTTCCGCCCCCATATTTTAGAGTCTTGCACTATGGATTTCGGTGATGATTTTGCCACTAAAGAGGAGGTGGATCCTGCAGCAGAGTTTCTGGCCCGCGAGCAGTCGGTGCTGGGTGATCTGGAGGCGGAAATCACGGGAGGCTCTTCAAACACAGCAGCAGCGGCGGCTTTGTCTTCTTCTCCAGCAGCTGTCTTGATGGACGATGGCCTGTTGGGTGGCGCGGATTTGGGTAGCGAACTCTCAGCCCATGTGGGCGGCGGCTTGGAATCATCAACTGGCAGCTTTGAAGTCATAGGCGGCGAGTCCAACGAACCCGTGGGCATCTCTGGGCCACCGCCTTCGCGTGAGGAACCCGAAAAGATACGCAAATGGCGCGAAGAACAAAAACAGCGACTGGAGGAGAAAGATGTGGAGGAGGAACGCAAAAAGGAGGAACTAAGACAGCAATCCAAAAAAGAACTGGACGACTGGCTGCGTCAGATTGGTGAATCAATTTCGAAGACCAAACTCTCATCTCGCAATGCCGAGAAGCAAGCGGCATCATTGGAGAATGGCTCCATCGAACCGGGCACTGAATGGGAGCGCATAGCCAAGCTGTGTGATTTCAATCCCAAGGTTAATAAGGCCGGCAAGGATGTGTCTCGCATGCGCTCCATCTATCTGCACCTCAAGCAGAATCCCATACAGCTACAGAAGAGCGCCTAAGCTAGTTTTAATCCCTCACCATTTTTGAGTTTGAATATGAGAATTGAATTTTGTTTATTGTAAAAGTATTCGCTGTATATTCCACTTTATATATATAAATTATACTTTATCGAAGAAATCATCTAGAGATGCGGCTGCTAAATTTGCTTTTCCGATCATTGTTTCATGTAATGAAGGCAATAAAGAAATATATGCACACACAACCATCTTCTGTTCAAACTACTTGCAGTGCAATGCAGAACCACAAACGTGTCGACTACCTCCACTGGGATGATTATTTCATGTCCATAGCCTTACTCTCGGCCAATCGGAGCAAGGATCCGGTCACTCAGGTGGGCGCCTGCATAGTGGACACACAACAGCGTATTGTGGCCATTGGTTATAATGGTTTTCCACGCAATTGCAGCGATGACAACTTTCCCTGGTCAAAGAGTAGTAAAATGCCGGAACTGGATCCGCTGGAGGACAAGAAGCTGTATGTGGTGCATGCCGAGGCCAATGCCATACTCAATAGCAATGGCACCAGTTTAGTGGGCACACGTCTCTACACCACGCTCTTCCCCTGCAATGAGTGTGCCAAGCTGATCATACAGGTAGGTGAGAAAGTCTAACCAAGCAGCTGATACTTATTTCTTGTTCACGCAGTCGGGCATACGGGAAGTTTACTACATATCGGACAAATATGCTGAAAAGGTCATCTATCGCGCCTCCAAGCGTATGTTTGATGCAGTGGGTATAGTCTATACTCGTTATGTGCCCACAAAAAGGCAGATCACAATTGATTTTGATGCCATACTGGAGGATGAGCTTAACACTTCGCTGGAATTGAAGAATCTACAGATTTAAAACCAATTGAGAGCAAGGGAAATCCTTTACGAAGCATAATTGTTTTATGTGAATTGCTTGTGTTCCTAAATTACTGCAAGCGAACATTCGTTATATATTCGCAAACGTACTTAAAAACGAGCTTCAAGCAAACATTTTACATGCATTTATAATACGAACTATCGCACTTGTTTTTAATGCTTTTGACAGCTTTAATTTCAAGAAACTCTCGTAAACGAGAGCCAGACTGATGCGTTTTGTATGCGTATCTGATATATTTTCATCAATAAGTTTTCTAACTCTCATTAAAATTTATCTTAATTGTTTAAATATTATTATCTATTTGTTAAGTCTGCATTTCTCTTTTACAAAACTTTAACTACATGAGACAGTTTATAATTAAATTTGAACCGGTTCAGGGTTTGCTTTGGAAGCGACCTACACACTGAACTTAAAATAAATATAATAATATGGCTATGAATAACTTTTAAACCGGTCTTATCTGTATCGAAAATGAATTTACTCTATATTACACACCAAATATTGAGATAAGAGCTTCAATAGTTTCAGAGTTATGGCTCGGAACCACTTGGAATTGGCCAATCAAGCCATAGTGCTGGTGACCGACTGGCTTGAGGTTAACGGGTTGAGTCTGGCTCCCCACAAAACCGAAGCGGTCCTTATCAGCAGTAGGAAACGTGTAGAAACTGCCCACATACGAGTCGGAGGCCAGCACATTATGTCGAAGGAGGCTATAAAGTAACTGGGGGTTATGCTGGACCTTAGGCTAAACTTTAAAAGCCACCTGGAGGAAAAGGACATCAAAGCAACGACTGTTATATCAGGAATAATGGCGAATATCGGTGGACCTCGGCAACATAGTAGATGGCTGATCTGCAACGTGGTAAGGTCAATCATCATGTACGCAGCACCAATATGGGCCCCTGCGAGGATGCAAGAGTGCGTACAGGAGGTGCGCTCTCCGAGTTATCTGCAGCTTCCGGACAGTGTCAGAAGACGCAGCCCTGGTACTGGCTGGAATGGTGCCGCTGGACCTATTAGCAATGGAAAGCAGGGAGGCAGATGACCATCGTCGAGAGAGAACGGTGACGCAATGGCAGGCGAGGTGGAGTACTACCACCAACGGCAGCTGGACAAGAAGACTGATTGCGGACATAAGGCCGTGGGTGGGTAGACAGGACGGACAAACCGACTTTTACCTAACACAGCTACTGACTGGACATGGATGCTTCAAATCCTATCTCTATAGGTTTAAGCATGAGACAGATCCGTTTTGCACACACTGTGCGCGGACCATAGAAGACGCAGAACATATTTTCTTTGTCTGTCCGAGATTCGCTGCCGAACGGGAAGAGCTATGCCTAGGTATTGGGAGGCCATTTACAGTCCCTGACTTTATGGACATCCTACTTAGCTCGCAAAACAATTGGAATGCTATTTGCACCATGAGCAATTCGAGTTTAAACCCTAGATAGGAATCTGGTGGAGGCCTTCGTGCCATCTCCCCCCTTGTGAAGTAATACTTAGCGGTAGTTCCGCATAAGGGAAACGGAGAGAAGGGGTGGTTTTAGTGGGTGAGGAATTCCGAGTCCCACACTTCTTGGCTTTTAATGCTTTCCCCACCTAAAAAAAAAAACACACACACAAAAAACGGGTTAAGTTTGGCAGCCCACAAGATGGAAACGGTGCTGGTCAGTAGCAGGAAAAAAGTGGAGTCCGCCACCATTGAAGTTGGAAGCTGCTTGATAAGATCGAAACCTGCCATCAAGTACCTGGGCCTAAAATCGGACCTCAGGTTAAACTTCAAGCAACATCTTGAGTATGTCGGCGAGAAAGCAGCCCGGATCTCAACTGCTTTAGCGGGAATGATGTCCAATATTGGCGGACCTTGTCAGCGAAGTAGGATGCTGATCGCAAACGTGGTGAAGTCAGTCATACTCTACGGAGCACCGATATGGGCAGCTGCAATGGGGGTACCCTCCCACAGCCGGGAGTGCACTCAGAGTGTTGTGTGCTTTCCGCACCGTCTCTGAGGACGCTGCATGGCCCTTAGATTTACTCGCAAGAGAAGCCTGCAGAAGAGATGCGCCCCCTGATCGCCGGGAAGAGACTCTCACACACTGGGAGAGAAGATGGAGAACTGCTACAAGCGGTCAATGGACAAGACGGATAATACCGGACTTACGACCGTGGGTTTGCAGGACGCACGGGTAAAAGTCGTTACATGACGCAAGCACTGACGGGACATGGATGCTTCAAGTCCTACTTGTTTAGGTTTAAGCGTGAGAAGACGCTGAACATGTCCCTTTTGTCTGTCCTAGATTTGCTGCTGAACGGGAAGAGCTAAGGTTAGATATTGGGAGACCATTCATAGTCAATGACTTGATGGGTATTCTACTTAGCTCGCAAAACAATTGGTCTGCTTTTAGCAACTATGCAGCACAAATAATCATATCCTTGCGTCGCGCTGAAAGACAGCGCAGAATGACTTCAAATCCTAGATAGGAATCTAGTGGAGGCTTTCATGCCAGCTCCCCCTCGTGAAGTAATACTTTGCGGTGGTACCGCGAGAGGGAAATGGAGATTAGGGGTGGTTTTAGTGGGTGAGGCAGTCCCAAGTCCCACACTATCCGGCTTTCAATGCTTTCCCCCTATAAAAATAACAAAAAACGAAAACACAAAAAAGCAAACACAAAAAAGCAAACACAAAGACAAAGAAAAAAATCAAAAACATATACAAACACAAAAACAAGGTCAATAACAAAGACAAAAACAAAGACAAAAACAAATACAATAACAAACACAAAAACAATCAAAAAACAAACACAAAGACAAAAAGCTATCTTCACGAAACTTTCCACGAAGTCTTGTAGTACAAATACGCTGCACAAGTATGAAAAACGACCTGATCGGACGACTATAGCATATAGCTGTCATAGAAACGGTCTGTCGAAAACTAGTTTTTGTGTTAATATTTCGAAAAGGGGCAAAAAGAGCGCAGGACGTAGGTGCTAAATGGCTACGGCTGCTTTCATTGGTGTACCTGGTACAGTGATACAGAGGAAGACACGGAGCACGTACTGTTTGCCTGTGGCAGATTTACATGCGAAAGAGAACAACTGAAAGCGTCCGTGGCGAACCTGGTTCCAATAATGGTGGAAAGCAGTCGGAATTAGGAGCTGATAAACACCAACTCGGCCCAAACTGCGTAGAGTAGAGCGCTTAAAAAGAGCCAATATTGAGTAACGGAACTGAGGTCTTTGCTGGAGATGCAGCCCCACTCCTAACTAGGTATTAAGTTTGTAAAATAAAGGTAGAAATAAATGAATTAGAAACCAGAAAGAAAGTCGGTCTAGCCCGACTATAACATACTCTGTACCTGTGAAGTGCTGCCCATCACCGCTGCGACCTGTGCTGCCCATAACTGTTTCTTTTCCTTATAACTCGACAACCGTTCATCCGATCTTTACCATTCCTTTGACGGATCGATAAATAATCCTGATTACTAAATATGTCTAGAAGGAACGAACCTTTTTTTCTATAATACTGTGGGAGATATGACGTTTTTACCAATTTGCGGGGGCGGGAGGGGGCGTGGCAAAAATTGAAAATAAACTTGATCTGCCTGCAAGTATAAGAAGCATATGTCCCATATATGTCAAACCTCTATCTCTTACCATCTCTGAGATCTGTGCGTTCATACGGACAGACAGACGGACATGGCTATATCGACTCGGCTGTTGATGCTGATCAAGAATATATATGTACTTTATGGTATTATACTCTATGTACCTTTGGTACAGAGTATAAAAACAACTCTTTCGAAAAACTAGTCGTTTTTATTGGTGAACAGTAGTCTGCAGAGTCTAATACATTTACTTACACTAGTTTTATAATAGCCCCTTAAAAAAATAGCAACATTTTGTTATTATTCTTTTAGAAGGTACAAACATGAATGGGTTTTATTAAACTTATAATTTATAATACTAATACTGCACATCCATGGACAAAAATCACAGCTCCGATTGAAATAGCGTCTCGGTCATCTCGTATTTGATTAAATCGCAAACTATATCAAGCATGCGACGTTTGAATATGGGCAAGGTACGTTCATTTAGCATATCGAATTCCTCAACCAACTCTCGACACTTGGGTGCATCATGCGATTCCGTGGATAAGTCCTGTATGGCCTCGGATACCTCATCAATGTTGACTATCTCGTTGGCTTGCGATATAAAAAAGGGCAAGGCAAAGGAGGCCATGATGAAGCCATAGACCCCAAAGTCACGTAGTTGCTGATCGAATATGTGTCGTGGGTAAACATCCTGCGGCTGCAATTCAAAACTGGTCAACTTCTCACACAGAGTATCATAGTAGGTGTTCAGGAAGCCAACAAAATGTATATCCCTCAATTGTTTTTCGGTACAGGCAAACAGATAGTGCACCACATCGAGTACCGGCGGGGCATAGCGAGACATTTGGAAATCTATAAGCTTGGCTTCGATGGCTAAACCAGTCTTCGGCTGTGAGGAAGATACCAAAAAATAAAAATTGTTGATTTAAGGTTAAGTTGCAACGATATGCTCAAGGAAGGGCTTTCAGAGTTGAGATAGAGTGAAATTAAGGGCGATCCAAGTACAAAAATCAATTTTTTGAAACGTTTCGCGGACGCCCTACTTTTGAAAGATTGGAAAAAGTCAGGAGTTTATGCTCAAGATGGGTTTTAAGGCGATTCTGGTACAGAAATGCGGTTTTGTCAACTTTTCAAATTGCCTTCACTTCAAAAGTCCCGAAAAAAAGAACTTTCCAAACAGATGTAAGCAAAATTTGGGACATTATCTTTAAGTCATCCTTAAGTAAGGGCGATCCTAGAACAGAAATGAAATGAATGTGAACTTGCTGTAACTTCAAAAGTCCGTAAAATAACTCTTCGCACAGATTTATGAAATAATCGGGTAGTTAAACTTAAGGACGAGCTTTAAGTGTTAAAATTTGACAGAAGTACCTTCAATAAATACATATGTAATATATAAAAATGAATGTTTGTCTGTCTGTCCCTTATGCCTGCCTAAACCTTTCATCCGATTGCGATCAAACTTTGGGAGGAATGTTGGAAAAATGGCCGAGTAATGGTCCAAAAACCGCGAAATTAGCTAAATTATGCCGTCCATCCGATTGTAATGAAATTTTCGGGATTGGTTATAGAAGAAGAAAACTTGGTAAGTAGGATAAAACGGTCTAATTGTCGGGAAATTCGAAAAAATTTTCATATGAGTCTAGATTATCATGAAGACGGGTAAATTGAGGTGAAGATCGAGCGTGATTTTTCATTGGATTCCCAATCATAAGTGCATAAATGAAAAGGGATATAATCTAATAATGAATGTTTGTCTGCCTGTAAGTCTGTCTCTTAGAGTGAGAGTGTGACTTTTTTGTCGAAAAAATTTGAAATTTTAATTTCTGATCAACGCTCAACATTTATAAAATCAATCATATAAATCAATTTTTGTGCAGTTATGCCTCCCAAAAAACGTTCAATTGGTCGTTCTACGTCTCAAGCACAAAATAAAAAGGCAAAACGAGCTTCTGAAACAAACGAGCAACGAGATGCAAGATTGGAAACGACCGCCTAGGCCCAAAGCAACGAAGAGAATGGAAGCCGACCGAGAACTTCATATGAGAGCCCGGCCGGAGAACGAGCGAGAGCCGGCACCGGAAAGCAACGAGAAGCGAGAATGGAAGCCGACCGAGAACTTCATATGAGAGCCCGTGCATCGGGATCGAACGAGCAAAGAGAAGCGAGAATGGAAACCGACCGAGAACTGCATGCGAGAGCCCGTGCATCGGAATTGAACAAGTCAATTAAAGATAAAATAAACAATTGCAAACTGCACTAAAAACAATTATTTCCGTTGGTTTATTTTTATAACAGGGGAAGGCAGAACAACGTCTGCCGGGTCAGCTAGTATGTAATAAATTGAGAGCGAACCACTAAACCGAACCGAAACTGCGGTTCAGTTGGCTTCAGAAAACAAGTACTAAACAGAACCTGCGGTATTAAACCACGAACCGATATTCTTTTTCTGGTATATACGAAATCGCAGGTAATAAACAGGCCTACAAATAAGTTTTACATACTTTCTACTACTTGTCTTTGAGCAAATTTGAAAAATTATTTTTTTTTTTGGCAAAATATTGAATTAAAAAATTCGCCTAGTTAACTTTTTGATATCAATTGACAATTCTTTTTATCATTAAGTTTGTCGATGAAAAAAACGAATCGTCATCTTTAGCGGTTTTAAAATGACACGGGTTCTATTTACGAGCTCATATTAGTGACTTGACTTGGTTTTTCAATAACTTTGGAATACTATAAAAAAGCATTTGCTAGTAGGAAGGAGAATCCAAGGGGCCAGAGATATCACTCCAACTCTTTCATAGTCAGTCTGGACTCTTTTATGATTTTTAAGTTTTTTTTAGTTCAAATTTGTAAAAATTAAAATTTTCGTTCCTTTTGTTTGTCTTAGACTTACATCGTGCTTGTACAAAATGTTATTATTCCAAAAGTCACCATGACAGATGACCGCATACGGTGATTGTCGTTCTCCGTCCACACAATACAAAGCCAAGGCCTTGAGCTGCTCTTCACACCGTTTTAATATCTCCAACATTAGCGAATAGTTCTCCTCCTTTTCCTTCTGCTCTTTAGAATCTTGCTCCAACAGGCCTCGGCTACGTCTTAGTTGCGCCTTACCAAACTCAATGGTCACCGTTTCCATGGTGGGCGTGAAAAGATTATCTTTTATCTGAGCCACAAGCGTACCAAACTTTTGCGCCTGTTTATGCTGCAAAGCAAACGAGCTTCCATGTAGCTCGGCCAAAGCTTTCAGTGAGCAGTTAACCAGATCATAGGTAGGCATACAGCTGCGCTCATTTTGTACGAAATTTTGTTGAACCAAATCCTCAAAGATAAGAAACTCGTGCGGTGCCACAAGTCCGGAAGCCTTGAGAGCAGGCGTAACACTGAGCTGTTTCATTTGATTGTAGGCGCGAAATACACTGCGGTACATGAATACCTCCCGCGCATAATAGTCGACCACATGCATATGCGCTCGCCTGGCCTCATTTTGGGGTGCGATCTTCACCACCACCGTCTGTTGGGGCCAACTAACGCGCAATAGTTGGCCATAAGCGTTCTCACCCACACCCGATATGGGCTCATAGGCCAGCGGCTGATCATTTTGATGGTCGACCAAAGCTTCTAGAGCATCTCTAACCACACACGGTAACTCACTCTCGCTCATTTTCATTTGCGACTGGAAACAGCTGCGACGAATCACGTTTGCCGACTGGCCTAGTGCAGTTCGCCACTCGGCTTTTATATGCTTATATTGTGAGTGGAACATGGGGAAGCAAAAGCTTCACATTAACAACAACAGCTGTGGGAGGTTGTATAAAAGCTGGCGGAGGTATTAGAAATGCATAGAATATTTGTATCTTAAGTGCCGCTTTCCGTATTACGCGAAGGGGAATCCACTTTAGCGTGATGAGCTTTAGATATGGGGAATTTTCTGATAATTCGATAATGTTAGGAGTGTGTGCTTAATCAAGGGAGTTTGATTTGGTCGACTGATTGAAAAATAGGGAGTCGGAGGCAGAAGCCAAAAAAATGAGCTTTAAAAACAGGAGAAAGTTTATATTGAACATCATATCTACACTCAAGTTATTTCACAAGGCTTTAATTGATACCTAGCCTAGTCCAGAATGATTTTTACACGGATTTGGTTGATCTAAAAAGCAGGGCTGCAAACTGGTTCGAACCCGGAACTCCGACAATTGATTTACTGTGAACCGAACCTTGAACCGAACCTCTTTAATAATAAAAGCTGGACCTGAACCTGTTCCGAACCTACAGTTTCGGTATGGTTCTACAAAAATGATTAACAGAAAACAATTGTGACCTACTGCCTAGCGACTTCTTTTGTTATATGGTCGGTTTTGGGCAACTGATTCTTAAAATCGTCAGAAAAGTTTAATAAAAACGTTGTGATAAACGTACAGAATTACTTATAAAGTCCCCAATAGCCTCCGCCTTTTTAAGATCTTCGACTTTAAAGCTTTTAAATGAATCACAAAAACAATAGTTTTACATTAAATTGGGAATAATTTTCAGATTACGAAATGAAATTAAACTTAACAGTAAATTATATTGAGAGAGAAGCTTGGCCTTGGCCCTTTGGGGCTGTCAAGCCATTAAAAGAAGAGACAGCTGTTGGTCTGACAACTTACAGTCAAAGACTGTTTTTGCTTTGTGGCTAAAATAAATATAAATTTGATCAAAAACTAAAAAAACCTATTTGAAATTGTTGTTTGATTGAAATTGTTGTTTGATTGATACTTTTGAATCTGTGGAGCTTTTGATTCAAGAGTGAAAGATCTTAAACTTGAACCTCTTGATACAAGTATAGAAGGTCATGAATGAAGAAAAACGGGACATAGTTGGATCAAGAATTTCGCTCTCGGATCTTAAATTTTCATTCTTATCGAACATCTGACAGCAAACATTCTTGATCCAAGTATGAAATTCTATATTTCCGGATCCATAGGTATATATGCTTATAATCATCCGACTTTGAAAAATTTTAGCAGATCTGCATTAAAGCATATACAGGCCTGTTCCCGTTTTCGATTTCGATCAGATCATGTGGAATCGCAATAAGTAGCTGTACCCGTTTCCGAAAAACGATCAAGTTATTCGGTTTCAAAAGTTTTGCATAAGAGTCAGTGGAATGAAAAGTAAATGCAAATTTTCATGGCAACGGTGATTCTTGGCATCTTGCAAGTATTTTTATTTTAACATGTCAAATATTGTAGAGATTTTGAAGTATTCATTCATATATCGAGCCTCCAATTTGATTTAAAATCATTTTTAATAAAATTTCTGACCAAGAATATAATATGCGTTGCCAGCTTCTGATCAAAATTGATATATATACTGCTAAATACCACTAATAAAATTAAAAGGTAAATGACCTTAGGCGCTCAAAGAAGTAAGCATTCTAAGCATACCAAATTCCTGGTCAGAATATTCATACTTTATGAAATCGAAAATGCGTAATTTCTTTAAAACTAATCAATGACCACGTGGATCACTCGAAAAATCCCTTCCCCAAAAGATAACGTCATTTAAACATACTACAACTGCTCTTATACAATTTATAGAACCCGCCATCGGTCAGTGCACCCGACGCTCAAGGCCATTTGAAATGCAAACTTCTAATGTGGTTAGAAAAGCACATTTTGTTCAATTGCCATGACGAATTTGTTATTGTGTTTTGCCAGTTTCTAAGCTTTTCTAACATATCGGGCATTGAACTTGACATAGAACACGACGACAGCAACTGTTTTGCTCGGAAAAGCTTTAATCGATCCTACGTTTGAGAGCCATCTAATGACTGGGCCAAGTGCAGGGCCATTAATTAAAATTTCGTAGAAGAATAGAAAGAGAGGGAGAGGCAGATGGGTAAGCGCACTGATGTGTTTGCTCAAAGCTTTCTGTCGTTTTAGGTTTAGCTTTCGTTGTCATTGAAAACAAACGTCTGTGGGTCGTTGAACCGCATTGTAGCTGACCCACTTATTGCCACTCATGAATAGAGTTACTCAACTGACCGCGAGCTCTAATAAACTTTCACTATCTTTACTATTGCCGAAAATAGACGTGTCGAAGGGCTGGAGATTTAAAATCGAAATATATGTTAAATAATGCGCTTGCTTGGGTCAATGTCCTATCCATTCCGTCTTCAAAGTTGCCTCTGCTTCTGCGGTGAACCTATATGATTAGTGTCTTAGGTTAGGTAAGTTTGGGCCATATTTGAATTGGTAAGTGCTCCTCCAGCTGCTATTAAATTTTGGCCGTTTCGGTTTTGAACAACTGAACCGCTTTGATTTTCCAATCATCATCAAATTAAGCTTATGCGTCCCTATTGCATTTACACAAGGCATAATGGTGACCCTTTCCTTCATGGTTTTCCGTCCAACAGCTGTTTTTTCGAAAGCTGTGGTGTTTGTTTTCTTGTGCAAGCCCTTGTAAACCAGACCGGTTTCGTTACAATTGTAGATCTGTTCCGGTAAAAACACATTTTCGGCATAAATCCTTTTGAATTCGTTTGTAAATGTAGCAGCACTCTCAGCATTGCAGGAAAGTTTTTCACTAGAAACCGTCAAAATTCTTATGCCGTGACGTTTTTTGAATTTATTAAGCCAGCCATCACTGGCTGAAAATTCTTCGTGTCCATTGAGTGACCTTTTTAACTCTAGAGCAGCGATGCCCAGCCTTATGCTCTTTGGTTACGTTTTGTTTTTGTAATTGCACCGAAGATAGGAAGTCAAACGACACACATGCAACCGATTTCGTGTGTGTGCGTCGCGTAAAATAGAAACCGGTTTTGGTCTTTTCGTTAATTGGCGCAAGCAAACTAACAAACAACAATTTCATGTGATTTTGTTGTTGCCTTACCCAATTTCAATGTGCTTTTCTTTGTGAGTATGGGTGAGTGCTCTGCCCTATGCTTTGTTTGGGCATGCCTGCTCTAAAGCTCTGACTTTGAGCATCTCGTTTGAAACCAATTCTCTTGCTTCCCTTCGTAGTAGTAGTAGTATTTTTATTAATAATAATAATAATAGCTTGGCCTAAGCCGTTAGCTGTTTTCTTTTAAAGACTCTTACAGAATGACGACTAGCAATCTTACGTATCACAATACAATACAATTATAACAAAGATAGTTGCTTTGATTCATAACAATGCACCCTAGCAGATACTACCCGCAGCTGCCCCGCTCGTCACGAGATACCACGCCGTTCTCCCCTAGGATGCAGTTGTTATGTCTCAAGATTGACACTATTTAAAAATCTCTAATGAACTCCTGTCTATATTTGTACGCCTCCCTCAGATAAGAGATTAGAGAGGGCCAGTTGGATCCGTTCAGTAAGTCAAGCATTTCCGTTGTTTCTAGGGTCCATTTTCCGAGGTGCAGTGCACGGTGCTCACCTAATATCGGACATCGCGCCATAAAATGGGCTACGTCTTCTCTTTCATCCAGGTTGCATAGAGTGCATCGGCTTTCAGTCGTTCCATGTGGCATATAGTTGAGTCTGAGGACTTCAGTTCTTGCCCGGAAAATAAGTGATATTGCATATGTGTCCAAATCGTCTCTAAAGTAGTTTCTTTCATATAGGCTGAAACTGAGGCGCTTGTATGTTGACCGGGTGCCACTCTGTCCTTCGTCAATCCTCTGTAACAGTTCTATTTGCCATGTTTCCCAGGTTCTGCTGTCATTTTCATATGTTCTTATGTTGTTGTCTCTTGCCATAGTATCCCATTCAAGGAAGAACTGTGATCTCTCAATCAAAAGTTGTTCGACTATAATTTTTGGGAGCATAGCTTTGCTAATATAGTTAAAGTGCAGCTGCAGGGTGTATTGGTACATTGTAGGTAGTCCTGTTTCTATGTATATGGCATAATTTGGAGTATTTAGGGGCAGGTAAAAGATCTTTTTAATGTAGAAGCGAAGCAATCGCTCTACATCTTCGAATCTGCTAAATCCCCAGACTGGGGCCGCATAACACAGAATTGTCCTGGATGTGGCTAAAAACAGCTTATATTTGGTGCTGTTGTTAACTTTCTTCTTCCCAAGAAGATGCTTTCAAGTGCTATTAATAGCGACTTTAGCGTCTGTCAATTTCTGTGCCAAATGTTTCTTAAATGACATATTGGAAGTCAGTAACACGCCTAGGTATTTGTACTCCTTTACTGTTTCTAGCAAAACTCCATTTAGTGTCCATTCATCCGCTCTGGCTCTACGTCCTCTTCCATCCTTCACTACCATCATTTTTTGTTTATCTGGAGACTCCACGTCTGACAGTAACTACTTAGAGCATCAATCATTTGTTGCATCAGCTGAGAAGTTTCCGCCAATAACACCATGCCGTCGGCATACATCAGAACCTTGATTCGTTCAGATCCAAAATCTACACCTCCGGGAAGATTCGCAGCAATATCATCCACATACAGTGCAAATAGTAGTGGACTCAACAAGCACCCCTGCTTTACACCTGCGTTCGTTTCGAACCATTCTGAAAGTTGGATTCCATCCCATACAGTCGTCTTATTTAAGCTATAAAGGCTTTCTATTATAGCAAGAAACTTGGTCGATACTCCAACATTACTAAGCTTTAGATAAAGACTACGCCTATCAATCGTATCAATCCCTTCGTAGTAAAAACCAAGCGTGAGTTGATCATCAATTTTAGGATTTTTTAATGGCTTCATTCGTTTGATTTTTCTTGGACTAACATATGATTTTGTGTGGCCGGGTGGCTCAGCGGCTAGTGTGCGCGACCGCGGCAAGATCGGCGACCGCGGAACATCTAATGAAAAGTTTTTTCTTTGAATAAACTTTACAACCCGGTCACGCCTCTCTGCTGTTGGCGCCAGCTTTGTAGTAATTAGCCATGAAAAGCTTCTCAAGCTGCCGTTCGGATTCGGCGTTAAACTGTAGGTCCCTTTCTCTTGTGCGAAAATTAGAAGCGCACAAGCCAAGAGATTGAGAGAAGCTCGGCTTTGGCCCTTTGGGGCTGTGTCAACGTGACAAGCCTTGGGGCTGTGTCAACTAGACAAGCCATTTTACCTTTACTTTACATATGATTTTGATGCAAACTGTTCCAAGTTTTCTTTATTATTTTTTTCCCGCCAAAGTGGACTTATGGATGTTGAAGATTCTGTAGATCTCTGTTGGTGGCTTCCCATCTTGGAGTTCAATTAAAATTGATAATTTTGTTCCTAAAGAAATTGAAACTCTGCTTTTCTTCTCCATTTTTACAGAACAATGAACATTAAAAAGAACAGTTACGCCATGGTTGCTTGTACAGAAATTTTGGAATAAAAAAACAGAGGTTGCTACAATAGAAAGTTGCTTATGTAAAGGTTGCTTATAAAGAACGCTTACTGTATTTAGAATGCGTTTAGATGGAACATCACAGGTAGGCCTGCCCCCAAATGTGTTACATAGTTCGCAAAAAACTGTTAACATTTTTTTCAATGCGACTAGCCTCAGTAAAAAACAGAAATAAACGCAGCACAAGCGGTCTCTCACTGAGCGGAACACTTTTTCTCGCACCTCATGTGTTTTCTGTTACGTGTTTTTGGTTGAGCAGTCGGTCATCCGACAACCTCGGACAGCAACTGTTTTGAGCGAGCGCTCACTGCAAAGAGCAGAACAGTGCGAAAAGTGTTTTTTGTTTTGTGCGTTTGGTAGGCTGTTTGTATGTGTGACGCTCGTTATACAAAGACACACACGAGCGCAACACACAGTCACGCATACATACGCAAAAAACAGTTTGGAAGTTTGCTTTCGGCAAAAGTGTCAGTGAAAGACAGTAGAGAAACAGGAACAAAAAAAATTCTCTGAGAGCAACAGAATTGAGCAAAAACATAACTGAAACTGTCTTTCGCTCCCTGTTTTCGTGGTGTCCGTAGCCTAACTGTTTTTTGCCGACAAGTTGAAAGTGTTGTGACAAGTTGACATCTTATGTAGGAGTATTTTTTGGAAGGTTAAATATGATTTTTAGAAACAAACTTGACAATTTGCATGCCAACGCAGCATGCCATATAACATCTCTCGCCTTTGTCTTTAACATTTTGTAATTTGTACTCGTGCTTACATTTTTCTTCTTCATAAAGTCACTCCGCGTACTGTACAGTGCTCTGTTGGACTCGTTTAGTTTTAAGTTAATGTGCCTTTTAAATGACATGACTCCAAGATATTTGAAAAGTTCCACCTCTGCTAGTTCT
This sequence comes from Lordiphosa collinella, assembly GCA_018904265.1. Classification (NCBI taxonomy): domain Eukaryota; kingdom Metazoa; phylum Arthropoda; class Insecta; order Diptera; family Drosophilidae; genus Lordiphosa; species Lordiphosa collinella. The sequence goes on from JAEIFV010000128.1 coordinate 474,606, forward strand.
ATATTCCCAAGGGTCCATTTCTCTTCTATCCTGATTTTCCCCTCTTTTAGCTCGTATTCCCCATTGTTTTCGCCTTGTCCGAGTTGATTACCAGTCCACGTTTTTGCCAGTATCTTTCATTTTTGGTGATTTCGAGTGATTTGCTCGTCCGCGTACATCAGGATTTTAAAAATAAACCTTATTTTAAACTAACTTAAGCTACCTCCCCTTCAGTGGCAAACTAATTTGTGTTCCAGGCATTACTTTACTTCTCCAAGTCCATTTCTTATAATTGCGTTTAGTTTGTGCTTAATTTATAAATAATAAAAAAAAATTTATTAAAATAATTGGTTGAATGTGTGTTATCTATCGCTGGAATAGTCTTAGGTATTTACATACAATAAGAATAGGTCTAGGCTTAGTTATGTTTTGGACTGGCAAATCCCAATGTAATCTACAAATCTAATGATGCAAACATTAAACGCTTATCAATAAGTGCAGGATTCGGAACTAGATGGCTTATTGATGATAAAATTCTATTGCAGTTCCACAGAGTCGGCAGTGTTTGAATTGGAGTTCTCTTCGGATTTCTTGGATAATGGGGAGTCAGATAGATGCGGCGACAGATCACGCAGCTTGACCACATTGCCCACTGAAACCGAATTGGCTGCCTCGGCCACAGAGTAGCCTATGTCAGAGGGCGTGCCCTCCGGATAACCCAAATAGTAGTCGGCAATGCGACCAGCCTCACGTAATCCGCTTAAATAGGCGCCGTGTACAGTTGCAGGATAATTGCGTATGGTATGTTCGCCGGCGAAGAACAGACGTGGTAGTCCCTCTGAATCCTTACCCGGATGTGGGTGTTCTACATTGGGTATAACCGGAGCTGCCAATAGATCATAGTCGCTGCCAGAAGAGCCTACCGAGACATAGCTGTAGGAACCTCTGGCCCAGGGATCGCTACGCCAACGCGTGACTACCGTCTCTTTGGGTTGCGGTACCGAGGCGTTGCCATAAATGTTCTTCAGCACCGACATGCAACGTCCTATGATAATGTCATCCGTTACGCTTTCCACTATATTAGCTGCCATTCCGGCTACCAGAGCCAACAAAACGGGTGAAGAACTGATGCTCCAGAACAGAAACATTTCTCCTGCGATTAAAGATTAACCGATTTGTTATTGTTATTCTCAGATTAGACTCTTTTTAACACTCACCTCTACTGGCCGTAGTGCTGCCCACATGGCCAAACAAATTGGCATTGGGATCCCAGAAGATGCGATCAAAGCAGAGCACCACCTTGTTGAGATTACCAAAACCCAGTCGTCGTATGGCCTGCTGTTTCCAGTCTGGCAGCGGTGGATCGAACTTAACCGTATTCAGCTGCTGGGATTCTTCGTGAGCCACCGCCACTTTCAGTACGCCCAACGTGAGCGTACAAACGGCCAGATCCGCTTTGTAGGTCATCTGTGAGTTGGAAGTCTTAAGGTTTTCCGCCACAATTTCCACACCCTGGCTATTGTATTTGATTTCCTTGACGGCGCTATTGACGCGTATATCCAGGTTTTCGGTTAACGCCACTGGCACACAGGAATAACCATTCCGCACGGTTGTATGATGTCCAATAAACTCAAAATCATCGTCTTGATCCCAATGCTTTAGCGACAAATTGTTAAGTCGTGTGGCATTGGCAAACTCCAGATTGGCAAAATGCCAGTCAAGAATGAGGCGATCGCGGGAGGAGAGGTAAACGTCACTGGAAAAAGGATTGAAATAGATTTAAAATCAATTTATAGACAACCGGAGTCTTAGATGGGGCAAGTTACTTATGCCCAATTATGCCTAAAAGAAACACCAACCCAAATGATATCTATGTGCCCCCTAATCTACATTCCTTCTTGTTATTTGCTCTTCTCGAGATCATCTATACATAAACATAAAAGTGAATGTATTTAGGCGTCTAGGCCGCTGAACCAATCTTGACCAAATTTTAACAGAATAATCTTGTCGATCCGGTTGTTACCGGGTTAAAGGTGGTTTAGAGCAGCGATGTTCAAAAAGAGCGAGGCCACAGCTCAGCTTTGAACTGCCCTCAACGACGGCTGGGCAGCGAATGAAGGCAAAGAGAGCTCTGGTTACACTCATATGTCCGACTTCGGCATGCGCTCGGCTGGTGTGTGTGTAAATAGCCGATTGCGCTCGGCCCCTGGGGGCTATGGAGGAACATCGCTGGTTTAGAGCCATAACTTTGAAATTATATGAGCTTTAATGTGGTGGGATAAAGTACGATATTTTCTCGGTTCCGAAAGATCCGAAAAAATGATGCAGGCCTTGGGTGACTGCCGAACCCAAAGACTCTGGAACTCAACAATATGAGTAACAGCCATACAAAACAGAGTCAGTCAAATTTGCAATGTGGACCGACGATTTTATATGTGTGTGCTGACTGTGTGTTTCTAAGACATATTTCGCACTAATAAAGGGTGATTTTTTAGCTATTATCTTTTTGGCAACACTGGTTTAAACAGCTCACGCACGTTTCGTGTTTTGTTTCACTGTCAAACATCTTCAGTTTGGTCTATAATTTAACCATGAATCGTCTTACAAACGAACAACGCTTGCAAATTATTGAATTTTATTATCAAAATGCGTGCTCTGTTGAGAAAGTTCATCGCGCGCTTCTTCCATTTTTTGGTCAGTTTAATCGACCCACTGAAGCGGCTAATCGGGCTATTGTGACTAAATTTTGCACCAAATTTACATTGTTGGACATTAAACCACCAACACGCTTACGTAGAGTGCGAACTGAAGAAAATATCGCAGCTGTATCGGCCAGTGTTAATGATGACCATCAATTATCGATTCGTCGCCGTTCGCAGCAATTGGGCCTCTGTTACTCAACAACGTGGAAAATTTTGCGGAAGGATTTAGGTGTGAAGCCTTTCAAAATACAGCTGGTGCAAGAATTTAAGCCGAACGACCTACCGCAACGTAGGAATTTTTGGTGAATGGGCTCTTGGAAAGTTGGCCGAAGATCCACTTTTTTACCAACAAATTGTGTTCAGCGACGAAGCTCATTTTTGGCTCAATGGGTACGTAAATAAGCAGAATTGTCGATTTTGGAGTGAATATCAGCCAGAAGCATTGCAAGAGCTACCAATGCATCCAGAAAAAGTCACAGTTTGGTGCGGTTTATGGACTGGTGGCATCATTGGACCGTACTTCTTCAAAGATGATGCGAATCGTAGCGTAACTGTGAATGGTGAGCGCTACCGTGAGATGATATCCAACTTTTTTTTGCCCAAAATGCAAGAGCTTGACTTGCATGACATGTGGTTTCAACAAGACGGTGCCACATGCCACACAGCATGTGCAACAATGGACTTATTGAGAGGCGAGTTCGGTGAACATTTTATTTCACGTTCGGGACCGGTCAATTGGCCGACTAGATCGTGCGATTTAACGCCTTTAGACTATTTTTTATGGGGCTATGTTAAAGCTCATGTCAATACAGCCAACCCCTCTTCAATTGACGCATTGGAAGACAACATTGAAGCATTTATTCGTGAGATACCGGCCGAAATGTTGGAAAGAGTATGTCAAAATTGGACTAAGCGGATGGACCATTTGAGGCGCAGTCACGGTCAACATTTGCATGAAATAATCTTCAAACATTAAATTATATGGACCGTACTATCGATACAAATAAAGATTTCATGCATTTTTCTGAATTTAATGTGTTTTTAATTTTTTTAATACTTTCCTATAGCTCTTAAAAACCAGAAGGTTCGAACCTTCTGGACATAGTAATCGGGATTCCTTATCGATCCGCCAAAGGAATGGTAAAGATCGGATGAACGATAGTCGAGTTATAAGGAAAACAAACAATTATGGGCAGCACCGGTCGCAACGGTGTTGGGCAGCACTTCACAGGTACAGAGAATATTAAAGTCGGGTTTGACCGACTTTCTTACTTGTTTCTTCTGAACTCTCGCAGCAACTCAGCTGAGCGATCAGGTCGTGTAAATTAAGCTTTAGGCACAAAATGTATTCTCAAATCGTCAACTTAATGGGGAATCGGATGATCGGTTCCTTACTCCTTTGTTTAGACTTCTTAAAATTATTCTTCCATCTTGAACTAATCGTGTGATCTTGTAACAGTAGTAAGTTCATGGTGATGTTATGTAAGGTTTAGATGTCTAGGGGCAATAAAGACCCATTACCATACCATATATTCCATATTTAGACCGGGGACAGTTCCTTCTGTCTGAATCATTGCGATGAAAATTTCAAACCCGCTTTGAAAGCTTATCTTAAATGTGTAAGGTTAAGGCTTTTTTTCAATATGTAAAAAAGTCTAGAAAAAGAATTGAACTATTCCTCTCACCTGGGTCCATTCTGTTCCAGTTCGTGTAGCTTCACCTCCAGTTTCTTGCCCTCGTCACGCAATTCCTCGTACATCTTAACTGTGTCCTCCAGCTTGATCTGGGTATTCCTTATGTTATACTCCTGCCTCGCATAGCTCCCCTCATCCCCCGCACTCTTGGGTGACCGTTGCTTGACCAGCATGGCATGCTCCGCTTTAAGTGCAACTATCGTTTCCTTAATACTCTTCAACTTTTTGCGATGCTCAATGATTTTGTTTTGCGCTGCGATAATCTCGTGCATATGCATCGCTCGCTTCTGCATGGCATGCTTCTCTTGCATGCTTATGATCCATTCCAAGGCATCGCCCAGCGAGACAGGAAAATTGCCGGCATAATTGAAGTCCAAACGATGGGATAAATAGCTGGCCGACTCCAGCAAGCGATTGAACTCTCGCTCGATCACATCGTCCTTCTCCTTGGGCACCGGTTTTCCATCCGGGCCGTACAGAGGACAGGTCTGCTGTATGGGCACCAGGTCCATGCCAATTTGTTTACTTAGAATGGTCATCGGATTGCCGTAGACACCGGTCACCACCATGGCACCCAAATCCGCTGTATAGCTATTCTTGCGAAATGTGGCTATGCGTCCACCCACACGATCTCGGGCCTCCAGCACGATGACATCCATGCCGAATTGCTGAAGCTGCTGGGCCACCGCTAGACCGGAAATACCAGCACCAATCACAATCACCTTGCCCAGCTTTTTGACGGGAATGGGCCGCAGACGTTTGAACAGGCCGAAGTTGACGAAGCCATGCCGCTCGAGAAAGGAGTGTATGCGTCTCACCAGATTGGGTTCACTGTCGAAGGGCGGCGGCAGATTCTTCAAAGCGTTATCGTAGGTAAGCTGCAGCTTGGGATTATCCACCCACATATGCAGCAGGCTGTTGCGTATGTTGAGGAATACCCGTTGTCCCAGTATGCCGGAACGGCTGATGTCCGGAAAGCAGGCCTCCTCGTTGGTGGTCATCTTGCTGAAGGGCAGGCGAGACTGAAAGACGGCACCCTCCTGACCGGAGAGAACAGTGGGTGTGCCCACATCCCGCCCAGACTCGGCACTGCCATTTGTGGGGGTGGCCTCTGCGGCTGAGGTTGTTGACTTACGCGATTGGGTATGCGACGTATGCGTGCGTTTCTCAGTGGCGGGGGTCATGGTGCTTGTTGCGGAGCCGGTGGTTGAACTGGATTTCTCGCTGGGCGGCGTCTCGGGGGGTGCTGCACTATGATTTGCTGTGGTGGGTTTATTGGTGTAGTCCACCTTGGGCTTATTGCGTCGACTGGTGCGACGCTCATCGCTGGTCGCACTAGTGGCTGGTGTGGCCTCATTGGAGTCATCATCGAATTTGGCCTTCTGGGCGGGAGTGGTGGGTGCGGTCCGTTTGGGCGAGGGTTCGCCATCCGAGTCGTCGCTGATGAGAGTCACATACTCGATGGGCGCTGCAACGTTGCCGCCGCCGCCACTGGCTGGAGTTGACTTCATTTTAATTGTCCTTTCAGAAAAAACATAAACTGTATTGAAAAGATCACCGTGCTTTTCAAATAAAGTTTCTTCACCTTCTGCGACCGGTACCGAATTGCTGTCCGACTATCGGGTAGTCCTCATTTTAAATAATATTTCCTTTAATTTCGGGGGGATACGCGTAATGTTGCCTGCTCTTGGTGTAACTGTAATCACCACATAAACAAATAATGGACGCAGAGCCTACTTATACCAAAATAGCCAGAGTGGTCACACTAATCTCAAAAGTAGTCAAACGTGGTCGCACTAATGCCCAAAATTGTCGACTGTGGTCGCACTAATACCGAAAAGTAATCGAACGGTCGATTAATTAAAATCGACACCCTTTGCACTAAGTCCGCTCGCGTTTATGGTGTTTGAATTTGACCGTTATAAGAGGTACGCGGAATGTGCAATATATTAGTGGTATTCCTGAAAGTGATTTGCTTTCGTTTTTAATTTCGTGAAAGCAAACCAAAAGCAGTTGACGAAACGACCCAGATTTCATTCTGATTTGCTTTCGATTGCTGAACAATTTGCGCAAATTTAAACAAAGGCGAGAAACCAAAAAAGGACGAATGAAATTGTAAAAAACTAGATTTCTAGACTTCTTAAGTAAGTTTGTGGGCAGAATATGTAGTTTAGAATGTTTGTAACTTTACAAAGGTTAATTTAATTGATTATGTATTTGATTATTGGCAAGCGAAGTGACTTATGCCATTTGGCAGAACTTAAGAGGAAAAGGCAGGACAAAATTGTAGAAGAAAATTAAAGGAGAATTATACAGATAAGTAGTCCCAAACATATTTGCCTACGTCAAGCACACTTGAGCAATTATGACTTTGTCCACTCTTGGCCGCTGGCCAATTTATACAATAGGCTCGTATGCATTCTAAAATGCAAACAATAAATAAGTAACTCATTGAATTGCTTAAATTTTCAACGCGACTAAACTTACAACTTTTTCACATTTAAGTAAGAGCAGAATTTAAGGGGGTAGAGAAAATCGTCCTAAAAGGATTTTTTGAAATGCGAAATACATTAGAAGATAAAGCCCTTTAAATGACCTAAAGTGACCCGATCTGCCTATCAACTGAAAACTTTAAACGCGTTTATCTCGAAACCACGTTTTTCAAGCTGGCGGCACTGATTGCGCCTGTAGTTCTGAACCGATTTTGATGAAACAAAGTGCAATCGTCGCAAAATTTTCACCATTATAGCCCCTATTTCAATAATAGTCTTAAACATTTTTTTACTATTTTTTTTTACACTAAACTACAACAAAAATGGTCCAAAATCGATTTTTCATCTGCCTATCATTTTGTAACTCCGCTCGGAGATATGACGCTTTTTTTCTGTTAGAGATATGGCGTTTCGAAACGACATATCTCCGCGCGGAGATATGACTCTTTTTTTCTGTCGGAGATGTGTCGTTTCCGCGCGGAGTTAAGTCTTTTTGAAACAACATATCTCCGACAGAAAAAAACGTCATAACTCCGCGCGGAGATATGTCGTTTGTAACACGTCGGAGATATGACGCTTTTTTCCTGTCGGAGATATGTCGTTTCAAAACGACTTAACTCCGCGCGTAAACGACACATCTCCGACGGAAAAAAGCGTCATATCTCCGCGCGGAACGACGTTTCGAAACGACATATCTCTGACAGAAAAAAAGCGTTATATCTTCGCGAGGGGATATGTCGTTTTAAAACGACATATCTCCGAGCGGAGTTATGACGCTTTGAAACAACATAACTCCGCGCGGAGATATGTCGTCGGAGATATGTCGTTACCCCGTTACTTCAGCTATCTCCGCTGGCAAAATGTACTGGTCGAAGATATGACGTTGGAGATATGTATGTCGCTATGCCGAAGTAACCAAGTTTGGATTGCTCAAAGATCTAGATTGACTGAAAATGCCTTTAACACAGAAAAATCTCATGGACCGATTTTCTATCTGTGACTCGCTACTGAATTGCAACAAAATCGATCAATTTTTAAAGGATGATAACTGCCCTGTCGGACTTTGCAGCATGCGGAATCGGAATTGGTAGCTGTTCTAGTTTCCGAAAAACGATCCTTTTTAAAAGTTTTGCCTAAGAGTCAGTTTAATGAAAAGTAAGTGCCAATTTTCTTGGCAACTGTGATTCTTTGTATCTTGCAAGTATTTTTATTTTAAAATGTCAAATATAGTGAAGATTTTGAAGTATCTATAGACATATCGAGCCTTCAATTTGATTTAAAATCATTTTTATTAAATTTGTGCCTCAGAAATTGCATGTAGACGAAAGAAAAACGATCGAAATGAAACCGAGCTGTTCGCAATTCCGTAACAGCGCATGCGCAGTGCTGATCGAAATTGTCAAGGCTGCCTTATGGCTGAATTGATATTCGATAACGATTCGAACATTCATTCGAAAAGACAATAGATTTCTATTTCACTCGGAAACGCGAACACCAAAATGAAAACAATTCGGAATTGCGATCGTTTTACTTTTTCATTCCACTCGGAAACGGGAACAGGCCTGTTTATATATATCATGTAAGGCCCAATATCTATCTATTCTGAAAAGATCAATAAGATCGGACAAAAAACACCGAAGTTATATACGAATCAATTTTGCTTGTGGGAGAGAGGGGGTCTTGCATTGTCAGCTATCGCGCGCGCCCACATGCGCGCATTCGTTTGTGTGTATGTGTGAGTGTGCGTATATGTAAAGGAAAACACACGAAATCAAGGGAACAGGGTATTTTGTAGTCGGGGCACTCGACTACAGCTCCATTACTTGTTTTTTCTGTGTACTTCTTCGGCGACAGAGAATTGTGAAAGATGTGCCTTTTTCATAGTGTCAAGTCCGAAAAATGGATCACCTTCCTCAACATCAAGCGAAAACGGTCGTGGTCGATTAGCCATCTGCCGGCGCAGCCTGTAAAATGGAGCGTTATTTCTCTTTGCACAATTTCATGATCCCCATTTTCCCATTTTTATGGGAACAGGGTATAAAAATATGTCGAAAATATGTTAAATATAGTATGTATGAGCATATGGTCGGGTGGCTCAGCGGCTAGTGTGCGCGACTGCTGTGCATGGGGTCGTGGGTTCGATCCAGCCTCGGAACATCTAATGAAAAGTTGGCCGACCTAGCACAGTAGTGTTGGAAAATGTTCACAAACAATATGAAAAAGGGGAAGTTAAGTTTGAAGTTTGGTGCCTTTACCTTGCACAGTTTTTTTTTCGGTCGATTTTAATAGAGAATGCTTGTTATTGATTTGCAAACATGGACAAAATTGGTCATCGTTATGTGATACAATACTTTCATATAAAAGGTCTTAGTCCAACCAATATTAAAAAGGAGCTGGATTCTACCTTACGTAATTGTGCTCCCTCGTTTACAACAATAAAATATTGGGTGGCTAAGTTTAAGCGAGGTCGTTTGAGCTGCGAAGATGAACATCGTAATGGGCGTCCAAATGAGGTGACCACTTTAGAAATGGTGGCCAAAATTAAAAAATGCGATTGAAAGTTCGTGAGTTAGCTGAATGTGTAGGCATTTCAAAAAGTGCTGTACATCGCATATTGACCGAAAAATTGGACATGAAAAAGTTATGCGCAAGATGGGTGCCGCGTTTGCTGTTCCATCATGACAATGCTCCGGTTCACTCCTCTGCCATTGCAGTGGCTAAAATTAATAAATTAAAATTTGAATTGCTACCTCATGCCCCTTATTCGCCAGACTTAGCTCCCTCTGATTATTTCTTATTTCCAAACTTGAAAAAATGGCCTTAGATGTTAATCTAAACAACTCATTCTTATATCCTAACCGTTATGATGTGTTTCACAAGTGAAACGTTTTCGTTATTTTTGATCAATGAATTTGGCCAAAATCAAGCTTGTGTCAGTATCCCAGCTTTCTTAGCTGGCTATGATCCGTTAAGCTTTTCAGCAGGTTCCCGCGTTTTCATTTATCATTGCCCTGATTTAATTGTTAACAGTCTCGAAGGGTCGGCCAGTGCAATATATTGAAATGAATAGAAAAACAGAACCTCCTCGCTCCAGCTAAAACTTTAACGGAATGAGTGAATATCTCATCTGAAGCTTACAGAGAAACTGTCTTTAAAATGTGCAAACAGCCCATGATATATGCATCACGGCTTTAGTATGATCCATCACATCAGTAAACGAACAAATCAATTACCTATAAATACAGCTTTAATTCAAATTCTCGACTGCATGGCAGTCCTTAATAGCTACTTCAACCCTTTTCCCATTGGCAAATTGAGACTCCACACCAGTTTCAGGTTATTTTGCTCTAAAACTTTTCTTGAGGGTATTTAAATACTAAATCAATCCCGATCATCACAACAACCATCGTAGATGATATTCGCGGTACAGGCTTGCATGGTTTCATCGAAAAAGTGATCCCAATGACAGGTGTGTTCCTCCGTTTCCACACCGTTCACACAGCTGATGAAATTATGACAATTGTTGCTACTGCTAGTCACCAGCATGGTGCCACGTCCTTCGCAACGATTGTGGGTGCATACAACTGAAGTAGCTTTATCGCACTTCTGACGCTCCGCATCAAAGAAATATCCCTCTGCACATTGACTCCAAATGGGATCCACATCCTCTACACTTCCTAGATCCTTGCAACGGAAGTAACCGCGACAGGTTACACCATCGGGTTGATAACCCTTCAGTACTTTGGTACCCTTCTTACAGACACCAGCCTTGGGATGAGCAGTGCACGCCACCTGATTGGGCGGCAAACACGTACCGGTTTCTACGTTAAAGTATTTGGTTTCCTTCAGAGTGTTGCAGGATTTCTGCACATGATTGCCGTTCTTGTCGCACTCAAAGTAGCTGGTACAGTCGGTCTCATCACGAAATTTGGTTTTGTCGGGTAAAATTTCACATATATTGGCCACATCGACACATTTCGAATCCACGGTATGCACACAAGTTTGAGAGACTTCATCAAAATGCTGATCTCCTTCGCACAGTCCCTTCAAGGGTTCACCATTCCTACAGAAGAAATAATACTGACAATCCGTGGGATCTGATACCCAGAGCCCGTCCAGTCCCTCGCAACGATTACCACAATATGCGGTGCTGCTGGCCAGAGCTTTACCGCACTTTTGAGTGATAGGATCAAAATACGTATCGCTGGAACATTTTTCCACAGAACCCTCACCATCAATGCATTCGATAAACTCGTTACAGGTGCCAGGCTTACGGATTAGTGTATTATTTTTGAAAAGACGACACAGTTCCTCATACTCTTTCAGAGCGTAAACTGCACTGCAATAGGTCAGTAGAACTACAGCCAGGCCATAGGAATGCATGGTGGATAGCTGAAATAATGAAAGGTTTTAGACTAACCCTCAAGAAATGCTTCGACAATTGCGTCTTACTTGTGTTTAGTTAGTCGTATACCTGCAGACTAAATTGAGATACGTCAACGAATGCTGTTTATATGGTTAGCAGCTACTGGTACAACACTTTATTACCTACCTCTTCAAACTTTTCAAATCTAATCTGTATTTGCAACGACAAAGCGTAAATGTTATTGTTCATAAAAGGGAAAGTTATTTTAGTCAGATCCTCCTTTGAAACATATTGATCCTCTTATGTCAAAATCGCTGTTTCACATGTCCAACGTATGGCTGGCACCTTCCACAATGGCGTCTCCACCCCCTCATAAATGTACAATTGCCACTTACTTGTTGCTAATTAATTGATCTATAAATAAAAAAAATTGGGTTCCTATCACAAAGCTGATTGTGTGTTTATTTTGCCACCATAAACTTGTCAGATTGATTATAAAAAACCCAACACATACTACGAATACCATTGGCTTCTGTCTGATCGTTTTCACTTCGTTTTTTGTCAACTTTTTTGATTTCTTTTTTTTTTTTGCAATTTTTGAATTACACCCTTTGATAGCGTATGAATGAATCGAAACGATTATTGAACACCTGATTCGAAAAGATAGATAGCACGATTAAGTGGTTGACGCTTGCGTCAACTGACAATTTGAGATTCATCTGGGACTATGTCATTCTTATAAGAAGCAATTGGCCGAGCCGAAGTTAACTTTCCCCTATTTTTCTCACTAAAACTAGTTTTTCGACCGATCGTACCTATGACAGCAACATATATGCTATAGGTGCAATTGCCGTTTATCTAATCTAGGCTCAAATGAAATATTGGCTCGTTGAAAAATATCCCTTTTTTTTGTTTTGTGCAGTACAGCTGAACTATTCACAATATGCTTATTTGGGAATGTTCAAAAACGCTGCTAAGGCATACAGCCAGGCTCCCACTTTCGCATTCGCAAAAGTTTTGCGTCAGCGTTGTTTGAGTTGGTCAGCCGATATGAGCCATTTCTTCGTACTGCTAAGAAAGATAGTTTATGCCTCTGCTGATGAAGCTCGATTTGTTGAGAATTAGACACCCTTTTCTGCCTGTTTATTAATATTATACTCTGTTGCTGTAATCTTTGCAAAAGTATCATTTGGGCTGAGCGACCACTTCGATGCCGAATCGTTGTTTCAAAATGCCTGGACACAATTGGGAATAATATTCAATTTACATTAGGGCGTAAAGTAGGGTTGTCGATATTTCTCAAAATATCAATATCTATAATATCAAAAATCAAAAATTTCAGTATAGATATTTGATATATCGAGTCTAAAAAATATCCATTTATCGATAATATCGATATTGTCTTAAGCTTACAAAAAAAAAAACTGAAAAGCTGGTACAGAAAGTCTACACCATCAGACTACTAATGAAGAGTGCCAATAGCCATTCTATCTGATCCTTCCAATAGCAATGGCATAAGATAAAAATGATTTAGTTTTAGTTTTAGTGAAATTAGACAATATTTTCAAAGTAACTTAGTAGTGAAGTTTTTTTTTCATTAAACCTTAAGGACTAACAGACTTAGAGCCGATTTCACATCTTCCATATAAAGCTATCTGTCACATAAACTAACAAATAACAGAGTAAATTGTGAGTTTATCTGACAATCAGCAACTATCTAGAAAATGAGAAATCGGCCCTTAGCTTACTAAAATTATAAAGTGACAGACTGATTCTCTTATAGAATGTTGATTGCTTTTTACCAATAGTGGTTGGCCAATGACTTTAAGAAAACCCGCTGCTTTATATGTTCCCCAGTCATTCTGCTGCGGTTGTCAGAAACCACTAGTTTGATTGCGGATGCCATCCGTTCAGATGGTACACTCATAAAAAAAAGTCCCAAATTAGCCCTTAAAATTGGAAATTCGCCTTTGAAATCCGTCCTAAGGCGACTCACCCTAAAATTTAGAAAAATAATTTTTAATTATTATGGAAGCCCAGCCCCCCCCCCCCCGCCCCCACCAGCCTCAAGCTTTTCTAAAACAAAGGGCAACTTTTTTTTTTTTTGCAGTAAAGTAGAATCTATTTCTACACTTTTAAAACAGAATCATAGAAAACTATTTTTTCTTAAAAAACCCCCCCCACAACCCACACTATTTTTTCCTAATATTGAGACAAATTTTTTGTTAATAAGAGAAAAGGTATTTTCTTAAAAGCAGAAAAAATTGTTTAAGACTACTGGTTCAAGTCCACCACCGGGTCCAGGTCCACCACCGGTCCAGGTCCACCTCAATGGCCACCTCCAATTCCACCTCCAAGACCACGTCCCCCACAATTCAGGTCCACCAGCGGGTCCAGGTCCACCTCAATGGCCTACCTCCAGTTCAGGTCCAAGACCGCCACCGGTCCAGGGCCAAGTCCACCACCGGGTCCAGGTCCACTACCGGGTCCAGGTCCACCTCAATGGCCACCTCCAGTTCCCACCGCCGGTTCAGGTCCAAGTCCGCGACCGGTCCAGGTCCAAGTCCACCACCGGTCCGGTCCAGGTCCAAGTCCACCACCGGTCCAGCTGCAGGTCCGCTTCGTTCGAACAACACCCCAGCTGCTTTGATTAATTTTTATTAAATAAATAAAAATCTTCAGGGACTGGGACTAGAACCCGTCGCGCGCAACGACGGCGGCCGCTTAGACGGTTAGGCTATTTCACAGCGTTGAAGTGGCACGCCAAAATGGGCTACTTATATTTTTGCAGTGGAGCAAAAATTCCTGAAATCTAACACCTTCACCAAAGGTACATAGAGTTTAATAAGTTTGTGCAAAAGTATGTAACAGCCAGAAGGAAGCATCTCCGACCTCATAAAGTATATATATTCTTGATCAGCATCAACAGCCGAGTCGATATAGCCATGTCCGTTTGTCCGTCTGTCTGTCCGTATGAACGCACAGATCTCAGAGATGGTAAGAGATAGAGGTTTGACATGTATGGGACATATGCTTCTTCTATTCTGCAGGCAGATCAAGTTTATTTTAAATTTTGGCCACGACCCCTCCTGCCCCCGCAATTTGAGAAAATTATTATTTATCGATTTTCTAAAGGAATCATAAAGATCGGATCACGGTTCTCAAGATATGATCAAAAGAGCAGCAAAGAGCAGCGCTGTTTACCGCTGCCACTGCAGCATCAAAATTTATGTTCGTTGGTACAGAGTATTATATAGTCGGGCTTGACCGACTTTCTTCCTTGTTTTTCTAAAAGCAATGGCTACTATCGCCATATTTTTAAAAAAATTAGTTCCAGAAAATTTTCCTGTTTTTAAGAAATTACAGTATTCTCTTTAAGGGCTACTTTTTTCTAAAATTAAAGGTTAATTTTGCCCTATTTTTAAGAAAAAGACTTTGGGAAAATTCGCCCTAATTATCAGAAAAATCTGGCCTTTTCTTGTTTTTAGAAAATTTTTTTTCTAACAAAAAATTTTGTATGCCATATTTTTCTTAGTTTCAGAAAACTTTTTCAGTTTTTTAGAAAATTTTTTCTAAATACCAGGGCAAATTTAAAAATAAGGCAATTTTCTAAAATTCATGGGGAATTTTTTTCTGAGTATACAAAACTTCCAGGCGCAATTAAGTATCGAAAAGCGATTTCAGACAACTTGGGCCATTCATCCATAATTGGGTTCAAGTCGTGGTTAGCACACGACACGGCTTTCTATTAGAACTCGCTCATCTCTTTAGAGGATAGTTTATTCAGTGAATTGTGGGGGAGTGAGTCATCTTTAGTGCCCTCCCACACTGATACCTCACCAGCATATGTTATAGTCTGAAAAAAACATTTGAATTGAAAGCATCTGTTTTCAAGATCTGAAAGAAGCACATACCTTTGACTCATTTGGTTGGTATGGCTTGTGTTCGGATATATCTGTTTCGGAAACTATAGCGGGCATTGCATTTGCAGCAGCGAGTCTTGTCGTAAAGTACGTCTTTTTAAAGCGTGGATCCAATAGCGTGGCTTTTGCAACCATCTGGTTGGATTCACTTAGTGAACGACGTCTTTCTGCAGCTTTCTGAAAAAGTTCCTTTGCTGTCTCTCCCAACTCTGTTTCCACTTCAACAGTAGCTAGTTTTTGCAGCATTAATGTAGTCATGGGATTTCCAAACTTATGGTGACATATTTTTCCCCGCTTACATTTTCAGTTGCTTCTTTGAAGGGGAGCAACAGTTTAATGTTTCGAGTGATGTTTAGTTCATATCCAGTAAGCATTTCCGGATATTTCCCAGCGTTGCTCGCAGCGTTGCGCTTTTATAAAACAGCTGACACAAGTTCGGAAATCTTTATAAAACACTTCATCATGTCTAATGATGAATTCCATCTAGTATCAACGTTTTTTAGTAAAATGCATACACATCGTTCTGGAATATTAGCTTCTGTTTAAAGCTTTCTTAGCTCGTCCATAGCAGGGACACTGTACATAAAAAACGTCACGACTCCCTTGAAGTGAGTAACTAACTACTGAACAAGAACAACTCACAGAGCAAGAGCGAGAGAACAAGAACAACTGAACAACTCTGACGCTTGCTCAGTTTAGTGAACAACTCAATTTTATTCACTCACTCATGATCAACCCAACACTAGTAGAAGGCTCGCTTACTAAATTTTTTGTGTTTTTAGCCGAAATACCAGTCAACTAGTACGGTCCATTGAACCAACATTAGAACTACAGCTTTAACCGACCCCCCCCAAATGTGCTTACCAAAGACCGCAGGTAAGGGTTCCAAAGGATGAGACTTAAGAAAAACTTCTGTGCTCAGAGCTTTTAGTTCGACGCCGAATCAGAAAACCGATGTGAAGGCGGGAGCAAACCAAGGCTACCAGGTTTGCTTTGTATAAAATGGAACGACCCTTTATATTCCCGAAATCCAACCACCCTTTAATAATTCAATTTGCTTTTAATATATGTACATTGACATTAACACACAGCATACGTCAGCACATTGGGCACACAGGCTCCCAGTGCTTCGTCGAAAAAGTAATTGTTGCAACTCTTCTCATCCAATTTGACGCCATCCACACAGCGCAGATAATGGCGACAACCTTTTGTGCTGCTCAGTACAAAGTTTAGTGACCGTCCATCGCAACGATCCTCAGCGCAAGCTACCAGATTAGGTGCACGACAGGATTGAGTTTTGCTATCAAAGAATGTATCCCTGGGACATTGGTTCCAAATTGGTTTGGCATCAGGTGTACCGTCCGCCTGTTCGGCACAAAAGAAATAGCCCCGGCAAGTGGCGCCATCGGAGACTTGTTTGTTTTTAAGCGGAGTTTTCACGGTGCCGCAAACATTATTGGGCAGTGGATGCTCATCGCATTTTATTTGGGCTTTGGCCACACAGCTACCGGTGCTAGCATCGTAGTAGGTTTTGGAGCAGGTTTTCGTTTGCAGTTCACCTTTGGTGCAGGTATGATACAGATTACAACCCTTGACATTGTCAAAGTTAACGCCATTCTTCACAATGCTACAATAGTCAAAATCCAGCGTAGTACATTCCGATTCATGGAGTCGGGTACAGGTTTGCGTAGTGGCATTGAAGTGAGTGTCGTCCGGACAGGTGCCAAACAGGGGTGTCTCGTCATCAGCGCAGTAGTAGTAACCATAGCAGGACTTGGGATCGGACACGAATTGAGTTGAGGCACTGAGGCACGACACATCACAGCTGGAATCGCCGGTCAGGGTTTTAACGCAAGTTTCCTTGTCTTTGTCAAAGAATGGAGTGGAGCCCGTACAGCTGGAAATGTGGCTAACAAAGTCTATGCACTTGATATACCGACTACATGAATCCGGGTCACGTATGATAGTGTTATTGGGAAACAGACGGCAAACGTCTTCCGTGCGTGCCGCAGACAGGGGACTGGTTATTACCAAAAGGGCCATTAGGCCTAAGCACCAATCCAGAACTGCAAAGTATTTAAATGTTAAGCCATGGACATTTTGAACAACTGGAAAATACGCACCTCTCATGATCGTACGAAGTGTCAACCTCCAACTTAACACGCTTAATGCGCACAGCACACAGCACTTGCTTGGTTTTATTAACTCATATATCGAAGGATCAGTTATATACGTATTTTTGGTATAACCACTTAATTATTTATTTTCATTGATAACCATTTCGACTTTTTTGTCTAACCAGTGCGAGAGTAACACACATTTGGTGAGATAAGATTGTTTAAATTCGCACCAGAAGTATAGGTATGTACATAGATGCGGCCAGAGCAAGAACACCCTTGCTTCAATACCTTTCAAATCATTTAAGTATATACATGTTGAGTCATTTCTGCTGCCTACTGTTAGGCTTACAATTTTACATATCTCTCTAATATAGTGTACTTTTGGGAGTAACACGAAAATCATATAGAATCACCACCAACTCTATTCTTGAACAAGACTAATTTTGTTGCCTATTTGAATTACAAATACAAAGAATACTTTGGTATCAGCTTTTCAAATTGCTTTATATTGAAAGATGCTGATTTTTGAAAGTAATTACTTCCTTCTTTTTCTTTTTTGGCCTTCGCGATATCTTTCTTCAACTCGTAACCCCATTTCAGCTTCTTTCGTCCCTGATTGGGCTCTCCATTTGCAAAGCCACTTTGCTGGAGCCGCTGTTGTTTTATGCGCTTAACAGGATAAGTGTTCCCATTGAGCTCTTACAGTTCGCGATTCATTCGTCACCCACTTTTATAGGTCCATAAATCCTCCGAAGTACATTTCTCTCGAACACGCCCATTGCCCCCTCATCCGCTGCTGTTAATGTTCTTGCTTCTGCGACGTATTGCACGACTGCGATTATATAGAGCAATTTTTGTTTTTCAAGAGAGGGCTCTGCTATAGAACTCCCTACGGTTTGGAAGAGTAATTCTTCTTTGGATTTCCAAACTGATGTTGTTGTCGCTGGTTATCATCGTTCCGAGGTAGACAAAGTCCTTAACAACCTTGAAGTTGTAGTCTCCCATTGCTACAGATTGTCCAAGCGTAGACTCACTGCGCGATGAAAGTAATATCCTTTTGACTTTATTCAGTTCCCTTGGATGAAGAAAAAAGATCAATTCAATATTTTTTACATTAAAAAGCTTCTAAGGATTGTGAAATAATGACATAAGTATCTTTTTTTTTTGCTTCAAGTTTCGAACTTAGTAATAGAATCGATAGCCATCCAGTCAAGTATGACCGTAGATGATACAGAGAAACTTTTTTATTTCGTATTTTTTATTGTTATCAATAGAAATTGCCGGCGTCTGTCATAATGCTGGGTTTGTAATGCGTCACATGTCAGTGTCACAATGTCACAGCTCCATACGAATTTGACATTGTGACACTAAAATGTGACACTCTGTGACGCAGTATAAACCCAGCATTAAATTAAACAAATTAAACGAAATAAAATGCTTATAAGATGAAGTCCTGCTTAAAAAATTGCAAAAACTATTTATAGTTCAGTGGATAACGAAAACAACAAGGCACTGTTTTGTTTTCCAAAAAGTCCACATTTACTGGAGAAGTGGCTCAAGTTTATGGGAAAAAATAGGGGATAGTTAACTTCGGCTCGGCTACTTTTCGGACCTTACTTTTCCATGCTATCATGGAAAAGCATAACAATCTGTTAATTACGAAATTTGGAGGCCATCACTAGAACTTCTTTTTCGACCGAACATTCATACTGCGGCTATATTCTATAGTCATCCGATTTTGACAAAACTTTGTAGAATTGTGTAAAAGTATATAAAATAAGTATACGCCAATGAAAAGGACGTTTCCATTCAAAACAAAGAGTTTTTCCCACAAGAACTAGTTTTTCGACCGATTGTTCCTATGGCGGCTATATAATATAGTCATCCGATTTTCACCAAACTTTGTAGAATCGTGTGAGAACATGTAAAACAAACACATGCCAATTTTGAGGACATTTCGATTAAAAACAAAAAAGTTTTTCTAAGTAAGACTACTTTACAGATTCTTCTTTTCTATGACAGCTATACTATATAGATGTCCGACTTCGACCTAATTTGGTGGAATCATGGAAAAGCTTAGTAAACTAAGTTTGGAGGCGTTTCCATTGAAAACAAAAAGTTTTTCTCACTAAGACTAGTTTTTCGACCGATCGTTCCTATGACAGCTAAATGCTATAGTCATCCGATCCGGCCAGTTCCGACAAGTGTGCAGCGTATTTGTACCAAAAGACTTCGTGCAAAGTTTGGTGAGGATAGCTTTAAAACTGACGGAGGAGATAGCATAGAAACAGACAGACGGACGGACACACGGACAAGGCTAAATCAACGCAGCTCGTCATGCTGATCAAGAATATATATACTTTATGTGGTCGGAGAAGCTTCCTTCAATGCGTTACAAACATCCGCACAATTTTATAATACACTCTGCAAGGGTATCAAAAAAAACATGTTTTTTGGCGCCACATTTGCTCAAGTCGCCCCAACGTGCGCCGTGCCTCCACATCGCACTGTGGGCCAGAAATCTCATTTTTTTGCCAAAACTCTGTCATATCTACACCAGACTAGCTAGGAAGCTGAAAATTTTTACGAAATGTTCTTGAAAGATTGAACTTAACGCACATAATTTTTAAAAAAATTTACAAATTTTATAACATATTGATAATTCAAATCAAAGTTGGAAAATTTTTCAACATTTTGGTTTTTTAATTAATAAAAAAAAAACTCGTAACTAGATTTAAGCCAAATTTTGCATAGAGGTACATATAAGTTAACGTTGTTTTTTGGAAAAAAAATTGTCATGATCTGATTAGTCGTTTATGAGTTATTGACCCAAAATGGTACGAACTTTGACTGCCCTCCCCGTTAAGGATTTTCAGTCAAGCTGATTACTTTCACCATTACTTTCATTTATTTAACCTGTTCCTTATATTGGATTCTTAAAACAAAAAATTAAAAACAAAAAATTTATTAATTAAAAAATAATTTTAGTATGTATTTTAATCCCTAATTCCGTGCTTCTAAAAGTATGCTACACATTTTAATCCATGGGAATGAAAATAGCTTAGCTCTCACAGTTTGGCTTCATTGTCCAAATTCCGATGTTTTAAAAAAGAAAAGCATACTTTTCGGCTGACTTGAAAATTAAAACTGGCTCGATGCCAAATGGGGATACATTTTTAAAAGCGATTTTATAAAATTCAAAGCAAAACCGCGCAAAAGCGCATACCTCCAGTTATAGTACAATACTCAAAGAAAATAATTAGTCATGTTGCGAGTGAATACCCTGTGGCACTCGTGGGCACTCAAAAGTCAAAGATGCCAAATGTAAAAAACCCACAAAATTTAAGGTTTTTTCCATTTTTTATGAAAACGAAGAGAATTGGAAACTTTATTATAATTTTTTATTGAACTCTATTCCGTAGTCGAAAATATACAACCAAACTCTAGAAGCTGTTTCTTTCGAAGTTTCGACTATGAATTTTCCATTTTTAGGAGCAATTTTAAGAAAAATCAACTTTAAATTGCTGCCATTCAAAAACCAATTTGTAAAAATGTTCCAAATTTTGGCATAAAATAGCTGTAAGTATTCTTAATCATTTCCGACAATCGTTTTTTCTAGTTTCTCAAACAAAAAAGTGGGACTTTTGGCCAAAATTTCGGCCTGCTGGCCCAGTGTGCATCGGCACTAGGATAACCTTATAAATAAGCACCTGTTTTTCAGCGACAGTTTGTTGTTGGCATTCAGGAGCCATCTTATCCTTATCGCCTGCTACGCGGCCAAGGGATAAGTAAAATAGTCATCCTTTAGACGATTTTCAGCTCCTTTGGATGACTAAAAGGATATTAAAGTCAAATCCAGTCCAAATGGATACGGAAATCATCAAAAGGATATTTTTTAATATTCTTTTTTCTGTGTTTAGGTAGTTATGCCCTGATATGTGCGGAAGGGACTAATGTCACCTCAGAGAGTGTGAGTAACGCCGGCACATTTTTCCAGATTAACTGAGATATTCCATCTGTAGCCCCAGCTCTCTCATTTTTAAAGGTACTCTTGGAGTGCGTCTGTTGCCAAATAGACACACTTGTACTTTGCCATAATGGCAGTGTCGTCTGCATAGGTGGCTATAAGAAGGTCATTCGGGTCGTCGATATGTATGTCACGCGCGCTATGGGCATGTCTGAGTTGAAAAGGCTATACAGTGCTGGACCTAGCACGCAGCCTTGAGGTACTCCCGCTCGAATCCTCGTTTTGTGGTATGCAAGGCCATTCTGGACCCCACTAAAGGTCCTGTCAGTGATGAAAGTCTTTACCATTAGGTAGATTTGTGAATGAAGGTTCCCTTAATTTTAACTCCATCGTGCTAGATGCGGTCAAGTGCCTGTTGAGTATCCAAGTACGCTGCCACAACGTACTCCTTGGCGTACAATCCTGGCAGGACTAAGTTGACCTCTCTGAGTAGCTGGTCCGGTGTGCCAAACTGGAACTTTGGAATCTTTCGTTTAATAACTGGCGTTTCAAAGATTCTCTTCAGGAGTCCAATTCGTCTGGTGGTTTTCCTGGCTTAAGTAACATAACAATCGGCGGTGTCCCAGAAATCTCTTTCAACCAAATTCCAACTCAAAACCGATTCTCGGTATCTTAATAATCTCTTTCGGTTGATTTCAAGCCTCTCGTATTTTGTCAGACCAACCAATACACAAACCTACGCAGCTTATCACTGTTTTTGTAGTAGGACCATAATCTTATACAAACACCCTTTAAGTAGACTTTCGAAGAAAACGAAATCTCTCATAGTTCTGGGACACCGACGGATTTCTCGAGCGATTTGCAAACCAACCGAAACAAAATCTCTAGAGAGGACACCGCCGAATATAAAGCATTTTCAAAGCGTTGGGAAAGTAGCTAAGAGGACCTGATCCGCTCAGCTGAGTTTTCGCCTGAGTGGCTGTCAGCTCGTGTAAACAGGCGTCTGAGGTAGGCACCTGATTTACTCAGGTGAGTGATCACGCGATATAGAACCGGTTCTAATTGACCTGACCACTCAGCTGAGCGTGATAGGGTTGCCTGATTGAAGTGTGCGAGCGCTGCCACTTCCTGGCTTTCGATATACAATTGTTATCGATTTTTGGCTAAAGGTATGTTTTTTTATTTATGTCAAATCACGGCTTATTGAAATAAAACATTAAAATTGATTTTTTTTTTTTTTATAGATTACTTTTATTGGTAACTAGCCTTCTGCTACCCTTTTTTGGCCTCTTATGCTAGTGTGATATTGGTTTTTAACAGTACTTGGCAGTGTCCATTTGGGCTTACCGATAATGTATAAGTGTTTTAATGTAGGTATTTAGTGAGAAAGTGTGAGAATTTGGTGTAAATGGTGTCCTGCTAGAGTCGCTGTGAGTTCAGGTCCTTGGGTAAGACTCTCTTTAACCTTCTTCTTTGACGTACACCTTGGATTCTCCGTTTTCTTAACAAGCTTTTAGCCAGTTTGTTTGGGTGGTGAGATAGCTTGTCAAGGTAAATGGCGGCCTGTTTGTCGATAACATCTCCAACCATATCCCTGGTTCTCAGGTACCATTCAGCTCCCGTAATGCGTCTAAGGATTTTCGCCTGGACCACTCTAATCTTACTCAGGTGAGACTTCGCCGCGATTCCATAAATTTGTAGGCCATATCTCCATACCGGAGCCAGAATAGCCTAGTAGATTAGGACTTTGTTTCTGAGAGACAGCTTGTTGTTGGAGTTCAGGAGCCACCCCATACGCCGTGGTCAGTCTTAATGCTCCCTAAGCTGACCGTGCAAGAATACTTCCGGGCACACTTGTCCGTGTTTATGGCAATGTTTCATCTAGCGGCCCAATTGCTAAACCTATTCAAGTACTCTTGAAGGGCATCTGTGGCTGTGTATATGCATTTGCTGCGGGCAAGTATGGCCGTGTCATCAGCAAATGTTGCAATTAGAAGATCTTCGGGGTTTTCAAGCGGAACGCTACAGGCTCTAGGCATATCGTGAGTGAATAGGGAGTATAGCGTAGGACCCAATACGTTACCCTGCGCTACACCAGCCCGAATTGTTCGTGTTTGGGATGTCACTCCGTCCTGTGTAACCTCAAAAGCTCTGTCCGTCAGAAAGCTCTTGATTGGAAGGTACAGTTGGGGCGGAAGAAGTTTCTTGATCTTCGAGAGCAGACCTACGTACTCTTTTCCGTCATACCCTTCAAGGATGTAGTTGACCACTCGGGAGTTCCATGGCTCAGCCGGAAGCAAAATTGGAAATCGGGTATGGCTTTTCGAATAGATCGAATATCAAGTATTCTTCGAAGGATACAGCGCTCGAAAATCTTTCCAAGGGTGGATAGTAGGCTAATCGACCGGTAGGAATCAAGGCAGGATGGTGGTTTTCCATTCTTGTGAAAGAGAACAATTCTGGCTTTCTTCCAGGGTGATGGAAAATGGCTTAGTCTCAGAGCCGCGTTTAAGATGAGCACCAAGAACAATATGGCTTTGTCTGGCAGGAGCTTCATTGTCCTGTTGTCAATGTTGTCAATGCCTGGGGTCTTACGTACCACCAGATCCTTGATTTCCCCTTTCACCTCAGGGAAGGTGATTGGCCGAACTGGGAGGGCCATTTGGAGGGGGCTATCGAGGGCATCTGAGACTAATTGGTTCCGGCGGGGCGAGGATGTTTCATACGGCTGGAACCGCTCTTCTAAGTTCAGGGCAAAGTCTTCCACTCGGTCCTGTGGTGATTTTGCCCAGGAACCATCAGGACGTTGAACTGGGAACTTTGGCGCAACTTGCCGCTTGAACCGTTTGGTGAGCTTCCAAAGCGCAAACTTCGAGCTTTCATCCGCAGTAGCTTTTTCCAGCTTTCGGTCTGTAGCCTGAGTGTGGCAAGGACCTTCCTTACTCTGTTGGCAACTCTGCGATATATTCTGTGAATCCGGGGGTCATTTGTGCGGATATACTACCTCCGTAGCCGCTTTTTAAAATAAAGCAACTCCTCAGCAGCAGGGTTGAGTCCAGTAGAGAGTTGATAAGGTTGATAAGTTTGGCCAGTGGGGGGAGTAGCCTTCAGGGCAGCTTGTTGTACTTTATTTAGGAAGATAGCAACAGCATCTTCGACATCCTGAGTGGTTTGTACCTCCATATTAAGGTTGACGGAATTCGCCAACTCGGTTCGGAAGGTTTGGATGTTGGATCCAGATGGGAGTAAGAATTGCCTCTTGGGGATTCTTTGTGGGGACGTGTGGATAGTAGCCAGAATAGGAAGATGATCTGAGGATAGTTCGTACTCCTCCTTCACAGAAAGTTGGGCTGCTTGAAACCCTTTGTATATGAAAAAGTCAATAGCAGAGGGTGGGCTTCGTCGCGCCTTTTTGAGGCTGAGCCTGTGCTGTATGACTCCTCCAATCCCACCTTGTAGGTGCAACAGATCGTACGGATTGCCACTTTGGAAAAGTTTGCTGCACAACTTGAGAGCAAATCACTTGTGGATATAAAAATCAAAATAGGCAATCTGCGCAGCCAATTTACAAATGAACTAGATCATTTTCATGAACCAATGGTTCTGTAACTGACTCAACTGAGCTACTCAGGCATGTGTAAACGCTGAACTGAGTTGCTCAGGTGACGAAAACTCAGCTGAGCGATCAGGTCGTGTAAATGGAGCTTACGCGCCGCATAGAAGATAAGCACCAGGAACAATATTGCCTTGGCGCCTTGGTAGGAAGCAGTTCTGTTGTCCATCTCGCCTTCTCCAGGGTATTTGTTGCTTCTAAGCAATCTTATTTCACCTTTGACCTCCTCTAAAGTGATGGGTGATCTTGGTGGCTCCATTTGAAGTGGGTCTTCTGGTGTTTCCTGTACCAATTGGACTCTTTTGGCCGAGGCAGTGTTGAAGGGATGGAACTGTTTCAATATCGTTTCAATTTTAATGCTATCAATTAGCATAACAGCATGTCTGTTGCCAGCTCTAATCGTACTGTTAATGCTCTGTTAACTCACACAGAACTTTCATTTAAACATAATTTGTTTGTAAATTAATAAACAAATACTAATGAACAACTAATTGCTTGGTTATTCATTTGAGTAGCATTTTCATGGGCATTTCATAAATTTATTAAAGTTTCGAAAAATGATAATTATATTACGAGCTTACAGCATTTTCGAGGCTTAGGTACAAATTGCATATTTAGGAATTGTTGGGACGCAATTTCCACTTACTTCATCGAAATATGGATGACCCGTTGGGCAGACGCCAATTTGATAAGATCCAGAGCAATCGATATAGGAACTGCATTCGGTATTAGGTGCAGTCATAAACTTAATGTTCATATTGCCACAACGATTATAGGCACAGGTAAAGGTGTATGGAGTAACACACTTTTGTACAGCAGGATTGAATTGTGTACCAGTCGGACATGAACCCCATTTTCCCTGCCCTTCTTCTGTTGGGCAATAGTAGAAACCAAAGCATGTGGTACCATCAGAAACATATTGGTCGGTATCTGGTCCTGTCGCATCCCAATTCGATTTGCAAAGCGTGTCAGTTGTTGCAGGTGGTATGCCATCGGGAGTGATAACTCCCGTGCCGGGGCCAGAGCCCGTGCAGGGGTTATCAGTCTGGCACACTCCGGTTTCCAGATTGTAAAAACCAGAGCTACATTGTCCCGATCTACCGTATCCGTTCAGACACTGCAAGAATTGTCCGCAATTATTTGGATCACCGACGAAAATGTCCGTTTGCATGAAGCGACAAATGGTGTCCTGAGGACAGGCTGGACCATAAACACAGGTGTCATTGCTGGCCGAGAAAACCTGGTTAGTGGGACATGACAGCATGTTCAACTTGCCAGTGCCCGAGCAGTAAGCATATTGGGTGCAATTGTTGGGATCCGATACAAAGCTGGGACTCTTCAGGGCACTGCATGAGGACACGGCGCTGGTTGAGCAGATTGTGTTCTCTGCTTTGCCGCAGGTGCCTTTTTGAGAATCGAAAACGTAGCCATTGTCGCAGACACCCCAACTAATCAGTTGCTGGTATTTGCAATAGCCCCAGCCCTTGCAGTTACTGGGATTGCCTATATATCCAATGCCCGACCATTGGGCGCACATCTGTTCCATAGAGTAGGAGCTGACCTGCACGGCCAGCAGAATGCAGACCGCCAAGCAGCTGGTTTTGAGGTTTTTGATTGCTGCAATTGACACAAAGAAAAGTAGGATTAAGTGACAGGTTCACCAGTTATCCCGTTTGATTATCCAAGCCCTACCTCCCATCGTCAGACAACTCTAGTACTAACCCCATCATATGTGCGCCAGGCGTTTTTATAGGAGGTAGCCAACCAACCCGGCGAAGCGTTTAATTAAAAAAGAAAAACACAAAAATACTGTCAGCGCCTTCCCCGAGATAAGCTTCTTCCCCGTAAAAACAAAGCGTAATTAAAATTCTTTTGACGATAAGATATACGTCTGTACAACCATATACATACCCTTCATCCTTCCTTAGCGTTAGACGACGCCGGAGTTACTGGCTCACTCGACCAACCTGACCGGCCTTTTAAGCGTAACCAAAGAAAAACGATGACCGTTGTGTCATTTAATTGATATGATTGCGAACCGTTTCGATTTTTGGCACTTATTGATCGCTGGTTTTGGGGTAATCATTCTTAAAAATCCGACAAATGCCTAAAAAGAACAGGTGACATTTGTCAGTGTTATCGAAAATGTATTTTAGTTCTGCAATGGTTCCCAATTTAGAATTCTCCATCAGGTGAATTTTTGTATTTTTATACTTTGTACCGGCATCAACTCACAAGTCGATATAGTACGTCTATCCCTCCACGCACAGATCTCAGAGCTAGAAGTTTGACATCTCAGAGCTACAAGTTTGGCATATGAACTCCTCTTGCCAGTGACGTAAGCAGAATGTTTTCAAGGGGGGTTTTTATACCCTTGCAGAGGGTATTATAAAATTGTCCGGATGTTTGTAACGCATAGAAGGAAGCATCTCCGACCACATAAAGTATATATATTTTTGATCAGCATGACGAGCTGAGTTGATTTAGCTTTGTCCGTCTGTCCGTCTGTCCTTCTGTCCGTCTGTCCGTCTGTTTCTATGCAATCTCCTCCGTCAGTTTTAAAGCTATCCTCACCAAACTTTGCACGAAGTCTTTTGGTACAAATACGCTGCACATTTGTCGGAACCGGCCGGATCGGATGACTATAGCATATAGCTGCCATAGAAACGATCGGTTGAAAAACAAGTCTTAAAGAGAAAAACTTTTTTGTTTTTAATGGAAACGCCTTCAAACTACGTATTTCTTAGTTTACTATCCTTTCCCATTATTTCACTAAGTTTGGTCGAAATCGGAAGACTATAGCATATAGCTGCCATACGAACGATCGGTCGAAAAACTAGTTCTAGTGAGAAAAACTTTTTTGTTTTTAATGAAAACGTCCTTATCATTGGCATACACTTATTTTATATACTTTTACACAATTCTACAAAGTTTGGTCGAAATCAGATGACTATAGCATATAGCTGCCATAGAAACGATCGGTCGAAAAACTAGTTCTAGTGAGAAAAACTTTTTTGTTTTCAATGAAAACGTCCTTATCATTGGCATACACTTATTTTATATACTTTTACAATTTTCAAAGTTTGGTCGAAATCTACTATGTAGCTCCATAGGACGATCGGTCGAAAACTAGTTCTATGAGAAAATTTTTTTTTTTTAATGAAAACGTCTTTTATTGGCATACTTTTTTATTTTTACACAATTCTACAAAGTTTGGTCGAAATCAGACATCTATATAGTATAGATCCAATAGAAAAGTAAGGTCCGAAAAGTATTCTTAGAAAAACTTTTTTGTTTTCAATGGAAGCTGCAAGGGTATACAAAACTTCGGCCGAGCCGAAGTTAACTTTCCCCTATTTTTTTTTTAATTTTTCTTTAGTCTCTTCTTCCTTAGTCTAGTATTTAAAAGGAAAATGTATATTCATGGGGAAGGAGGAAAACACTTAAGGTTCGCCACTGCCTCTTACTTACAGGCAGATCTCCACGGAATAGGATCCAAAGATTGGGTTACGTGGCCCATATTCAACTTGAAACGAACCATTATTCCTTTACGCCAAAGTAGGGGAATCGCCTCACTTCTGGTAGAGGCCACAAAGGGTCAGTGCCTCATCGGTAGCACGCTTAGCGTAGCTCACAACAAGTATGGGGACAATTTATTGGAAGGGCCTATTAAGTGGACTAAACTAGGCAACAAGGTCCAATATAATTAAGGATTGATGGTGAACTTTTTCGTGTGATTAACACGAATCTGTTTTCGGAATTGAATTTGAGCTTAAAGTTGCATAAAATGTATATTTTGACGACTTTTAGGAACGCTTTATGGGAAACCTTTACTTTTGCCTTAAGGGGGTAGAACAAGATGCGCTTGCTGTTTTTTGATGCTTTTATAAAAATTCACAAAAAGAAAACGAAAAGATATTTTTCAAATCTGTTTTTTTATTTAAAAGTAAATGAATGAATAAAAAATACAAAATTTTTTGTTTTAGAATTGCGACGTAGCTGAAAAGTTTCTGGTCTGCGAAAAGTGGTATGAAAAAAAGTGCGCCCATGGCGGCCGTGATTCCGCCATGGCCGAATTCAAAAAGGAAAAAAGATTCTGTTTTAGTATCGATGTAATTCTTTTGAAAAAATGTTAATTTTTGACAAAATTGGTGGCACTTTGAAATTAAATAATTTTTTTTGGTATTTTTATACTCTGTACCAAAGATACATAGAGTATAATAAGTTTGTGCAAAAGTATGTAACAGCCAGAAGGAAGCATCTCCGACCCCATAAAGTATATATATTCTTGATCAGCATCAACAGCCGAGTCGATATAGCCATGTCCGTCTGTACGTCTGTCTGTCCGTATGAACGCACAGATCTCAGAGATGGTAAGAGATAGAGGTTTGACATGTATGGGACATATGCTTCTTCTATCTGCAGGCAGATCAATTTTCAATTTTGGCCACGCCCCCTCTCGCCCCCGCAATTTGAGAAAAACGTCATATCTCCCACAGTTTAATAGATAGAAGGTTCGAAACTTCTGGACATATATTTTAATCAAAATCATTTATCGATATCCCAAAGGAATCATAAAGATCGGATCAACGGTTCTCGAGATATGATCAAAAGAGTGTATGCTGCAGCAGCACATTGGCAGCGCTGTTTACTGCTGCCACTGCAGCATCAAAATTTATGTTCGTTGGTACAGAGTATTATATAGTCGGGCTTGACCGACTTTCTTCCTTGTTTTTTTGTCGTCTAGTGTAAAAAAAATACTTAAAATTATTGTATCCAAAAGTTGGAGGTTCAGGCCAGAGTGATGACAATGCTGCGTCGTTTGACTCCTCATTAAACAAAATCGGTCCAGTGGTTTTGGCTGAATCGCGGACGCCATTTTGACAAATACATATAAAAAAAATAGGGGAAAGTTAACTTCGGCTCGGCCAAAGTTTTGTATACCCTTGCAGCTTCCATTAAAAACAAAAACGTCTTTCTAAGACTACTTTTTGGACATTACTATGGGATCTATACTATAAAGATGTCTGATTTCGATTAAACTTGGTTAAACCATGGAAAAGCATAATACACTGTTAATTGCGAAATTTGGAGGCGATCACATTTAAAACCAAAAAGTTATTCTCACTAGAACTTGTTTTTCGACCGATCATTCATACTGCAGCTATATGCTATAGTCATCCGATTTTGATAAAACTTTGTTGGAATGTGTCCAAAGTATATAAATTAAGTGTATGTCAATAAAAAGGACGTAAAAACAAAAAAGTTTTTCTCACTCGAACTAGTTGTTTGACCGATCGTTCCTATGGGAGCTATACGCTTTAGTCATCCGCTTTCGACCAAACTTTAAAGAATTGTGTAAAAGTATATAAAATAAGTGTATGCCAATGATAAAGACGTTTTCATTAAAAACAAAAAAGTTTTTCTTACTAGAACTAGTTTTTCGACAGATCGTTCCTATGGCAGCTATATGCTATAGTCATCCGATTTCGACCAAACTTAGTGAAATCATGGGAAGGGATAGTAAACTAAGAAATACGTACTTTGGAGGCGTTTCCATTAAAAACAAAAAAGTTTTTCTCTGTAAGACTAGTTTTTGGACCGATCGTTCCTATGGCAGCTATATGCTATAGTCATCCGATCCGGCCGGTTCCGACAAATGTGCAGCGTATTTGTACCAAAGGACTTCGTGCAAAGTTTGGTGAGGATAGTTTTAAAACTGACGGAGGAGATAGCATAGAAACAGACGGACAGACGGGCTGGGCTAAATCAACTCAGCTCGTCGTGCTGATCAAGAATATATATACTTTATGTGGTCGGAGATGCTTCCTTTTATGCGTTACAAACATCCGGACAATTTTATAATACCCTCTGCAAGGGTATAAAAAACATACAAGTATACAATCATACTTTCACTTTTATATATAAGTATAGATTGATTTTAGGTTGGAATTTGGTTGGAAGAGTTTGCGGTGACACTCCAATTATGCAAAAATATAAAAATTTTAAAACGCAATGCTTAATTTAAAGTAGACCTATCAATTTGTCCAAATGCTCGTACTTAAATTTAGATTTCTATTAAATTATGACTTTTATCATTAAAATCGTGCAATTTGATTTTAATCCCATTGTTTCATTTATTTTTTGATATGCACCTTATGACATCATTATTTCGAAGCGGAGCTGCATTGCTCTAACGATAATATCGCATAGGTCGATTTGGGTACATACAATTTCGATAAGATATTAAACAATAATAAGAAAGGGAGCTGTAGTCAATTGCCCCTGTTCCTTTGATTTCATGTGTTTTCACAGCTGACGATGCTTCGGTGTTTTTCCTCCGATCTTATTGAACTTTTTAGAATAGGTAGATGTTGGGCCTTTTCTTGATATATTAAAGGAGAAAGGGGGAGAAATTTTTCAGTTGTGAAACAAACTTGATTTGGGTATGTTTACACATGCAAGAATTTGTATCCCTATCTCTTATAGTATTTGAGATCGGATCGTTCATACGGATAGACAGACTGTTTTTTGCTGTTAAGGGGGGAGGGGGCCAAATTCTCCTAATCTAAAACAAACTTGATATGGGTATGGTTTACACCAGGCCTGACCAGTCATAGCCCTTGGGGCCCTAAGTCACTCGCCGATTAACACCGATTGCTTGCTGAAGTAAATCATTACTGAGTGTCAGAGTGGGATAGACATATTTTTCTATCCTCTCTATTTGGCATGGTATACACCAGAGGCAGGCCAAAAATACATTCACATTTTTGCATTGGTGTGTGTGAGAGCAGCGCAAAAATTGCTCTCAATTTCAGTAGCAACGACTGCGTCGCTGAGCAGCAAATCACGCAACGCAGCGGCGCTTGTACAGCTGTGTCTGTGAGAGCAACGCTGCTTTGAGATTTTTCGTATGAGGACGAGATTGGAATATGCCTGCCCCTGGTATACACACTGCAGTGCGGAAGGTGGCGATGGCTACCTGCACTACTCCTAAATCCTAACATACTAAGCAATAACGGTAGTTTTTTATCAATAAAAAAGTCAAGGAAAGCGCACTCGTATTTTTGTAACCCGCTTTCTTACCCCTCAACGTGTATTACGCGCACCTGAAGCCCCTACAAACACCATAAGCACTAACCCATTGTCCCACATTATAAAGTATGGTCAAATCACATGATCTTTGTGGGCAATAGACTGGTCCAATATTTAAGATTAATTGCTCACCAAACTCGCTTTTTAATTGGGTCATGGTTTCGTGTGCCGTGTGGCATGTGGCACCATCTCGTTGAAACGAAGTCCAATTCTTCCATTTCTTCCATATCCCAAACAAATTTGCGGCTTGCTGATCCGCAGTTTTTCGAAACTCGTCGAATAGACTTGCTTTTGCGTGGGGAGCTATTTTTCTATCTGATGTGTATGGTCCAAGTTCGACTGGACAATAATCTACCAATGCTCCAGGAAACCAAACTTGGTTGAATAGTTTCACGTCGGGGTCACCAAAATTATGTGGAGAGACTGGGTTGCCTTCCAAGTTTGCCTGGCCAAGTTAAAGCCAACCAAATAAAATTAACACGGCGCGCAAGTAATTTAACAAGACTTCTTTAATTGAGCTCTCATATGCAAGTGTCGCTCGCCTGCTCTTAACAAATGTTCTAGTTCAGCCAAAGCGGCGGTGGTGACTGCGCTGCTGCGAGTGAGCTTGAGAGAGCGACTGCGCAGCTGCAATGTCTAAATACCTCTTGAGCAAAAAAATGAACTTCAACGCTGAAGAACATTTTTCGATAAACGAACTTCTTAAGAGAACGAATTTTGATAATAAAATTCAATGATTTGCAAGAGTTCTTCGTTTACTTAGTTTATTCATGAAGTGGCAAACCTTACTGAGCAGTTTTCTCGTTGCTTCATGTTACGAATCGCGCATGAGGAGTTAAAAAAATATACACTGAAAATCCAAATAGCATAAAAATCAAACTTTACCTTTGCAGAGGATATATTGAAATTTTCCAGATATAAATTTATATTCTTCATCAACATGACGAGCTTCATTCATTGATCTATATGATGCTCCGTGGTCATGAACCACATGTGATACTTGACTACAGCTCCAAGTTGACATTGCTGTGTACGTTCTCAGAATCACGACACTTTCAATTTCCTTATCAAGGTCATTCATCGATCTAGCCGTGACATACTCGTACATATGTATGTACCTATGTTTTTTTCCGTTCTTTGCTGTTATTGCCGTGTAATTTACATGCTTCACGTTATCGCGCATCAGAAAAGGGGAATCGCTATCGCTCATTCTGATTGAGATACCGATACCGACATCTACATCAGTTTCCTTGGCCGTGTGCATTTTCGAAATTGTTTTTCGCTGAACAATGAAATTTTATGAATCTTTGCATATTTAAGGAGGAAGCGGTGCGAAGCAGCGCATCAGTTGTGTGGTGATTGTGGGCAATTAAAGTACGCAAGGATATACCCAACCGGATTCACTTCACCCCCACCCTACTGGATATATAAACCAAAGATGAAGATGCCAGGTAAGTGTGCACATTGGGCTAAAAGAGCTTCAGATGTTGAGTGTCTGTCCATTCACAGCCAGAGGTATCCTACCCGTGCTAGCTGTGATGTCCCTAGCCGTAGTGGCCAGAGCCGGAAACACAATTAACGGCTTTGAGCAACTGACAGTGCCGGAAATGTGCGGTCTATTGCCCTGGGATACAAGCTTCCTGCGACCCAAAACCTGCGATAATTGGGTGCGTTGTGCGGCCAATGACACAAATCTGGAAGAGGGTGCCTGCGCCGCGGGTCTGTACTTCAACAAGAACTCGGGTCGTTGTGTTCTGGCCAATGATGTGAACTGTCCCTATGATGGACTAGATGATCAGACGGCCGCCAATGTGTGTTTGGATCAAGCTGATGGCACCTTCTTGGTGGATCCCAATAGTCGCAATTGCCGTGGCTACATACTTTGCCAGTCGCGCAAACCCAATCCCGCTAACTGTCCCAATGAGCTGGTCTTCAATCCCACCTCACGCTCCTGTGTCTACAACACTCAATACAAATGTCCCGAAAGTCAACAGAAGAACACCAGCCCCGCCTGTCGTGCCCTGCCCAACAACACGCGCCTCGCCCATGACGAGCATTGTGAGAAGTATTATGTGTGCATCAATGAGTTGCTGCACGAACGTGAGTGCTCCGCCCACATGGGTTACGATGTGAATCGTGGTCGCTGTGTGTCCATCAATGAGGTCAACTGCTATGCCAGCGCCGTGTTGCCTGCCCCGGAAAATACCTTCTGTGTGGACAATAGCACGGGCAAGGCCCGGCAGGGATATTTTGCAGACAGCGAGTCCTGCAGTCATTATTATATCTGCGGCAAACCCGTCAATGGTAAACACGATACCGAACCGAAGCACTTACAGTGCGCCGGTGGTCAGTACTTTGACTATGAGAAGCTCTCGTGCCGCGATCGTCTCAATGTGCGCTGTACGTTGGATCGCTGCATGGGCAACAGTCTGACCTATGTGAACATTGTGGGTGATTGCCAGAGCTATGCCCGTTGCTCGAATGGCGTTGCCGTGGGCACTGGTCACTGTCCTGAGGGCTACTATTTCGATGAGCGCAGCCAGGGTTGTACATTAACCAATTACAACTACATTGCCTGCGCGGCCTAGACCTGAATATATCTGTAAAGTTCAATAAAAATCATCCAAAATCATGGTGGAGGTCAAAAGCACCACGTAGCATGGTTTCCATTTCGGTTGAACGGGAAATGTTAATGATAAACTTTTATCACTCTATTACACCTCAGGCATACCGTTTTGGCAATCTGTTTTCGTGACAGTTCAAGTGCCTGCAAAATTATCAGTATTTCTTTTTGGATTTTTGTTTTTGGGCTTTTAATTAAAAGAGCACCACCATAGTGCGCACCATTCACGAGTTCCCCAGTTCGAAGAATTCGGTTGGCTGATTTTTGATAGGCCGATAACAGATTTTGTTTATTTTTGTGGAGGGGGTTTTGGTTGGTGATTAAAATATCTTGTGGGTGTCAAGTTCTACCACCAAATTGATAACTGATAGAAGCTGCATATGCATACAGCAGAAGAGATCTCTGCTGTTCTCAGTTGTACGTCTATCTAACCTCGCGGATGTATACTAACTGGAGAAAGTTGGAGAAAACCCATTGAAGCTGTATTAAAGTGCTCTTATATGGTGTGTTAAGAAACTGGGGAATTAAATATGGCAAACATGTAAGTTAAAGTGTTCTTTGACTTAAGTCCGGGTAATACATTCAGAATAAGTATTTTGTTTGTATTATACAAGGATGCAAACCGATCGGATATAAGGACTAGGATGGCTGAGAGCGACAAGTCGCCCTCATTGCGATGTCATATGTACTGAACCATTGTGTGGACAGTATGCATTTTATTAGAGCTGGGATCTCTAGCACGGAAGTCTCTGAGAGGTTGAGAAGGAAAAGCTGACCTAGTGTCCTAAGCCTCACAAGTAAAAACCTTAATGCATTTAAAAATGACATACTATTTGATGTAAACTAAAGTTGGTTCCGTTGGGTTCGAACACATTACAAAGTATTAGTTTTGGTTTTTACAGTTTATTTAGTCTACTTAAAAATAATGAAAGTTTCTCAGAGAAAGCTATTTCGTACCAAACACACTGGGCTTATCGGTGCCTTGCTACTCACTCTAAAGCAGCGATGTTCTTCCATAGCCCCCAGGGGTCGAGCGCAATCGGCTATTTAGACCAGAGGCAGGAAAAAAAATACATTTACATTTTTGCATTGGTGTGTGTGAGAGCAGCTCAAAAATTGCTCTCAATTTCAGTAGCAACGACTGCGTCGCGGCGTAGGAAAGCAAGCAACGCAGCGGCCATGGTTATACCATGATACAATTATACAAGGTAGTCCACTCGGCAAAATCATAGTCCCTTAATATAAGTGCGAGTGAAAGAGCGTTGAATAGTG
Organism: Lordiphosa collinella; assembly: GCA_018904265.1. Lineage (NCBI taxonomy): Eukaryota > Metazoa > Arthropoda > Insecta > Diptera > Drosophilidae > Lordiphosa > Lordiphosa collinella. The sequence continues at coordinate 510,452 of JAEIFV010000128.1, forward strand.
AGTGTGAGTGAAACGGCTACACAGTGCGTCGATTAACCCACGCACGGTGCATGGGGCTAAAAGTTTCCTTAGTTATGACAAGAGTTCTAGTGTTTATAATTTTATTTTTATTAGTTTTGAATTTGACATTATTCTTTGTTTTTGTTGTTTAACAGCCATTCTTTTGTTTAAGCTCTTAATTCTAAAGAATATACGTATCTTAAAATACAATTTTTTTATATTTGCACTGATATCGACCTGCTCAGCGGCGTTTAACAATGTCTGTTTTACATTTTCTGTTATTTTAAATGTATCTTTTACAATATGTAAAAATATTAATTCTAATTGTTTTGTTTTGTTTTTAAATGTCGATGAAGGTTTCATGAGTCCTCCATGCGACACCTCATCTACGTATGTGAATGTCGACTCTTTGGCAAACTCATTAGACAAATTCAATTTTTTTATGACGTAACCAGCCAGGTATTCGAGAGCATCCTCCGTCAACTCGTCTATGTCTGCTGCTATGCTGTCATCAAAATCAAATTGGAGATTGCAATCTTCATGCTCGTTCTCTTTGTTGTCAATATTTTGGACTGCATTTCCATTTCCAAAAGACTAATCTTTTCTTTCAGGCTCTTGTTTTCCATGTGAATTGCCCGATCTATCGCTTTGTCCCTAAATCACAAATATTTTTTTTGTATATACATAATATTTTTAACACAGTTAACTTACTCTGTTTGCGTGCTCGAATTAGCGTAGCCTAATTTAACAAAATTTTGTTCAGGCTCTGCCTCTCTTTGCGGAACAGCATCCGAATTCAGTCATCTTCTTTTCTGTGGCTGCCCTGCGCCTGATAACGACTTCCACCGTGAAGCACTGAAATGCGTATCGCAAATTTTGGAGGTCTCAAGAAGGCTACAACCCAGCTCCCACAACTTACATACATTTTGGTATATGCACAAACTTTATGCCTAGCACGTGCCTGCGACAACAACTGCAAAAAGACATTTTTCTGCTTGGCACTTAAGGGTTAAAGCTCTGAAAGAAAACCGTCCGCACACAACCTTTCAGTTCGACAAGCAGGCACGCACTGAAAATAGGGACCACAAACCGAACGACTTCGGCAGCCGAGTGGACTACCTTGTATAATTGTTCATAACCAGGTAATTGTCATCAGAAATTCACCATGCGAGAGAGTGTACCAGTTGATATAAACAAGTGAGAGCAAAAGGGATAGCATGATTGCTCTCAGTTTTGTTTTCACCTTAGCCTTGCTGTTGTGAGAGAAAAGGAGATAGCCTGATACTTGTGGTGTGTTGTCATTTTTCCAACGGCTGCTGTGTCAAAAATCCAGCACACTGCAACTCAACGCCTGCTTTTCTATCAAATAAAACGAAAGAAGTTTAAACAAATATATTTTCCCTTTATAATTATATAGTATTAGACCCCCGCGCACTTCGCTGCTTACTAAATGAATTTAAAGTTTAGGAATTCATCGAATTTAGATTTCAAAATTGATTTATTCTCAGCACAGCACCTCAAATATTAAAAGAATGATTGATTTTAGACAAGTTTTTCATGCTGAACCCAAATCGGGCCTTAGAAACTCCATTCCCGACTCCTTGGTAAAGTCCACAGTAGGCGCATTCGCGCTAGGCAAGTCATCATACTGCAGATCCAACCAAGGCTCGTCATTGGCTTCTACGTTTGTGTCTTCACCAACAGTCTTCCCCAACAAAAGTAATGTTTACCGCATGCTCCCATAGTCGTCTCCTTTCTGGGTCTGCAGGTACCCGAATTAATTAATTTTTTTTTTTTGACAAACACCATTCGAAGGCATTATAAGGCAATTTCACACAAATTCAAAAATTCCAACAAAAATCATGCGTGGAGTCAACATTGAAATCCCCTTTGCTACTGAGTCTTATTCACCATACAACTGGTACCCCAAAAAGAGGCAGCCTACTTTAATGACCTCACCTGATATAATTACACCATGGCTTATACTATGTGTGTTTGAGCAGCGCTGCTTTCAGACTTTTCCTATACACGCGAGATAGCAATCTGCCTGTACCTGATTTAGACGCACACGCGCCGAGCGCATGCAGAAGTCGGGCATATGAGCGAAAGCAGCGCTCTTTTTGCCTTCATTCGCTGCCCAGCCGTCTTTGAGGGCAGTTTAAAGATGGGCTGTGTCGCTTTAATATCGCACACCCATACACTCTCACTTTTTTGCCTCGCTCTTCTTGAACAACGCTGCTCTAAAGCAGTGTTCCCCAGCCATGCCCCGGGGGGCCGAACATTTTCGGCAACTCACATGTATAGGCAGCCGAAGGCATGCCGAAGTCGTCTCACTGACTGGCAGAGAGAACAAAATTTGTCAGTCGCAGTCTGTGAGTCGAGTCGAGCACACTGACGGCGCTTTGCCTACGGGCTACACTGCAAAAAATTACAATGGCTACTCTGCATATTTGTATATATTATTATTATTAATTTATTTTTTAATACTGAAACTGCTAAAATACAAGCATTTAAACTTTTTTCTTTCAAATTGTATATATGTCATATTCTTAATACATGGTTATTTATTATTTTGTTTTTTTTTTTATTGTTGATTGAGATTTGTCGATGGGTTCGCCAAAGCATCCCTGCATCGATACACCAAAAGTGTCGAAGTCATGTAAATAAGTATTTAGGCTTCATTCGCTCATTGGTGGTCAACTGCGCTGGTTGTTTGATAAGCGAAAAATATGTGGGACCTCGAATGGGAAAGCAAATATTTTATTCATTAAATTTTACTAATGAAGCTGAATGCATGGTATGCAATCGCATTATAGGTAAAAAAATACTTATATAATATAAAGCGCAACTATGACATTCACAAGGAGTTGCATAATAAAAGCGATGCGAAGCCATTCACACAAACCGATAAACAAAACTATTTTTCAAAAAAAAAACTTTTTTTTCCTTTAAATAAAATTGCCTACTAATCCCTGACTTGCTCACAATATTTGCGCAGTCCAAGGAACACACATTTTTCTCCTCTCTTCTTGAACAACGCTGTCTCTAAAAAAGCTTTCCCCAACCCGGGGCCGAACAACACATTCGACATCTATCACAGAGAGAGACCCCAGAGAGAGGCAGAGAGCTCCTCTCTTCTTGCAGGGGGGAACCCTGCTCAAAGCAACGTAAAAAAAGAGGCGGAATCCCGTGCATTGGTGGAACGAAGAAATCGAGCACTCTCGCATGGTTTGTCACAGCACGAGAAGGCAGTACCAACGGGCAATGAAACGTTGCTTGCGAAGACCACATGACCTGCAGCTCCAGCACCGGGCTGAAACGATGCGTACCACTTTTCAAGCCCAACGAGCCGCCTTGAAAAATGCTATTAAACGCACTAAAGCAAACTGTTGAAAACAGCTCTGCGACGAAGCTGAAGAATAGCCCTTCGGTAAGGCATACAAGATGGTGATGGGCAAGCTTGCGAGACGGCCCACACCCACGTGCCCAACGCAACTCGGAACCATCGTCGAGACCTTGTTTCCACTCCAGCCCGAAATGCAAGCGTTAACATGTACTTACATGGATGAAAAATCGGAACCTACCTCAGATGCCGCCGAGGTACTTGAGGCATTAGCCAGAGTACAAGCGGATAAGGCACCGGGGCCAAATGGCATCCCAACCAGAGCAGTAAAAATTATGGTAGAAGCTCATCTCGAAGTATTTACCGACCTCTACAACCGCTGTATCCGCGAACGAATCTTCCCATCTAGATGGAAACTCCAAAGATTTGTGCTACTCCCAAAAGGCGACAAGAATGCGGAGGATCCCTCGGCATATAGACCGCTGTGTATGCTGGACATGATAGGCAAATTATTCGAGAGAATTATTTGCAATCGAATGAAGAAGGAACTTCTGAACAGACAAGGTCTCTCAGACTACCAGTTCGGCTTCAGAAAGGGGCGAAGCACAATTGAGATAGACCGTGAGGCCACTGCTGGGAAAAGATGGCAAGGAGGCGCAAAAAAGTACTGCCTGGTCACAACATTTGACGTCAGGAATGCCTTTAATTCTGCAAATTGGACCAAGATCCTTCAAGCACTTACAAGGCTTGGTATACCCAAATACCTTGTGCAACTGGTGACCAGTTATTTTGAAAACCGTACACTGCTGTACGACACGTCGGAAGGTCGGAAGACACACCGGGTCACAGGTGGCGTTCCACAAGTCTCTGTTATACGGCCGATGTTGTGGAACATAATGTATGATGGAATCCTCAGGCTTAACAAGCCGGCAGGAGTGCAAATCGTAGGGTTCGCAGACGACATTGCCATCACAGCAGTGGCTAAAAACCTAGTAGAGGTAGAGGAGAAAACCAATGAGACTGTGGTACTGGTCACCGAATGGCTCGACGCGAATGGACTAAGCCTGGTCCCCACAAGACTAAGACAGTCCTCATAAGCATAAGGAAGCGTGTAATGACTGCTAGTGTGAGAGTCGGAGACCAACTAAGACAATCGAAGGAGGCCATCAAGTACCTTGGGGTAATGTTGGATCACAGGCTCACCTTTAAAAGCCACCTGCTGTATTTAGAGGAGAATGCCGTAAAAGCGTAGCAGATGGATGATCTGCCATGTGGTCAAGTCAATTATTCTCTATGCATCGCCAATATGGGCCCCTGCATTAGCAGGCGCATCATACAGCCGTGGTTGCAAAGGCGCTTACAGAAGATGTTCGCTAAGGGTGATAAGTGGCTTCCGAACAGTATCGGATGACGCCGCACTAGTCCTCGCGGGAATGGTCCCGCTCGACCTCCTTGCGATGGAAAGTAAAAGCCCTCCTACAGACCATTGGCGGCGGGAGCGTACGAGATGGATGTCTACAACTAACGGCAGCTGGACACGACGGCTGAAAGCATACATACGGCCGTGGGTGGGTAGAAAGCACGGACAAGGCGACTTCTATTTGACCCAATTACTAACGGGACATAGATGCTTTAAATCCTATCTTTATAGGTTTAAGCACGAGACGGATCCGTTTTGCACACACTGTGCACGGTCTTTTGAAGACGCAGAGCATGACTTTTTTGTCTGTCCGAGATTCTCTGCAGAACGGGAAGAGCTAAGCATAGGCATTGGGAGGCCATTCACAGTCGCTGACTTGATGGATATCCTACTTAGCTCGCAAAACCATTGCTATTTGCACCATGGCTGCAGAAATAATCAAATTCTGCGTCGCGCTGAAAGAATGCGCAATTCAAATTCAAATCCTAGACATGGATCTCCCCCTCGTGAGGTAATACTTAGCGGTGGTTCCGCGAGTGGGAATCTGAAAATAGGGGTGGTTTTAGTGGGTAAGGAATTCCAAGTCCCACACTTTGAGGCTTTCAACGTTTTCCCCCCAATACTCTAAAATACACACACATGCACGCGCGCATGCGGTATGTGTATCCCTTTTTTCTCTACAAAAAATGGCAACACTGCTCTCAATTGTGTCCAACAGCCGTCTTTGCATTTCAGCAATGCCACAGCTGATTGGGAATTCCAAAGCAACATGAATGCAAAAATCGATGACGTTTCCCCAAAAACCCCTCTCCCATAAAAACAAAACTGTAAGAGCGGACTCAACGCAATTCTCTCAAATGTGTTTGCTCTCCTCTCTCAGTTTCTTTAACTCACTCCCCTCGCCTAAAAACACCATACTGAGAACGAATTTAGATCGATATCAAAAGCGAATTTCTTGAAATTTTAAGAATAAGAAGATTTTTTTAAAAGCGCTCGTACTTAAATTATTTGCTCTGTTTTTTCCTTTCAATACAAAAAAGACAGAAAAAAAGAAGAAATAAAATTTTGCTTCAAAATTTGATTGAAAATTTTACTTTACATCGAATTAATTCACATCCGGATACAGACCTTTATTACCATAACGCTGCATTAAAAATGTAAAATCTTGTTACTTGATTGCTTTTTCGCTCGTAACTATTCCAACTTATGTTCTCAGCATTCCTATTTCTGTCCCATTGTATCTGACGTTAATGGAAATTCCAATTCAGATTATTCTCGAAAGTTCCTACTTCCACCTTGAAATTTTATAAAACCGATAAGCCTTGTCCCTAGACTTTGACAACAGCCATATAAACGAGCATTTAATGTTGAAGTAAGGGAAAAAACAAAAAAATAAATAAGTGTCTAATTAAAAACGATTGCGTTAGCCACTCATGCGCCGGAGGTGTTAGTTGTAGTCACATCGTCATTCATCGTAGAGGTAGTTTCGGCTGATGATTGACAGGCTGGATAAGATATGACCTGCGTAGTACAGCGCTGAGTCACCTCATCGAAGTACTCGTCGTTTGGACACGTTCCCTCGCCTATGCTGGTGCCATCTTGACAGATGGAGTAGCCGTGGCAGTCATCGTTCGACTCATTGGCTAGTTGTATGGTTGTTTGGCCCAGACCCACACAACGATCGTAGGGGCAGCTCACCTTAGAGCGAGGCACACAGGCACCGCCATTGGTGGGCACAAAGAAGCGATCATCCGAGCACACACCATGTACCAGCTCCATTAGTCCGTTGGCCCAACTCCTGGCACAGATAATAGCCATTGCAGGAGATTTCATCAGATACAAAAATGCCAGCCTGGCTGCACATCCCTTCCCCGGCAATATCCGGGCTTACGGTGAAGGGGCAATCCTCATTTTGAGGATAGACGCACTCGCCTTGAGCGGCGCTAAAGTAAAACGTTCCGGGACAGGTGGCATTTAGAACTGCCGTCTTCCAGCACTGTTGATAGCCATTACAGTTGTCGGTGCTCTTAATGAAGACTCCATCAGGTAAAATATTGCACAAATTATCCGGATTCATTTTCTCTTGACAGGGGAAGTCACGTATGCAGTCCTGGGTGCCCGGATTGTAGTTCATGCCCGTGCCGCATGTTCCACGCGTGCCGACGCCGTTTTTGCAATAGTAATACCCGTTGCAGGAATATGGATCGGCAGTAAATCCATTTGCGGTGGTGGCACATGGTGAACTCGAGATGCACTTGACGGTGTTGGAGGCTACACAGCTTTGGCTTTGGTGATCATAGAAAAGACCATTGCCACAGGTACCACTAACTGGCTGTCCATCAACACACTGGATCCAAGCATTACAGGCACGCGGATCGTTGATCTTGGTGCCGCTAATGACAAGGGTGCAAATAAGATTCGGATCAAATGCTGCACTCGTCCACGATATTAGAGCAAAGCCAATGATAAGAGGTACTAACGCAGTATCTGGGTGGACGAAACAAGATTGAGTTATTAATTAAGTTTATTAATGATAGTATTAAGAATTTTTGTTGTACCAAAGGTACCCAGAGTATATTTAGTTTGTGCAAAAGTACGTAACAGGCAGAAGGAAGCATATCCGATCATATAAATCTTGATCAGCAACAACAGCCGATTCGATTTAGCCTTGTCCGTCTGTCTGTCCGTATGAACAAACAGATCTCAGAGATGGTAAGAGATAGTGGCTTGACATGTATGAGACATATGCTTCTTATACTTGCAGGCAGATCAAGTTTATTTTCAATTTTTGCCACGCCCCCTCCCGCCCCCGGAAATCGGGAAAAACATTATATCTCCCACAGTTTTATAGATAGAAGCCTCGTACCTTCTGTACATATTTAGTAATCAGCAATATTTATCGATCCACCAAAAAAAAATGGGAAAGATCGGATGAACGATATTCGAGTTATAAGGAAATCAAACAATTATGGGCAGCACCGGTCGCAACGGTCATGGGCAGCACTTCACAGGTACAGAGTATATTATAGTCCGGCCTAACCGACTTTTTTTCTTGTTTAATAAATTACTTTGTTCGAAACGGCAAGATATTTCCATTGCTAACAACACATAAGCCGTTAAATTACACACACAAAGTATTCAGGATTCGCTGAAATTTCGTCATTATTTGGCAAATCTGCAGTGCAAAACAACTCATCAAAATAGATTTAGCACAAGGTTACTTCCCTAACTTAAGATGTCGTGGAAATATTTGCGCACATTTAAAAGAAATGCTGTTAAAAAAAGTACAGAACTCAACAGGAATTGTAAATTCCGGCTATAAACCTAAGAAATTATGGTGGAACTCCGCTTCGAGGGCTTAAACCAAAATCTACCAATGTTAAATGTTCGACATTTGGATTAAGGATTTGCTTCGAAACTTGGTTTGTTTCAACTTCTTCGCAATGTGAACTCTGTAGAACTCTGTAGAATTTGTTTTTCGTGTTTTTATACCCTTGCAGAGGTTATTATAAAATTTTGCAGGATGTTTGTAACGCATAGAAGGAGGCATCTCCGACCACATAAAGTATATATATTCTTGATCAGTATGACGAGCTGAGTTGATTTAGCCCTGTCCGTCTGTTTCTATGCTATCTCCTCCGTTAGTTTTAAAGCTATCCTCACCAAACTTTGCACGAAGTCTTTTGGTACAAATACGCTGCACATTTGTCGGAACCGGCCGGATCGGATGACTATAGCATATAGCTGTCATAGGAACGTTCGGTCCAAAAACTAGTCTTGGTAAGAAAAACTTTTTTGTTTTTAATGGAAACGCCTCCAAAGTACGTTTTTCTTAGTTTACTATCCTTTTCCATGATTTCACTAAGTTTGGTCAAAATCGGATGACTATAGCATATAGCTGCCATAGGAACGATCGGTCAAAAAACTAGTTCTAGTGAGAAAAACTTTTTTGTTTTAAATGAAAACGTCCTTTTTTATTGGCATATTTTTATTTTATATACTTTATATACTTTAACACAAAATATCCCCCTAAAAGGATTTTCAAAAATTCGAAATAGTTTAGAAGATATAGTCCTTTTAATGACCCAAAGTGACCCGATTTGCCTAGCAACTGCAAACTTTAAACGCGTTTATCTCGAAACCACGTTTTTCAAACTGGTGGCCACGATTCAGAGGAAACCAGTGGACCGATTTTGCTCCGGAAGGGCTTATACGACGCAGAATTGTCGTCGCTATCGTTCGGCCCTCCAAACTTTTGGATACCTATATTTTAATTGTACTTTTTTACACTACACTATAAAAAAAAGACCAAAAAACATTTTTTTGTTTTCAAATGTCCGCCATTTTGTCAAAAAAATTTTCAATTTTTTTCGGAGGGCCGAACGATAGCCACATTAGTTCTAAACATAACCGCATTTTTTTTTCAGATCATCCCAAGTGCTGCCACCATGGTCACCATGTGGGCACCTTTTATTTATTTATCATTTTTCGGAGGCCGATAACTTTCTGAACGGCCCTCTATTACAAAAAAAATTTTGTATTTTCCTTTCATTCATTAACTATTTAATAAAAAAAACAAAAATAAAAAATCTCTTATACTTTTTTTCTGGAATTTTTTTAAAAACCATCTACTTTTGCTCATCGCAAAGTGTGTTCCCCCCTTAAATGGGATCGCCTCCAAATTTCGCTTGATTTTTCTGTCATTATTTTATTTTAGTTAATTCCAGCTGCTCGATGACATACATGTAGCGTAACAGCGCGTAACATCTGGTGGCAACAACATTGCACCAGCAGAGAAACGCAAAATAAGGCCCACAGCCTATTAACATTGAGTCCACGTATGAGATGTAAAGCTCTGTTTAGCGCTGTTAAGCGCAAAAGTACGTTTTGACTCCAACGGGGGTAAACGTAAACTGCAAGGAAATCGTTACGCCTGCTTCTTCTTCTCTCAATTTTTGTATGAAACTTCTCGTTACGTCGTCAGTCCGTCTGGGCCTTTAGCCAGAACACGATTTTTATACGGGAGCTCTACGATATAGTCACTCGATTTTGATCATACTTAGTAGAATTGTGTGGAAGTATAAAAAATTAATAAATACCAAGTTTGGGTCGCTATCACTGAAAACAAAAAAGTTTTAAAACCTATGATTTTTTTAGTCATAGGATTTCTATGCCAGCTTTATGATGTTGTTGTGTGTTGCCCGAGTGCATGGCAAGTACTTGATCAGCTGAAAGACGCTTCGTTTCATCAACACATTTATTGGCTTTTTTTATAAAAGAACCTCTCGATGGGAAATAATTGGCTGATTCCTTGATAAGATCCGCCGAATCTCTTTTTCCGCAGGATCGAATTATCTGAGATAGTAGCCATCCTCAAATGATCTTCAGATATATTGCTCATGAGTTCGTTTCTATTCGTCCTGAAATTTGGAGAGCCTTGATGGGCAGCGGTTATTGAACAGTTGTTGATGTGGTTCTTCTGGGAAAAGTTCTTCGAGCATTATGAACACTTTGAGTGTTGATCGCCACAATGAAAGCTTAGGTGTATACATTGCCATTTTTCTTATAAGTTTTCGAGCTGTTCGAGCACGTATGAACGTGAATGTGCTTCTTCAGTGGGAACACTTGAATGGTTTTTTGTCATTATGAGTGCGATGTTTATCTGACCGTCGGAAAGGCTTATCTAATTTTTACACTCCGATTTAAAAAATATTTGTGAAATTATATCTCACTGAAAGCTGATACCCACAAGTTGAAGTGTAGTGATTATTCCCTAAAAGAATGTTAACTTTAAATCAAATAGATATACGCACTCATATCGATTCACAGCTATTTCTCTGTATATTTCAGTGCACCGCAAAGACAACCACGACTAACTGAGCCGCAACAAAACCAAGTTATTAAATACACAGAAGAATTTACTAGTTCATTTGTAAAAGTTGATGGAGGTCTATTATAAATTTTCAAGCATTACTTTAAAGCCAAAAATGTCGTCAGTTCTTAATTTTGGGCTTCAATGTACATATTCATATTCAGCTGTGTTGTTGTTGCTGTTGTTTTGCTTATCAACTTAACTAATGCTAAATTTGACAATTGATAAATTTGGGAACTCCGCACGAGGCGGCCGGCCTCTTGATAACTCGATGCAGAAATACCTAAAAATATTTTATAGCGCCTACTTCATAAATTTAAATGGATTGCCCTGGACTTTGGTTTTGATTGAGTTTCCTTTGTCATTTCTACCAACTCAGGAAGTGCGCAACAGATGTTTCTTGTATCATCTTATCTCTTCATAGCTTCATAGCTGCACGGGAAATCTTATGACTGATAGAGCAACTGTATTAATTGATTGATAGGCTGCCTCATGTTTGATATATGTTTTTGCTATGACTTAATAAAAGTAATAATATTTTTGGAATCTAATCTTAATTTTCTGAAATTGTCAGACACTTTGACACATTTCATCTGATTTAATTTTTGTTCTTCTTTCTGCTTATCTTGCATGATATAGTTATCACTAATAAGTACACTTTTGACTCATTCTATGCTGTTTATGGCGGGCTTTTGCCTATAACTAAAACCCCATTATAATTATCAAATTGATTATAAAATTAGGCTGACTTAAAGTCCAATTGCTTAGTTCTGATTCATTTATATTTTGGGTTTATTTCGTGTTTCTACTTTTAAAATTCGATGGCCATAAACGTTTTATCAAAATTTCAGAGTACATATTGTATATTTTGGTTCAATGGAAGCCATTAATTTTATGGCCATACTTGCTAAGAAGAACATAATCACTAAATTAAGGCAGGCCTGGGTTCGTATAGGAGCCTGTTTATTATACCAAGTCGTTTAAGACTTTACCGGTAAATAAGTTTTTCTCTGAAGAAAGGTAAGGAATTAAGTTAGAAGGAAGGGTACGAATTGATAATGCTCCATTGAACTACTGCATTGTATATTTCCCAGAGGTAGCAACAAACGGTCCTCTCTTTGCTGTTCTCACAAAAAATCCGGTTTTGTGCGGCTCATTGACAAAGAGGGATGGAAGCAACGTTTAACAGCGCTCTCTGTTTTTTTCGGTAGTAAGAGCAGAGAAACACATTTGTTTTTGCTTTTTTCGCTCTTGGTTTTTGGCCGACCGTTTGGGATAGACCGCTTGCCAAAAAGGTCTTTTTTGTGTGTATGCAATCAGTGTGCGCTTCTTAGGCTACCGATATCAACGCATGTTTATATGTATGTGACAAACTATGTGCGCTCTCTCATTCTCTCTCACACTGTTACACTCTGCTTCACTTGATTTCGTTCACAGCAACCTTTTTGAAATAACATTTTGGTCTTTCGATCTTCAAATAACTCACACTTCGGGACCGCTTGACTGAAATGGGCCTGTCTGACCAGCCTGAGTGTACAACAACAGCCGCTTAACAGCGAGCGTGAGAGCAGCACACAGTCGGTTGAGGGAAGACCAACCCCGTTTTATTTTTATTTATTTGGTTGCGGTCGTGAGCAGAGCAGACCGAAAGTATGGGTTGAGAGCTATTTACGTGCTAATATTATTTTGCAAAGTTATTTTGCACTGGCTTAAACAGCTCACGCACGTTTCGTGTTTTGTTTCACTGTCAAACATCTTCAGTTTGGTCTATAATTTAACCATGAATCGTCTTACAAACGAACAACGCTTGCAAATTATTGAATTTTATTATCAAAATGCGTGCTCTGTTAAGAAAGTTCATCGCGCGCCTCTTCCATTTTATGGTCAGTTTAATCGACCCACTGAAGCGGCTATTCGGGCTATTGTGACTAAATTTCGCACCAAATTTACATTGTTGGACATGAAACCACCAACACGCTTACGTAGAGTGCGAACTGAAGAAAATATCGCAGCTGTATCGGCCAGTGTTAATGATGACCATCAATTATCGATTCGTCGCCATTCGCAGCAATTGGGCCTCTGTTACTCAACAACGTGGAAAATTTTGCGGAAGGATTTAGGTGTGAAGCCTTTCAAAATAAAGCTGGTGCAAGAATTGAAGCCGAACGACCTACCGCAACGTAGAATTTTTGGTGAATGGGCTCTTGGAAAGTTGGCCGAAGATCCACTTTTTTACCGAAAAATTGTGTTCAGCGACGAAGCTCATTTTTGGCTCAATGGGTACGTAAATAAGCAGAATTGTCGATTTTGAAGTGAATATCAGCCAGAAGCATTGCAAGAGCTACCAATGCATCCAGAAAAAGTCACAGTTTGGTGCGGTTTATGGGCTGGTGGCATCATTGGACCGTACTTCTTCAAAGATGATGCGAATCGTAACGTAACTGTGAATGGTGAGCGCTACCGTGTGATGATATCCAACTTTTTTTTGCCCAAAATGCAAGAGCTTGACTTGCATGACATGTGGTTTCAACAAGACGGTGCCACAGGCCACACAGCACGCGCAACTTATTGAGAGGCGAGTTCGGTGAAAATTTTATTTCACGTTCGGGACCGGTCAATTGGCCGCCTAGATCGTGCGATTTAACGCCTTAAGACTATTTTTTGTGGGGCTATGTTAACAAGCCCGCTTCAATTGACGCATTGGAAGACAACAAAAGAGTATGCCAAAATTGGACTAAGCGGATGGACCATTTGCATTAAATAATCTTCAAACATTAAATTATATGGACCGTACTATCGATTCAAATAAAGATTTCATGCATTTTTCTGAATTTTATGTGTTTTTTTTGAAAAACTTTCCTATAGCTCTTAAAAATTACCCTTTACGTGGCGTATTCCCGCGTGGGCAAACCATCGAGCTTATTTGTGTTGGCTTAAGACGGACTAACAAAAATATCGTACATTCAATTGCTCTACAAAATTATCATTTCCTACTTTATTGTAAAGCTATGTACTCAGACAAACTAAATCTAGACCTTGCTGAAAATACAACTTTTTACGCTGGAGTCCCAGCTAAAGGTACAGTGTGACTGCTCAACGCCAAAATTCCACCAAATGTCAAACGGTCTTACTGCACTGTATTTGTTTTCCTAGTGTGATTCGATTACAATTAAATTGATAATAAAAGTGCAAATGCAGGAGTATTTGGATGATATTTGGAGAGCAGAAGTCATGGGCAAACCCTTAATTGCGTTTCATTTTGTTTTTTTTTTTGCTGCCATTGTTGAATTCATTTAGCAAGGGTAACTTGCTAAATAATTGCAAACCATTTTGTTTGCTTCTACCTCGCTAAACCAATAGTTAAAGCTATCAGCTTTTAGCCAGTCAAGGGTGCGACGCAACGCGTTTTTAGCTGGGTATGAGCTAAGGCATTTAGCTTGCCTGAGACCAGCTCAAGCTAAGAGGCAAGCTAAAAGTTTTAGCAACCGTTTAGCTAGCTTTTGTTTGACCCCAGCTAAATCGATTTAGCTTGTCTGAGTATATAGCTTAAACAAGAAAGAATTTCGGTCAAGCCCGACAATAATATACACTGTACCTGTGAAGTGCTGCCCATCACCGTTGCGACCAGTGCGGCCCGTTATTGTTTGTTTTCCTTATAACTTTATAGTGTTTCATCCGATCTTTACCATTCCTTTGTCGAATCGATTAGGAATTGACTATCGTTCATCCTATCTTTACCAATTTTTTGACAGGTCGATAGATAATTCTGAAACCTAAATTTGTCTAGAGGTTCGAACCTTCTGTCAATAAAATTGTCGGAGTTTTTGTCCCATACATGTCAAAACTCAATCTCGTATCATCTCAGAGATTATCTCAGGCAGACAGATATATAGAAAGGCGGGCATAGCAATATCGACTCGATTATTGATGCTGTGGTCGGAGATGCTTCCTTCTGGCTGTTACTTACTTTTGCACAAACTTAATATACTCTATGTACCTTTGGTAAAAAGTATGATGCACCTAGACGAGAGATACCCAAAATCTTACGGAGAACCAAATGCGTTGGCAAGAGTTTATAAAATTGCTTTTGACCTTGGACTGTAGTACCAGATATACTGCTACAGAGTATTAGCAAGATGGATGTATCCTAAAAGATCTAGGTAAATTAGGCGTGGCTTACAGACAGAACAATTCTGATCTCTCAGGACTTGTTTTACTTGGTATGTGCCATAGGTAGGCTTAAAACCACGGTACCCTGTACGCCCTGAAAAGGGCATAACGATACATGTGTCTGGTTGGTACTCCAGGCAAAAGCCCCAGGTGACCGAAGTCCCCTGGTGCCAATTGAAAAGCACACTGGTCGGGTGTGACTTTTGCCCCCTTGGTGAGGGACGAGGTCAATCTATGAACCTCTGTTATAATCTCGGCTATGGCAACATAGGTAATTTACGTACTTATTCGTCGAGCCTCTAAAAGAGACTCTACCCGCGATGTGGGTATCAACGCACAGCCACCATGATACCCCCACTAGGGGGCCAACCGCAATGTGAACAGCCTAGGGCTGCTGTTCATCTCGTGGTACGGATAAGCTCGGTCCGCAGGTCCGCAAGCCTGTCATGATGTCCCTCAATCATTATTACCCTTGCGGGACGTATCTTACAGACAGTTAACGCAAAAACTTTCTTCTTTTTCTTTGGCCTGATGATAACATCACAACCGTTTAGCGGTCTCGGCCGCTTCCGCCAATCGATCAGTTTCCTCCACTCTCCTCTGTCTTGAGCGAGCTGCCACCAGTGGGTCACATCGAAATGTATTTCTCAACCTGAGCCGTTTTCCATAATTCATTTACGTCCAGTTTGTACACCTGTTTTGCTGTAGCTTTATCATACATTCGGGTAACATGTCCTTTCCAGAGCAGCCGCTGTTGTTTTAGGCGTTTGACAAGCTTAGTGTTCCTATAGAACTCGTACATTTCGTGGTTCATTCGGATGCGAAATTCGTCGACAGCTTTAAGAGGTCCATAAATCCTCCGAAGAACTTTTCTCTCGAACACGCCAATTGCCGCCTCATCTGCTGCTGCTAATGTCCATGCTTCTGCGCCGTATTACTGCATTGGGATGATAAGATTGTATAGCGCAATTTTCGTTTTTCGAAAGAGGGCTTTGCTCTTAAACTTTCTAGTGAGCCCGCATCTTTGGATTTCCAGACTGATGTTGTTGTCGCTGGTTATCATCGTTCCGAGGAAGACAAAGTCCTTAACAACCTTAAAGTTGTATTCTCCAATTGCAACAGATTAACCAAGAGGCTTGGACTCACTGCGCATTAATAGAAGGTACTTTGTCTTATCCTCATTCACCGCTAAGCCCATGGTCCGGCGGGTATATCTCTATTTTATCGATTGGTGGTGTCGCTACTTCTTCAGAGGCGGCATTGTGTTCGTCATCACCTCCCAGCAGGTTGGAGAAATAGTTTCTCCATTTGTCTAGTGCCACTTGCGCTTCTGTGATTAGCTTTCCTTGCTCGTCCTTGTATATTGTGACTGTGGGCTTAAAACCTTCGGTTAGTTGCCTAATCTTTTGGTAGAAGTTTTGATTCTCACTCCTTCCGAACAGCACTTCGAATTCCCCACGCATGCGCCTTTCCAGCTCATTTTTCTTCCTTCTGAAATGGCTCTCCTCCTATCTACTATTCTCCCGGAATCACTTCTTTACAGCCCGCGTTGCACCCGACTGCAGAGGTCACCTGAACGCAATGTCTTTCTCTGCAGTGGCGCAGCGGCACTCATCATCGTACCATGACTGTCTTTGGGGGTGCTCGGCGTATCCGAGAATCTCCTTGGCAGCCGTACTCATACAGGCCTGTTCCGGTTTTCACATATTTCTTCGATTTCAAATGAAAACAAAATCGAACGATTTGGTTTTAGCTGTTCTGGTATTCGAACGATTTGCAATTCGAGTGTTTCATTTCCAAATTGTTTCCGTTGACTACACTTTCACCTTAATCAACTGGTGAATCAAAACAATCCAATAAATAATCCCTCAAAATAGTTGATAGTTGTTGAATATAGGTGTATTAAATGTCGTTTAAATTTTTAAGGGCATTTTATTAACATTTTCCCAGCGTTTCACAAACAAGTGAAAACCAGAACAGCTTGAACAAAATATGTGAATTCGATTTGGATGGCACGTGGCAAAATCGAAGCTGTTCATAAAAATTATTAATTTTTTTATTAAAAATAATTTTTAAGGGAATGTAAAATTGCAAAAAGTATCTAAAAAACACTAAACATTGGTACAAGATTAACTTTAGGCCATTAATTTGACGCCTTTATGTACAAAATCGCATTTACTTTTGAATTCATCGGCTCCAAGCAATGTGAATTCAAATCGAGTAAATCTATCGAATTGTGAAGACCGGAACAGGTAGCCAAATCGAATTCGAGCAAATTTAGTGAAAGTGAAAACCGGAACAGGCCTGATAGAGTGTGAAATTTGCTTCCACTGGGCACCAGCAGGGCAAGGTGGGGTTTCCCTAAGCAACTGGTAAAGTTTTGCTGAGTAGGCCTCGAATGTCCGACGATCAGCTTTGACGTGGTCGTACTTTGGCTTCAATAAAATTCGAGTCCATATTGGCTCCTCGGAGCGGATGTACGACTAGAACACTCGATGAGTGCCTTTTGTATATCACAGCGTGGTCAATCTGATTTTGCCTTACTTGATCAGGTGACTTCCAGGTCACCTTGTGGATGTTGCGGTGTTCAAATCTGATACTAGTCAATCTGTTATCGCACCAGATTCGGGAATTCAAATGTGAAGCGACCTATGAATAGGTCAAAGTAAGTTTATTTTTACCCAGCTGTGAACGTGTCACTTGATAAGATCACCATCGATCATTCAATTAGGTGAAATTCCCTCCACACAAAGTCTCATTAATCATGTCTTTCTTTTGATGCATCGTCGTTTTAGCCAGGTACTCAAGAAGCTGACTATTTACCCAGTTCACGATAAAGTAATTGGTCACAACGCTATATAAGAACCTTGCCGGACTAAGACCACCAATTAGTTACCCAAAATACGTGCAAAAAAATGGGTGGGTTCTACCTACGACTGTGCAAATGTATAGCTTAACTGTAAACTTCTTCATCTAGGTGGAACTCGTTTATCATCAACTGGAGTAGCCTTGCTGCTGGTGTTCTGCGGCTGTCTGGCACCCGCCGCCGCTAACCTCAATATGAGTGCTGTCTGCCTGCTAGTGTCCAACGGCGTCTATGTGGCCAGTGACACAGATTGCTCCAGCTATTATATGTGTCAGGGTTCTGTGGCCACTTTGCAAACCTGCAGCAATGGACTGTATTTCGACAAGAACTCACAGCAGTGTGTGCCTTCATCCATGTCCACCTGCATCAGTGGCGGTAGCAGCAACAGCGGTAGCAGCGATAGCCTCACAGCCTGTCAGGGTAAAGCTTTGGGCACCTTTCAAGGCGTAAGCGGCTCCTGTACCGATTATTATTACTGCGGTCCATCGGGTGCCCAACGCGGCAGCTGTCCCAACGGTGAGAACTTCAATCCCACTCAATCGTCATGCATGTTTCCCAGCACCTATCCCTGCGTGGTGAATACCGCAAATAGCTTGGGCTGTTCGGGTAAGGCAGTTGGCTCCTTCCAGGGCGTAAGTGGTTCCTGCACCGACTATTACTATTGCAGTGCCTCGGGTCCACTGCGTGGCAGTTGTCCTCCCGGTGAAAACTTTAATCCCGTCACGGCCTCCTGTGTGTATGCCAGCAACTATCCCTGTGCGACCAATGCAGATGGCGTCTCTGTCGCTCTCAATCTCTGCACTCTCATCGAGAACAATATCTACTTTGGCAGTCCGCAAGACTGCTCGGCCTGGTACTACTGCCAGAATAATGTGCTGATGACTGGCACTTGTGCCAATGGAATGGAGTATAATGTGCCTAAGGGTATGTGTGACTATCCTCAATCTACGATCTGCTCACAGGTTACCAATGATCCCTCGCTGGTGGGTAGCCTGGCTGCTGGTGGTGCTTGCACTGTTGTTGGCTCCCGTAAGAACGCCACTGCTTGCAATCAGTACTATCAGTGCTCCACCAGCTCCACCTACCAGTTGCAGACCTGCCCAAATACGTACTATTACGATACCATCAGTCAGTTGTGTGTGCCCCGTATGAACGCGCGTAACAATTGCGATCGCTGTGTGGGCACCAGCCTGACCTTTGTCAATGCCTACTCGAGCACCAGTTGCCAGGATTACCTCTACTGTGTGAACGGTGTGGAACAGGCACAGGAATCTTGTCCCTCGGGCTATTATTTCAATGAGAATAGCGGTACCTGTGCGTCCGGACTGGAGCCTCAGTTTACCTGCTGCAATCCCACTGGCAGCAGTGGCACCACTAGCAGCACCACCATTGGATCGACAACTAGCAGTGATGCTGGCAGTTCGACCACCAGTAGTGGCAGTTCCACTACTACTACTTCCACCACCACCACCACCAGCACCACCACCGATTCAACTACTTCAACTACAGCGTAAAGCATATACTTAAAAAGTTTCTGTCTTCTATTCTTTAAATGCAAAATAAAGCACTTCAATTTCAGCTCGTCCCTAACTAAATATGCTATATTTGTCAATTCTATAGATATTGGTTTGCAACTCCCTCACGTTCCACCTTCCGCCAGATTCCTATTATTCTACTTCTTCTAGTTCCAATCCCTTGTGGGACATAGGGCATCAACCACTCCTGTGCTCCAGCGAACTCTGTTGTGGGCCGTCGCTTTCAGTTCTCTCCAACTTTTCCCGATACTTTGCGCCTCTCTACTGACAGTCCTGCTCCAAGTTTCTTTGGGTCTGCCACGTGACCGCCCGACTCCGTCCAACGCGTTCCATTTCATTGTGTTCCTTGTTGTTTTTTCGCTTTTTTGCAATGTATGTCCTATCCAGCTCCATTTCATCCTGCTTATTATGGTGTCGACACTCTCCATAATCGCTCGTTTAAGTAGCTCAGAGTTCCGTATTCTGTCAGGCCAGAATATGCAGTTAGATGCGTCGCAGGCAACGGTTTACAAATGTTTGCCACTATGGAAGTTGTAATTTTCCAAGTGGAAGAACCGTGTAGGAGCACTGGCATTACGTTGGACTTGGAGAGCCTGATTTTGAGCCAGTGTGGATAGGTCGAGCAATGTCAAATAGCTGACAGCATCGCATAAGCACCTTTAGCCTTTTGAAGGCGCACATCCACATCGAGCTCCGTCCCTCCATCAACAGAGACTACGCTTCCCAGGTAGCTGAATTGCTCAACTCGCTCAATTGGCTCGCCAGAGCCAGGGATTGTCCAGGACGTATGCTGAGCGCTTTTGTCTTCTTCGTGTTGATTTTAAGGGCTTGCCGGTTTAGCTGAGGTGTCAAGGTATTAGCCAGGTCTTATGATGTCCCCCAACGCCAAGCCAATTTGAGAGAGGCTAGGCTTATATATCGTTTGCATAGTCCAGATGCCGCAGTCTTTTAGTCATTGACCACCCAATGTCACTGTTGTTGGGAGCAGGTTGCATTGTAGCGAACACGTCTGCAACCACTATTATAAACAAAATGGGCGACAGAGCACATCCCGAAAGCCGCTGAGGACTGAAAAAGGGACATTCCACCGTGAAGCACTCTACACTGGGCGGTGTCGTGTGTCGCTTTGATGAGGGAAATATGTTTTTCCGGTATCCCTCTCCTTCGGGGTCCTTGCCATATGCACTTCCTGCTAACACTGCCGAAGGCTTTAGCGAAGTCCACAAAGGCCATGTGCAGGTCTGAGTTGAGTTCGGTGCATTGCACGATCAGAATGCGCACAGTGTTTATGTGGTCCGTACACGACGAGCCCTGTCTAAATCTAGCTTGCTCTTCGCCAAAGGTGTCCATAATGGTGTCTCTCAGGCGATCCAGAACTATTGTTGCTATGAGCTTCGAAATAGTTTCACGCCAGTTGTCGCACTCGCGCAGGTCATCCTTTTTTGGGGATTTTCACCAGGATACCCTCAAACCATTCCGAGGGGAGCTCCTCAGTTTCCCATGCCCGTTGTATTACCTGGTACAGTAACTCCACAGCGGTTTGCCGGTTGGCATTTGAAGAACTCCGCCGGTATACCGTCTACTCCTGCTGTTTTGTTGTCGGGCAGCGATTGGATGGCCGATAGGATTTCGGGTCTAGTGGATGCTGATGTCCTTACCCTGTGGTGGCTTGAAATCTGTGGCAGCTCGGTAAAAAGTCGAAATCCGGCCGTGGACACCTCACAGCAAGGTATACTTAACAAGGTAGGCGCACTCGCTCTCTCTCTCTCTCTTTGCTTGCCGCTTAAGTGTCAGTCTGTGAACAACAGTCGTGAGGGAAGCATCTCCGCGCACGAATTTTTTCTGATTTGCCCCTTAATTTTGTCTGAGACTTTACGTGTTTTTGCTATGGCTCCACACTGCTGTATATGCAAGAAAAGCTATGAAAAATGTGTACATGTGCCGAAAAACGATTTAAAAAGGAAATTGTGGATTAAATCTGTGGAAGTAGACTTAAAACCAAATCAAACAATTTGTGAAAATCATTTTAAACAAAATGATTTCTATTATGAAAAGGAGAACAAACGAAGACGGCTGCGAGCAGGTGCAATTCCTCAAAAAATTGAAAATGTCGCTCCCGCAAATGTTTTCAATTACACAAAACATTTTAAATCGGGCTTAAAGGCTAATCAAAAAGATTTAAAACAAGAATTTTCTTTAGAATTAAGTACTTATATAAAAAAATTAAGCTTCAAACGCAAAAACAAAAAATAGTAGGCAGCAAGAAATTGTTAAAAATACTATTATAAGAGAAAAAAAAATTAAAATTTGTAATTTCTACTATTATATTTATTCATTTTTTTTTTGTTTTTTTTTGCATTTTTTTATGGACCTCTTATCGAAGCAAAAAATTTTTTTGATTACTTTAATCTGTTTATAGCACATAAAAAAACAGAATACGAAAAGCTTTTTGCGATTTCACATAAGATTTTTTTTAAAAAAGGTCCAAAAACAGCCTCGACATGAAGAATCCACCCCAAACTATGCTGGACTCAGTGTATGTATATATGTATGTATATATTGCATGCACGTACAAATCTCTTTGCTTTGACTCAAGCTAATTTATACTTAACTAAGTATGCCTTGACTCAAGCGAGAGCAAAAATTCATTACTCTCTCGCTCTCGCTCATTTTGACATTTATATAAGCGGCAATGAGAGAGCAAGTGCGGCTACCTTGTTAAGTATACCTTGCCTCACAGCAACGCTGTGCTATCGATATATTTCGCACATCAACTCCATGCACACTTTCAAAATGACAGCCTGCGAAATTCGTACGAAATAATATTTTTTTGAATGGGATTTCGATTCCGAGACCATTTCGCAGGTATCTCCGTGCCTAGCTTAAGCAAAAATGAATTTGGCGGAAATTATTTGAATCTAGTACTGCCTGAATTTTAATATTGTACATTTGCCTGACTATTAATATAAGATCCATGTTGGATCAGGTAGGCTTTTAATAGTTTCTATATACATTTTGTGTATTAATCTAGTTGTCCTGAAATAAATTTTAATTCATTTTTTCGGGATTAACGGGCTGTAACTTTTGCCATTCAGCCGTTATAAATGCAACAAAATTTGTGAAAACAGTCTGTGGGCTATATGAGAAAGTGTTTTTACTTAAAATTCAACCACCGCTCTGGCCTGTACACGACGATCAAATTTGAAAAATTTGCTATAAACTAATGAATAACTCTCTTCAAAGAATAGAAGACAGAAACTTTTTCAAAGCGAAAAAACATGCAAAACACATTTTCCGACATATCTTTAAAACAAAAGCTGATGGAGCCAAACCGAGACCAGTTTTGTAATCAGTGGAGAAAACTGCACCAGAATCAAAGTGGATGCAACATACTAAAGTTGTCATTTTGTTTCCCTGTGTAATCAATCCTCGGCCTTGAACCAGCTATCAACCACTTTGACTTGAAAACTTCAAAAATTGATGGGTATTTATAAGTAATTCTGAACGATTTTTAAAGTTTTTGTTTTTAACTTTCCTGCCGATTTTAAGACACAGTTGCCCATAATCGACAGGATAACAGAATAAGTTCGTTTCACAGTAAAATTAATGTCAAAATTCCGGGCTCGAGCCGGTTCGTTTCAGGCCCGGCTTATAGCCCTGTCCTTAAGCTCTCCATACTGGTACTCTGGTACTTTGTGACAGGGTAATCGAAATTAAGATATTAAAAAAAAAAAACTGTTGCCCGAAAACGGCAAAAACATAATGATATGAAATCAACATTGATTGCGCGTCGAGGGGGCTTAGCATGGCAATTGACTTAGCCTTAATTAAAATTGTTAAAATCTGTTGACATGATATCAAATTTATAAAAAAAAATTAAAAATTGTTTCCACAAATTCTTAAGAATCGAACGCTTATCAGGAGGCTTGTCGCCGCGCCGAAAATATATGATCTTGAGGCGAAGAAATAGAACTATAAAAGACAGTGGTATGACTACTTGTCAATCAGTCTTAGCTAAAACCAGCCATAAGAACCATTGTGTGGAGACAACTACAACATTATGGCAGGTAGGCACGAGTGGGTGTGCGATTAAATTTTTACCCCAATCAAAATCTAATCAATTTTCAGGAAAGTTATTTTTGATGAGCATCTTGTGCTTGCTCATGGGCAATGCCCTGGCCGATGATGTACTTGAGGGCAACTACAACGTGACTGCCTTTTGCTCAGCTGTCAAAACGGGCACCTACCTCGGCAGCATAGTGTCCTGCGATTATTACTACATATGTACCAGCAACGGCCCAGTGAACACTTCCTGTTCGACTGGCTACGCCTATGACTATACCAAACAGTCTTGTTTCCCCGCTGCACAAGTCCCCTGCTACTATGGCATGGACAATACCTGTGCAGGCAAAACGGGCAACAACTGGGTGCCTGTTACAGGTACATGCAATCAATGGACTTATTGTGCCAATGACAAACCCGTTGGAAATGGATATTGCGGCAAGGATCAGTATTTCGATAAAGGAAGCTCGGCTTGTAAGTATGGACCGTGCAATCCAACTGTCGATAGCACCGGCGAGCCTACCCTGGTCGGTGCATGCGAAGTTGTACCACCAGGTATGTATTTTGGCGACACTATGGCATGTAACATGTGGAACTATTGCACGACAGATGGAACGCTGCAGACAGGAACATGTACAACCAACGTAAGTTTAATCCAAGATTTTTTTAAATTCCATACTAATTGGGATTAACTTTCTGCTATTGCCAGGCTTTTGATTGTAACACTGAAACCTGTGCCTATGACAAGGGAACCGTTTGTAGTCGAGTTACTGAAACCGAGCTAGGAACAGCAACTACCTCCTGCTCTACTAACGGTGAAATGAAGGGCGACGCCAATAACTGCGCCACTTACTATACCTGCAATGGTCAGCAATATACGATGAATGCGTGCGGTACTGGCAGCTACTTTGATGTGAATAAACTGACATGTGTGCCCCGTCAGCAGGCTGTGCCCTTCGCTGGCTGCAATCGTTGTCAGGGTACAAACAAAATGTTTGTGAATGCTGTGAATGCAACAACCTGTGGCAGTTACTACTATTGCAATCCCAACGGTCAAGCAACTATAGAATATTGCCAGAAAACTTATTACTTCAATGAGGATAAACAAGGATGTGTTAAGGATACGACACTGGACCAATATGTCTTAAACAATGGAGCTTGCTATGGTGCTTCTGTGGATGATAGTACTACTACTACTTCAGAGCCTGATGACACTACAGAGGACACTACTACTACAGAAGATGATGGTGATGATGATGGCGGTAATGATGATAGTGGTAATGATGATGGTGGTAATGATGATGGTGGTAATGATGATGGTGGTAATGATGATGGTGGTAATGATGATGGTGGTAATGATGATGGTACTGATGGCGGAAAGTAAATCCATTGAAAAATATATTGTACTTGTATATTTATCAAGCAATATAATTGTTATTTAACAATTGAATAAATTTGTGTATTCTTCAAATTATCTTTAATATTTTTCGAACTTTAATACGAATCAGAATACGTATACGTATTGCTTCAAATGCGTCAATGCTTCAATGCGTATCTAGTCACAAAAACATATGCGTACTTCCATTCGCATTTTTAAAAAACTACGTATGCGAATGCTTCATTGTCCTTCGCAAAATACGTTTTTATACCCTTGCTGAGGGTATTATAAAATTTTCCGGATGTTTGTAACGCAAAGAAGGAACCATCTCCGACCACATAAAGTATATATATTCTTGATCAGCATGACGAGCTGAGTTGATTTAGCCCCTGTCCGTCTGTCCGTCTATTTCTATGCTATCCCCTCCGTCAGTTTTAAAGCTATCCTCACCAAACTTTGCACGAAGTCTTTTGGTACAAATACGCTGCACATTTGTCGGAACCGGACGGATCGGACGACTATAGCATAAAGCTGTCACAGGAACGATTGGTCGAAAAACTAGTTTTAGTAAGAAAAACTTTTTGTTTTTAATGAAAACGTCCTTATCATTAGCATACACTTATTTTATATACTTTTCACAATTCTACAAAGTTTGGTCGATATTGGATGACTATAGCATATAGCAGCCATAGGAACGATCGGTCGAAAAACTAGTTCTTGTGAGAAAACCTTTTTGTTTTTAATAAAAACGTCCTTATCATCGGCATCTTCTTCTT